>JARHVA010004860.1:340000-440000 GCA_037957365.1 Torreya grandis
GATGTTAATTATTTTATTTAACCTTTTATAACCTATACACATCCGTCAAATACCACATATTCAATGTTTACTTCGTTTTGGATACACAGTCCTCTAGCTACTCATATAAACATATTGATTGTCACCTTCAAACCTGAACCTCTTCAATAGCTCATTGTAAGCCTATTGGAAATATAGATGATATTTTTAATTATTTAAACTTTGAATCATTATTATTTTTTATCTATAGACAAGCCTTTTTGACATTTTCCTTGAATCACCAATGACCATCTCTCCTCATCCTCACTGGAACTAGCCTGAAGGTGTCCTTTTAAGACCTTAGAATGTTAGGTTTATGAGGATTAATTTATTTATAATTAGATTATTTATGGTTAAAATAAGAATGGACATCTTATTATTCCTCTTATTTCCATTTAGATTATGTTGAACATCCACTCAACCTCACCAACAAGTCCGTTTTCTATCTAGACCCATGGAAGGCTTGTAAGTAGAAATTTAGGCTCTTGACAATATATTTTCCATGAATGATCAGATAAAATATCATAAGGATGATAAAGAGAGAATTTGGAGACTAATATAATACCAAACTATTTCTATCAATGTATTGAAAGTCTTTTGTTTACCCTTGTATGGCCTCAAGAGAGATTGTCTTGGCTTAAAAACATGCATTAACCTCCTCAAAAACTTGATTTGATCAACTTCCTCATTATTTTAGTTCATTTTATGCGTAGAGGTAATATTTTGAGCTTGTTAAGAGGATTTATTAGTTCATATAATCTATTTATAGGCCATGGAATATGTGAACATTCTAAAACCAAAGAAAAAATTTCCATGCATTTGTTGAAACCTACCTGCCATGCATTCAAACCAAATATTTTTTTTCATTCAGACCTGAAATTTCTAAATAATGCTATATAATAATGTAATAGGGTATTTAGATCCATCAATAGTCTCTCAAAATACTTACTTTACCTTCACTAGCTCATTCATATATCCACCATGCTCAAAACCAAGACTTAGGGTTTAGAAGGGGTTTTAGACTTGCATATGGTGTTAGTGATTATTCATAGATGGGGGTTCAAACTAAGAACTTGTTCCATGGATATGGAGGGAATTAGGACCCCCTCATTTTTTGAAAATATTATTCTCCCTATCTCTATCTTCTGTATAGAATGACCATATGATACTACCATTTTTGAGGCTACAAAAAATGTGATGGAGAATCTAATGAAATTTTGGTTTGAAATGGTTTTTACAAGCTTGTCCAAGCATTATTGGATCCTAATGGACCATATTTAATGTACCAAATCATTCTCATCTTCCTTTATCTGCAAAAACCTTCTCATATTTTTTATAGGAATGGTATAAAATGGACAAGAAAACATTTCAAATGGGTTATAGCGTTAGAAAAAGATACTTGACCTAATTTAAGCCATTTATACAAACCAAGGGAGTGTAGGATCACTTGTAAACATGTTGAATGTTAAAAAAATAGCCTTTATACCTTGAACACCTTTTGAGCTAGCTTCACACATGTTATGAAGTCACTAGAAAAGCACAAACAAGCATGAATCATTACCTTAAACTTGTTCCATTTACCTAAAACTATGCTAATAAGACCTAAAAAGTACCATTTGAAGACCTCACAAGGTATAGGATGAATATAAACAAGTTTAGGATGCATGAAAAGTCAATTTTCAAACTATAGGGATTGACCTTTTGGCCCAAGGAAAAAAATTGGTCAATAATTTGGTGATTCAAAAGGTTAGCATGGTTGTTATGCTTTCTAGACTAGTAGCCTTGTCCTTCCATTAGGCAATGGAATCAATTTCACTCAACTACTGAGTACCATTGGGCCTCGAACCTATTTTAAAGACCCTGTAATAATCAATTATAACTTATTTACTCTTAAAAACATATAAAAAGGGGAACACAAGACAACAAACCAAACTTGTGTTAACAAGCACTTAGGGTAAACAAGATAAACAAATACAAAAACACAACTAACATGCATAAATTCTTCCATTTGGTTCAAATGGGGAGTTTCTGAGATCTTTTTCTCCCTAAAGTGGAAAATAGTATAAGGCAAGTTACCTCTCAGATCTTGATCTTGTTGACCTCACCATCCTCTTGGTTTCTAATATTATTTGTATATTCTCAAGTGAATACAAAAAAAAAACAACTATGAAGACAACATCATCTTGTGATTAAAGACTTAACTTATGTTGTTTTTGCATCTTGAAGAGAACATAACCATTGATCACATCTTGAATTATAGGAATAACTTCAACCTCATCCAATTGTGCTACATCTAGTCATTGTTCTTGGGCCTCCATTAAATATTCTGTAACATCATGTTGCTTATCAGCTACTACAAGTTCATTATTCTCTTCACAAAGTTTTGCATACTCATTCTAGACTACATCTCACTATTCAATGTATATGTCTTGATCAACCTCTTCATGAGCATGATTTCAAATATGGAGTGTACATTTGTAAAGGACTTTAAAATATTGAAGGGACTCAATGTAATTCTACCAATCCTCATTTCGATCCTTTATTTGATCAATTTGAATGGGGATAAGTTTAATGTCACCCTCATAATTCTATTTATAATCTATAAGGTTTTCAAGAACTTCAAATTCCTCAATGGAGTCATGGCACATCTATAGATTTTATTCCTCAAGTTTTATATCTTGCTCACTAGGGACCACTCCATGGCCAGTCAAAACTTTATCTTGTTCATTTAAGAGGTGATGTATCTCAAGATCTCTAAATATTGTTTTTTTTTAATTCATCAAGAAGAGTGCTAATGATAATCTCGTCATAATCACTTGAAGTGTCTTATTCATAGCCTTCTAGAGATTCACTTGTAACTACAACTTGGTTTTTTACATCAAGGAGGGGATGCTCAAATGCACAAACATGTTTTGAGGTCTCATGATCAATGATTATAACCCTTTCTTCTTTCCAATCACCAAAGAATCCTCCCAACCTTGAAATTTTTTGGTTTTAAACTTTCTCCATAATGACTTCCATGTTAATTTTAATGCTCTTTTAAATTGATTTCCAATATGGTAAAGTCTTGACATCTTCAATTTTCTCATCGATGATTTATTTTTTGCCTTGGGTTCCATCTTGAATAGACTTCAAAGATGGGAAGGCTTTAGCTTCTTGAAGAAGGATGGGTGTGGCTTGAATAGGTTTAGGTTCTTATTTGGTCTAAATTCTCCAATCTAAACTTGTTCCACTTTTTTTATCCCATGAATTCAACACTTAACTCTAATTTGGAATCTTAATGGAAGTTTTGGGGGGTTATTGAAGAAGGGGAAGGTAGTTTTGTGCCAATATAGCCTTATTAGTTTCCTTGAAAGTAGAACTAAAACAGTCTAATTATTATTTTTCTTGATCCTTAACCTATCAATAATAACTTCTTTCAACTTTTGGATGTTATATTTTATTCATTTCCATGATGATAAGGCTTGAGGGGTATGTGACGGACTTGGGACACTATGAAACTCACTTGAATCAATATTTTGGGGAATAAAGTGTGGTTAAAAATAGTGTTAAGGTGGTATAGGAGAAGGCATATGAGTATAATAGCACTTAACTTATTAATCTTCATGAACTATTAGATTATACTTAGTGCATTGTCTTAGGGTAGCTTTGTTTATCATGTCATTGGTGAGTCTTTTCCAATGTTCTTGCTCAATAGGTGCCCACTCTTTATTCATTAGTTTCAATGAGTCTCTCACATTCTAAATGAGATTATTAGTAACATTTAGACCATACTCAATTTATGTAATAAGACCTATCATATGCCTTTCATATAATAACAGAGTTTGATTGAAGATTTAGATAGCTTAGTTTGCAATATGACTATGTTGGTTAGGAGTAACATAGTCTTGACCAAAATTATTACAAGGATGAAAATGTTTCCAAAGAGGTGGACCATCTTGGTATTAATGTTGAGGACAAGAAGAAGATGTGGAATAGTTTTAATAGAAAGGCTGATAAAAATCAACATACTACTGATAAGAGTTAACATGAGTTTGATATAGATCACCAAAATTATGCAAAATAGAAATCAACACCAAACTCAGCCATGAAACCTTATCATAAAGGAGAAAATTAAATATTACTTTCTTAAAATGATACCTCAACTGCTACAACTAGTAGAATACATTTAGAGTAGCCATTGATGTTTGTTGAAATTCTTCTAAAGTCTAGTATGTTGAAGGAGAACACCAACAATCCTTCAACCACTTTGGACATTGTCCCATCAGGGATTCTAGAACTTTTATAGCCCAAATTTTCACCCTTAGAAGGTTGTTCAATCCTTCAATATTTGGGGTAATATGGAAACAATCATAGGATTTGGGTGGCATAATAGGTGGATTGAATCTCTAGATTATAGGCATATCTCCCATTGATTTATCAATCAGGCTCACAACTTTAGACTACTTTATTGTTAATAAAAGAGATAAAGATAACATGAAATACACCTAACTAGGGAGGTGATACACCAAATATTACGATCAATAAAACTTACTGCATATGAACTATGACCTATAGGACTAAAATACACGCACTAATATCAACTTGCACCTTATCACATTAGTGATTTGTAGAGAGGTAAGGTTTTGTGCCATTAGGAGCAAATATTCTTTCCACTTCTAATCTACAAGTGAACCTTGATGACAAGGTATACAACCTACAATAGTGAGCCAAACTACATAAAGGAAAAAATAACAAGACAAGAAACCAATGTGAGATAGGTTTACACATGATTTCATCAATCATTAAACTATTTACACTAAATAGAACCATAAAATAAGGAAAAATCAGATATATATTGATCAAATGCATTATAAAATAGCATGGATTCAACATACTCTTGGCGGAAGATCCATTACAAATCCAAAAATGGTTGTATATATAGAGAAGTAGATAGGGAGAGAGAGAAGAGATGTAGAAGAGATTCATTGACAAGTGTAATTGTTCAAAAACCTATTATAAACAAGAAGAGAAAGGTAGAAAATAATCCATAAGACTCTTCACCATAAGTATATGCTTGAGGGATGGCTGCGCACGCGGGTGTTCCTGCACTTGTTGAGCCAAGCTAGGGCATCGGGCCCTAGCCTGTATTGGACTAGAAGAGCGCTGCATGGGGCTGTGGATGGCTAGAAAGGAGTAGGGCACATCAGCAGGGGACGGCATTATAGTTTAAAACAAGGAAAACGGTTGGACTCAGGAACAGGAAGAATGGCGATGCAGGGGCCGACCCAGGCCAGACCAGACATGAGCTACAGGGAGGCTGTGGGGAAGGGACGTCAGGGAGAGGATCTGAGAGTTGATCCTCATCTGGGGATTAACCAGAATCTTGAAACATCTGCAACTGATACGGTGGGAGGTTTGAGAATCTCCAAGGTAAATGGATGCCTAGAACGCTGCCAGGATAGGCCAAAACTTGTGATTCCTTTTGAATTGATTGCTGAAGATGTTGAGTATTTCTCCACTCATTCACTTTACTGTAAATTTTTGGGCCTGCGTGTGTCTCTTCCATTTTTGGAAAGCTGGGCCAGATGGGTGTGGGAACCAGAAGGAGAGATGGAGTTAACACTGTTGGCTAATAACTTCTTTATGGTTACTTTTGTTTGCTTGGCTGACAGGAACAGAGTGTTTGAGAGTGGTCCTTACTTCTACAATCAGGCAGGTCTCTTTGTCAAGCCATGGCATGCTGGCTTCAATCCCACTGAAGAATTGCCCAATAAAGTTCCTGTTTGGGTGAGGCTGCCCAGATTGCCTATAGAATGCTGCCGGGAGGATGTTCTCCAAATGATTGCTTCATTGTTGGGTAAACCAGTGGGCTCCTCCACACAGACTATAAGTAGGAAAATCATGACCTTCGCTTGAGTTTGTGTTGAAATTGATTTAAGTAGGCCGTTACCGGATGCTATTGAGTTGTGTGTGGGTTCATACTCATGGGTCCAGCAGCTGGATTATGAGACGCTACCATTTAGATGCCGCCTATGTCATGAGTATGGGCATTTGGTTAGGCGTTGTCCGAAGGCGAAAGGGAATGGCCAACAGTATTCGACACAATCTCCTCCGAATAACAATCCTAGGGCGGATAAAGGAAAGAGGACTGGACCTGGTGCTAGTGCTGGTAAGGACTCCGAAGGATTTACACAGGTCAAATCTAAAGGGCGAAATAGAGGGCTGAAGAGAACCTTAACGGACCGCTCGGAGGAGGATTCGATTAACAGGTTTGGGGTGTTGGGAGAGTTGAGACAGCAAGAGGAAGGAATGGATATATTTAATGGAGGGCGAGTAGTGGGCGGTTCGGGCGCTGTAAATGATGAGGCTATGGAAAGAGAAGCGCCCCCTGAGGAGGCTATGCTTCCTATGATTATGGAAGAACAGGAGGGAGAGTAGTAAATTTTGGAATCCAGTACTGGTAAAAGTGCAGAAATTGAAGCTTTAACTCCTCAGATTCAAGTGGAGGCCCCTGAGGTTGAGAAGAAAGGTAAAGCATCTCCTCATCTGGGAATTTTACAGAAAGAAGGGAAAAAACCAGCTTTGGAAAAAGTTGGGAAAGTGGGGAGAAGAAAAGATACAGAAAGAATGAAGATGATTGGTGAGAATCTAGTGGAGTCAGGTGCGGTCAAGACCTTGGACTCCCACTTTTTGCCAACATCAAAATGATAATTATATCTTGGAATGTGAGGGGCTTGAACAGCGGCCCCCGACAAAAAGTGGTTCGGGAGTTGATTAAGACTCAGTGTCCTGATATTCTTTTTTTGCAAGAGACCAAGGTCTCAGTGGAGTTCATGATGACCCTGGCCCCTTGGCTGTGGAGGAGTGGCTTGTGTCAGTGCATTGGGGCACAAGGTACAGCTGGAGGCGTGGCGTGTCTATGGAATCCACGTAAGGTCCAGCCGGTTTCATGGACAGCTTTCAGACATTCGCTCTCTTTGGTTGCTGTATGCAGTGAATCTGGGGAGTACATTCTCCTGACCAATATCTACGTGCCCACTGATTTACAAGGTAAGCTGCAGGCTTGGGACAATATTCACTTAGTTAGAAGTAATTTTCCCTTTCTACCTTGGATTATGGTAGGCGACTTCAATGCTATAATGGAACTATCTGAAAAAATGGGAGGTAATACCAGACTAGAACCATCGTCTTATTTGCTTCGGGACAAGATTTTGGAGCACAACCTGGTTGATCTCAAGCCTAGCAATGGGCGGTTCACTTGGAATAATAGGAGGGTGGGGGATCAATTCATTGCTGAGCGCATTGACAGATTTTTGATATCTTGCTACTGGATGGATGGATCATGGTCTCTGAATTTTGATATCCTGGATTGGAGATGCTCGGACCATTGGCCTATCAGACTTCACATTGTTTCCAATCGTTGGCAGAGGAAACCGACTTTCAAATTTCAATTAATGTGGCTCAGAGATCAGGGTTTATATGCTCAGGTTGCTAGTTGGTGGAAAGGGGGGAGACCAAGGACAGGGACAGCAATGTACACCTTTGCTAAACTCCTCCAGTACGTGAAATATCAACTTAAAAAGTGGAATGTTTTGCACTTCGGAAATATTTTTCGGGAAAAGAAAGAGGCGCAGGAGGAGCTGAATTTGGTCACCAGACTAATTCGGGAGGAAGGTTTGTCGGAATTCTTACTGAATGAAGAAGCTAGGGCTGCTAAGAAGGTGGAAGAGTGGGAGCTGAGAGAGGAGGTGTTTTGGAAGTAGAAAGCGCGTATTGAGTGGTTGCAAGAGGGAGACAGGAACACGGCCTTCTTCTTCCACTCGGTTAAAGCTCGGCAGCATAGTAATAGAATTGTGTCTTTGGTCTCGGGCAGCGGGGAGACTCTTTCGTCCACAAGAGCCATGTGTGATGAAGCTGTCCAGTACTTTGCTTCTATGTTCAGGGAAGCTGGCCCGGGGAGTATTGATGCTGAAGAGCAGATCCTGTCTTGTATTTCGAATCTGGTTTTTGGAGAGATGATGAGACAAATGATGCGACCTATCAACCTTGAAGAGCTTAAAAAGATTGTTTTTATGATGAAGAATGGTAAGGCTCCAGGCTCAGATGGGTTTCTAATTGAATTTTATCAAGAATTTTGGGAAATCATCAAATGTGATCTCTTGGCAGTGGTTCAAGAGTCCCAAACCAGCAAACAGATGCTTCGTGCTTTGAACTCGACCTTTCTGGCACTCATTCCCAAGAGGGAAGGTGCAGATCACCTGGACCATTTCAGGCCAATCTCCCTCTGCAATGTTATATACAAGATTATTTCCAAGCTGATAGTGGAAAGATTGAAAAAGTGGCTGGGGGCATTGATCTCGGAGGAGCAAAGCGGATTTGTGGAGGGGCGTCAGATTCTTGACGGGATTGTGGTGGCTACTGAGGCGATTCACTCCATGTCTCACTCTAAGGAGAAGGCCATGTTTATGAAGCTGGATATGTCTAAGGCATATGATAGGGTCCGGTGGTCCTTTCTTCGGAGGGTCTTGGCTACCTTTGGTTTCGGAGAGGAGTGGATTAGATGGGTCATGAGTTGTGTGAGCTCGATCTCATTCTCTGTTTTGATGAATGGGGAGCACTCACAGCTTTTTGGCGCTTCGAGAGGGCTGCGGCAAGGGGATCCTTTATCTTCATATCTCTTCCTTCTTCTGGCTGAAGGTCTTGGAAGGTTAATCAGAAAGAAGACGGGAGAGGGGGTTATTCAGGGGTGGAGGTGGGGAGGCAATCTTCCGGTTCTTTCTCACCTTCAATTTGTGGATGATGTGGCCTTGATGGGTACGGCCAACATGAGGGAGGTAGCCAACATCCGCAGGAGTTTGGATGCCTATTTGGAGGCAACGGGTCAGGTTATTAACGAGAATAAGTCCTCGATTTTCTTCTTCAACACTCCACCTCCTATTCAGAGAAGGGTGGCTGACACGCTGCGTTTTCAGATTGGTTGTCTTCCGGTTCTCTATCTTGGCATGCCGATATCTGTGGGGCGGCAGTCCAAGGACTCGTGGCAAGGAATCCTTGATAGCTTCAGGACCAAAGTGAACCATTGGACCAACCATTGGCTGTCATTTGCAGGGCGTGTCCAGCTGATTTAGGCGGTGGTGCAGGCGCTTCCCATTTACAGGTGTATGCTTCAGGTGGCGCCTGTGGGTTTTGTTCAGGATCTTGACTCCTTGGCAAAACATTTTTTATGGTCTGGGAACTTAACTTCGAGAAAATGGAGTTTGATTCGTTGGGAAGCTGTTTGCAGACCTAAGAGGCTTGGTGGTTTGGGTCTGAGGCAGTCCACTTTGACTGGGACGGCCTTGGCTGCCAAGCTTTATTGGCGATGGTACGTGGAACAGAATAGCATTTGGGCTAAGATAGTTGCTTTTAAGTACGGCACTGGGACTCCCATGAGTGATATCCCCAGGCTTAGCTTAGTTGGGAATGGTTCAGTTATATGGAATACTCTCAAAAAAGGTGCTGAGTTGATTAAGAGAGGCCTGTTCTGGATTTGCAGGGAGGGTAAAGAAGCGTAATTTTGGTATGATTCATGGGATGGGTATCCACCCCTATTGAACCAGTACCCGCATTTGGAAGGCCTGGCTCAACAATTTCATGAGGCTGGGTGGAGTATGGTAGGCGACTACAAGACTATCCTGACTCAGGACCAGTTGTTGGAGGCTAGATGGAGAGAGCAGACTGAATGGCCGATTCGGGATATGCAGGAGGAGTGCGCAGAGCTTCAGAGGATCTTGGCTGGCCGTACCTACTGCGCCTTGAGGGGTAAAGATTTGTTGGCTTGGGCGCCTCACCCCAAAGGGAAGTACACGGTTGCTGCTGGATATCAAGAGCTGATTACGCAGAAATGGGGCGAAGGGGGCGAGGTGACGTGGTGGAAAAAAGTGTGGAATGGCATTTCTTGGCCGAAGTCCAAGTTTTTTACTTGGACCTTGACCTGGAACCGATGCTTGACTTGGGAGAACATTAGACGTAGGGGATTTGCTGGTCCCTCTTGGTGCGTTCTTTGTCAGGGAGCGGAGGAGGACTCTCCCCACTTGTTTTTTAATTGCCCCTTCACACTCCGGCTGTGGCATGCTTGGTGGGATGCCTGGAAGTGTCAGTGTTTGCACGTCTCTTCCATAGCCGAGTTTTGGGATAGGTTGGGCAAGCCGCCTCATGCTACGCCTTTTCTTCAGGAGGCGTGGTATGCGGGCCCCATTTTGTTATTATGGCAGGTCTCGCTGGAGCGCAACAGAAGGATTTTCTTAGGGGAACGGTCAGTGATTCACCAGGTGTGGGGTAGAATTACTAGCATGTTGCAGGAAACGGTGGAAGCAAAGAGCGAAATCGCTCTTCCCTTGGCGCAGGGGGATGCTGATTTCGTGACTAGGCTTGGCTTTCGGGCTATTTCTCCAGCCGCGGCTTGTGTTAGACGTTGGAATGGGCGCAGGAGCAAAATGCAGAGGAATGGGAGTTGGACCCCTCCTCCTGATGGATATTTGAAACTCAATATGGATGGCTCGGCCAGGGGATGTTCGGGCCCGGATGCGATTGGTGGAATTGGCAGGGACCACTTAGGTGCTGTGGTCTTTATTTTAGCTGCTCATATGGGAGACCAGACGGTGAATATGATGGAGGGTGTTGCTATTCTGCAAGCTCTCAGAAGGGCGTACGAGCTTGGGTGGCGCAAGGTGGAGTGCGAGGCTGACTCGCAAATTCTGATTAATTTAATCTGGGAGAGGAAAATTGATGATGTTAATTGGCAGCTATCATTGGTGGTGCAGCAGATTCTTCAGATTGTTATGATTATGGATTCCGTTTCTTTCTCTCACATTCTGAGAGAGTGGAATGGAGCGGCTGATTGTTTGGCCAAGTGGGCTTCGGCGAATGAGGATGGACGCAGAGTGGAGGATAGGGCGATGTTGCCAGAGGAGGTGAGTAGGAACCTGAATAGAATTCTCAGGCTGGATGGACTTGTTGCTGGGTAGTGTGTCGGCCTAGTGCCGTTTCGGTTTTTGTGTTTTGCTGTGGCTTCGGCCCGCTACTGTATGTTCTTTTTCCGGTTTTTTC
Organism: Torreya grandis; assembly: GCA_037957365.1. NCBI lineage: Eukaryota > Viridiplantae > Streptophyta > Pinopsida > Cupressales > Taxaceae > Torreya > Torreya grandis. The sequence goes on from JARHVA010004860.1 coordinate 351,089, forward strand.
AATAAATTTTTTACCCCTTTTATTTTAAAAAAAAGTATATGCTTGAGGTCATGATAATCTTATAGAGTTAGCATAGGGGATAACCTCACTTCTTCACTTGAAATTGATCTTTCTTACTTTGAAGTTATAAACCACTTGAACCTATCTTAGAAGTGATTTATACATCCAAAGTGACATGAAATATATGGGTTAGGCCTATTGGAGTCATCATGCACCTCTTGAACTGATGTTTCACTTTGACACATACCATTGACACTCCTTGCATCTCACGAAGATTCCTCATCATTGGTCATTTACGACTATTATCAAACTAGGCGTAGTTGTTGACATTTTCCATTTGGATGGTTAGTCAAGACTACTATCAAATGACCTCAATTGTATTTAGTAAGTGTCTATACCATTAATGACCTAATCTTCACCTAATAAGAGTTAATATTCACTTAAGCCTTGGTTCTTGGTTTAAAATCTATTATAGCAGCATGGTAGTCTATTAAAAATCCTCCAATAGATAATTGAACCTCTGTCCAGGTTTAAGAGGTTTAATTAGCTGGTTAAAGAGCTCAAAAGACTCAAACATCATGAAAATATAAAAAATATGCATTTTAGGCCCTTTGTCTATGTTTTTTCCCTCACACATGACACCAAATGTCTTTCTTAGGTAACCATGGGATTTTTAGATGTCTCCAAATCAATTTCAAGACCAATATTGTTTTTTAGAAGGCATTTGAGGGATAAACTCCTCCATCGAGTCACGACATGGAGTTTAAGAGGATTTAAGGTGTATTTTAGTCTTAATGATTGTTTATAGAGGACGGATCCTATTTATCTCCTAAAAAAAAAGGATGGAAGTGTATGAAAATATACATAACCTATAAATTCCAACTTTACCCATACAAAACCTAATCCAAGCTCTAATAAAAGCTATGCTCTCTCAATCTCTTAGTAAGGCTAAAATAGGGTTTCGAGTTCCCTTTTATCTTAATGATTATTTATATAGGTGTGAGGATATATCATAAAATAAATGCCATGGGTTTGGGTTATAATATATAATTCACCACCTCAAATAACCATATTCCACTGTGCATTCTCTCAGGTGAGATCTAAGCTTCACAAGATGACTTTTGAGGGAGACAAACTGTGTGAGAGATTGAAAGATTATTTTTTATCGTAAAAAACTTCAAAGTGAATTTTTCCATTGTAAGGGTAGTCAATAGGTCTAAAATATCCCATATCATGTTTATCAATTATCTAAAATAGTTATTTACTCTTAAAAAGTCTTATCAACCTGATTTTCACAATTTTAGGATTTTTAGGAAATTAGCCCAGTATGACCCTAAAGGCCATATTTGGAATTTATATTGAATTTTTCAAGGATATAATAATTATGAACACCTAAATAATAATTATTAATCTTCCTAAAAATATTAATAACATCAATTTCAATTAAATATTACATATTGTACTCATATATTTGAAATAGACCCGAAGATTCCCTATTAGGCCTGAAGGTGCACAGTCTAGGTTTCTTGGATATTAGGCTTTGAGATTATTTATTAAATTCTATAAGAGTATATCCAAGGTAAAATAACATATATATATTTCATCTTGAATTATTTAAATCTCAATTCAATATAATTTATGGGTTTGTTTATCTTCATACCATCAGACATATAGGTGATTATTTAGGCTTATAGGCCTAACTCAATTTTTTACCCTTCCCAGCTTTAGTCATATTCAAATAGAATGGAAACTATTTTATAATTTAGTTTTAAAAATAAAACCTATTTGACTATCCATATTCATGGTCCATTCAATCAATTGTTAACACATTTAGTTCAACTCAACAAAACATGTCTATATGTGCTTATGGGTAACATGACTAGAGATTTGAAGGTCTACCTAGTTCATTGGAACTTTGATGTTATTGAGTGATACTATCATTATATTAATGATTATATTAGAATTTTAATAGCATTTTTACATCCTTAAAACACCACATAGTTAATGTTTGCTTCATTTTTCATACAAAAGCCTATAGCTACTCATCTAGGCCTATTGACTGTCACCTTCACACTTGAACCTCTTAAACACCTCCTTGTAAGCCTCTTTGTGATATTGATGATATTTAATAATATTGGAAGGTTGTTTCATGATTATTTATGGATATTTAGATAATCTTTTTTGACAATTTTCTTCAATCACCAATGAGCATCTCTCCTCTTCATCACTGGAACTACCCTGAAGATGTTTTTTTGAGTCCCTAGATTGTTAGGTTTATTAGGATGAAATTATTTATACCTATATGATTGATGGTGCCAATAAGTATTAACATAATATTATTCATCTTATTTCCCTTTAGATTCCCTTAGACATCCACTCAACCTCACCAACAAGTCCATTTTCTATCCAGACCTATGGAAGGCCTGTAGGTAGTAATTTAGGCTCTTGACTATATCTTCTCTTTGAATGATGAGAGAAATTATAAGGAGGATAGAGAGAGCATTTGGATACTTAGATAATACCACATTGGAGCTATGAATACAATGAAAATCCTCTATTTACCCTTCTATGGCCTTAATAAAGATTGTCTTGGCCTGCAAACATGCAACAACCTCTTGGAACACTTGATTTTATCAAATTCCTCATTGTTTTAGCTCCTTTAATGCCTGGAAGTGATATGTGGAACTTGTTAAGTGGAATTAGTAGTTAATATGAGCTTCTTAGAGGCCACTTAAGGTGAGAGCACACTTAAACTAAAGATAAATCTGCCTAAGACATGTTGAAACCTGCTTGCCATGCATTTAAACCAAAGATTTTGATTCATTCAGACTTACACATGGAAAAAAATGTGAGAAGGTCTCTCAAACCTTCGAGTGCCTCTCCAAATACTTACTCTACCTTTACTATCTCGTTCATGTATCCGCCATGATCAAAACCAAGACTTAGGGTTCAGAAGGGTTTTAAACCTATATACGGTCTTACTGATTATTCCTATAGAACGAGGGTTCAAACTAGCAACTAATGCCATGGGTAAATGCCATTATAACCCCCTCCTCTACCCAAAATCTTAGGCTCCGTATATCTCTCCTTGTATGCAATGAACATGTGAAACTGTCCATTGTGAGGCTTCCAAGAAACTCGATGGAGCATTTAATTCAAATTTTGTCAGCGTAAGATAGCAAATAGTTATATTACATTATTTTTAGGTATTAGTTATAATGAATTCTGTTTAGCAAATTCTCTAGTGTCCTCCCTTTAAGGTAGTCCGTTACCATATTTTTGGTAATCCGTGGTGTATATATTGCTCACTTTGCTGCATGAATAAAAAAATTGAGTTCAGTCTGTAACAACTCTGGTATCGGAGCTGCATAGCCTGAGCGATGACGCCTCGAGTGAGTGGAAATCCATGGAACGTGCAGCGACATACAGCAGTAATTTGGCATGAGGAAGTACGCAGTAGAAGTATGGGGAAGGAGAAGCTGTGTACCAGCTTAAAAGCCAGATCGTTGGAAGAAAGATGGAATTTTTGTGAAGACACTTGCTGAGGAGTAACCTTGGAGTGAAAGCTGAAGCATGGGAAAATATTGACCTACTAAATCCAGACAAGTCTGTCCAATGATGCAGCAGAGAAAAGACCTGTCTATTTTGACACCTGTGACCCGTGAACCTGCATTGCGTGACATGGAGAAAGACACAAAAGTCCAGCATGGAAATCGTTGAGAAAAAGAGCAGCGATCTGCACAACCTTGGAAAGGAATGATGAGCAATTCCCTGCGTGCTATCGTTTTTTTATCATCTATTGTGGAGAAAGTTATGGACAACAATGACAGAGTAGCGGCACTGTACTCATGCACTGTGCCTACTTTTAGCCAACCTAAATATGAGACCTTAAATGGAGTGGAGGTGCCAGACATGAGCATTGAGCGTTATTTGGAATGGATTTTCAGGTACGTCCATTGCATCCCTTTGGTATTTGTGGTGGCATATTCTTTCACCCTTCGTCTTATTCAATTTTATAATTACTTCTCGCAACGTCTATCGTGTTCTCATTACCACTGTAATGGTTTCTTCCAAGTTCGTTGAAGATGAATTCGTCCCTTTGTCAAAAGCTTTAATTAACGCCAAACAAAGAGGACAAAACGATGGAAAGAGCCTGTAAAGCAGAGACATGAGCGAGACCACCATGTGTGTCGAGTGTTGGAACCAATGAAAGCCACCAAGGGGACTCACAGGGCGTTGAAAATTGTCATGACGCTCAGAAGAGCTCCAGTTTATACTTTGCCTTGCTAGAAGACCTCCATGATTGCAACAACCTTCAGTTCGACGACGTAATCTTAAAAAGACTTCTGGAATTCTTCTTATTAGACGTATGCTACCAAGCAAAGATAATATGAGCAAAACTCGAAGCTGGATATAATGGAGACTGTGAAGATGAGGTTGAAAGCCCCAGGAAGCATCTCCATCTCTTAGCATGTAATTATCATGGTCATCTCCAAGCTCGATTTTCCCATCAGTGAGTAAAAAGACTTGTAATTCTCTTTCATAGCAATAAAATAATTTGTTTTTCTTTACAATGTTTGCTCAAAAGTTTCTTCTCTTTGATTCCCATCTTCTCAAAATGCCGAACTATGCTGCCTAAAAAATGAAGATATGCACCATCCTTTATTTTGAAATATTATGGGGCATCGTCATAGGGACTATACAAGTTCCTACTGATCCCGATGCACTCATGAAATATGAAATGACTAATGCTATAGCTTTGATGTTGATTATGTTAAGCATCACTAATGATGTGAAGCCACATGTTAGGGATGATGATAGAGCAAAGATAACATGGGATAAATTAGCGACCATCTATGAGGTTAAAAATAAGACTAAGATCCTTCATCTACAATCGAGATTTCACACACTATGGAGTTTAATGAAAAAGTTGAGGAATTCTTACATCATCCGAGTGAGCTACGAATGGAGTTGTTAGCACTTCGTGAGATGGTAAATGATCAAATATTGATCCAAATCACCTTGAGAGCACTCCCTTCCCAATTCAAAGTGTTCTTCATGACATTGAATGTCTTTAAATAGGTAGTGTTATTTGAAGAACTCATGAACCTGTTGCAGCAGGAAGAATCTATCAACTCAATCTAGGATGAGTTTCAATACAAATATCTTATCTCAAAGCAATAATGATGTCAAAAATATCTCAAGTGACTTCAAAAAATGTAATCGTAAAAAAACAACTATCTTGACATCAAAAATCATAAAAGTCAAAGAGGTGGTGTCACATATGTCAAACCAACATTCAAAACATTAATAACTACTAGTATAGTGGCCTAAAATAATGGTCTTCTAGTAAAGAAAGCACATCAGGGTGCGAAAATTCTCAAAAATTGAAAAGACATCCCCATTGGTGGAAGCAGAAGGGACATATCACATCTCAACAAGATGATAGATTTAATTAGGAGACACCTAAAGAAGATAAGAACTTAGTGCTAGTCTCCCAGACCTCGTAACCCATGAAGAATATATGATTGTTAGACTCAAGTGCCACTAAACACATGTCAAGAAACATGATGCTATTTGATTTGTTGATAGATCAACCCATTAGAGATTAGGTTAGGATCACTGATGATAAAGAGTATGTTGTAGAAGGAATAGGATAAGTCACCATTCCTCTTGGAACATGGAATTGTATGCTTTTAAAGGTACTATATGTTCCTAGATTAACATCCAACGTCTTATCAGTCAGTCAACTTTTGAATAATCATCTGAAGGTGGAGTTTCTTGTAGATAATGGCATCAAAACATTTTTGATATGATGAAAAGGTACAATTATTTATAGATCATTTTTGAAAGATAAATTATTTGCTTTAGATGTTATTTCATCTTTTTTAGTAGCTCTATATACCTCTAAGATGGAAACTACTACTCTCTGGCACTACCATTAAGGTCACATCTTTGCTATATCTTTATACATGCTGTGTTAAAAAGGGATGCTACATGGACTTCCCAAGTTGTTGAATTCCTTGCCCATTTTCCCTTTATGTCTTGAAGGTAAACAACATAGGGATCCATTCAAGGCAAACTCATTTCATGCCAAGAAACGTTTGGAGGTTATTCATACCAATCTTAATGGACTATTGCCTACTTCATTTTTGGGATACAAGTACTTCTAATTGTTCATAGATGACTACTCTTAGAAGACATGGGTGTTTTTATTGAAAAATAAGAGTGAGGCCCTTCATCATTTCCATGTTTTATATCAGTAGGTTGTGAAGGAGATATGACAAACTCTTCTTCACCTCTGATCAGATTGAGGGATGTAATTTACATCAAAGAAGTTCTTGGCATTCCTCTATCAATAATGCATAAAATAGAATTTGACTGCTCCCTAAATGCCCCAACAGAATGACATTACTAAGTGATGGAAACGGCTCGCTGCATGCTATCAATAGCAAAGATGAAAAAATGATATTGGGTAGAAGTAGTTCAGATAAATTTTTATCTTCTCAATAGGGCACCAATGAATATTTTAAAGGGAAAAATGCCAAAGGATTAATGGAGTGGTAAAAATCCATGAATTTATCATCTATGAATGTTCAATTGCACAACATATATCCATGTCCCAACTCAAAAGAGGAATAAAATCGAGTCAAAAACCCTCCCATACCTCATATTGGGCTATAGAACTACCTCAAAAGCATACCATCTCAATGATCCTAAGACAAAGAAAATATATGAAAGTAGAGATGTGGTTTGCAATGAGTCATCCTTTGACTCAGTGATGTAGAAAGAAGAATCAACATCAACCACCTCTCACCAATTCCTTTTCAATTCAGATGATGAGGAGACTTTTCACATAGAAGATGAGCTACAAGGGGATATGTATGTTGATATTGGAGAATTATAACCTCCACCAAGTAGTAATTCACATTAACAAAGTAGTTCTTCACATCAGTAATAGAGTTCCCATCTGAAGAGGATATAAAGTATCATCAAAGACTCTGACACTTCATCCAGAGTTAGAATGAGGAGTCAAAAAAGAAATGAGTTAAATTTTTCACACTTGAGTATAGTAGTTGATAGTTCCCAACTTGATAGTGTTCTAAAATCACTAATTGAACCACAATGGAAGAAAGCCATGGATGTTGAGTGTGACTCACTCATACAAAATCAGACTTGGAAACTCATCGATCTGCATATAGGAAAGAAACCCATAGGCTTCAAATGGGTTTTCAAAACTAAATATAAGGCAGATGGATCCATCGACAAGCACAAAACATGACTTGTATCAAAGGGATATGCTTATAAAGAAGGTATTTACTATGAAAATACCTTTGCACCTACTACAAAAATCAAGACCATCAGAGTTGTTTATACACTAGCAACACATAAAGGATGGAAACTTCAAAAGATGGACATCAAGAGTGCCTTTCTAAATGGTGATCTCAATGAAGAAGTATACATAACCCAAATAGAACGATTTGGTTATGAAAAACATCCTAATAAGGTATGTCATCTCATCAAATCACTGAATGGATTGAAACAAGCTCTTAGGACATGGTGCATCAAGATAGATGATCACCTTTTACAACATGGTTTTATCTGTAGCCTCTTAGATTCTAACATGTACATAAAGAAGTTAGGGACAAAAATTGTCATTCTAATTTTGTATGTAAATGATGTTGTGATCACTAGAAATTTAGAAGATCAAGTTGATATTGTGAATAATTACATCAAATTATCCTTCAAAATCATTGATTTAGGCCTACTCCATTACTGTCTTGGCTTGGAGATATGGTAAAAATTGAATCATATTTTTATCTCCCAGATAAAATATTCCAAGACACTCCTAGAAAATTATAGAATTTTAGACTATAGAGCTTTTTCAACACCAATGGAGAAAGGTTTAATAATCTCACAATTCTAGGACTCACCTCAAGTGGATGCAACTCTCTATAGACAACTCATTGGGAGTCTCATCTAATTGACATGTACCAGACCAGATATATGTTTTGTTGTGATCTATCTCTCCAGATTCATATAGGAGCCAAAAAAATGTCACGAGGTTGTAGCAAAACATTTTTTTAATATATTTCTAAGGTACACTTGAGTATGGTCTATAATAGAAGAAGAATACTTACCTTTTCTTTCAAGAATACACTGACTCAAACTACATCAGATCAGTTGATGATAAAAAGTCAGCATCAGGATACATATTTCATCTTGGATCAAAACTAATCTCATGGATTAGTAATAAATAAACTATTATTTCTCTGTCATCCATTGAGGTAGAGTATCACACCACATGTGGAGTTATGTGTGAGATGATATGGTTATGTCACACTCTGCTGGATATGGGCATTAGTGAAGAAAAACCACATATTCTTCATTATGACAATCAGGGTATGTTGAAGCTTGTGAAGAATCTTATTTTTCATAAAAAATCCAAACACATTAAGGGTGAATGTCACTACATTTGAGAGCAAGTACTAAACCACCACATCCAACTCTAGTACTACCTAACAGATGCAAAAATAGCTGATATACTCACCAAATCCATTGGAAAGGTGAAATTTGAGTTGTTTAGGGGGTACATTTGTAAAAATAATGTAATAAAGAGGTGGTGGGGGGGGGGGGGGGGGGGGGGAATGATGTCATTGCAAGATAGTGAATATGTATATTACATTATTTTTAGGTATTAGTCATAACAAATTCTATTTAGTGAATTCTCTAGTGTCCTCCCTTTATGGCAGTTTGTTACCATATTTTTGGTAATTTGTGGTGTATTTATTCCTCAATTTACTACATGAATAAAACAATTAAGTTCAATATGATAATAAATTTTGGTTTGAAATATTTTTTCTTAGATTTTCAATCATGATTGGATCCTGATGGACCCCTAGTAAAGTAACAAGTCATTTTCATCTTCCTTTATATATGAATACCTTCTCATATTTATTCTTGAAACATTATAAAATGGACAAGAAAGCATTTCAAATGGGTTATAACATTATAAGGAGATATTTAATCTTATTTACTGATCTTTTATGGACCAAGGGAGTGTAGTATGACCTGGACACCTATAACATGACCCAAAAGGACCCTCTATACATTGACCACCTTTTGAACCAACTTGAAACATGTCATTAGGTGATTAGATAAGCACAAAAAACCATTATATACCTTAAAAAATTTAAATTTACCTTAAACTATGTTAAGAAGGCCACAAAAGACCATTTGAAGACCTCACAAGGCATAATATGTCTATCAAAAAGGTTAGGAGAAATGACAAGTCAAGTTTCACACCATAGGGGTTGATCATTTATCTTGGGGGAAAAAATTCATCAATAGTAAGCAATGCTAGTGTTGTACATGGACTCTATTCTTCCTTATTACACCCTTTCTTATGAATTCAGTAGAATGTTTATTCAATTCTGGATGTTCTATTGGACTCATACTATAATATTTTTGTTTGGGTAGAGTTGATCCTAGTATGAAATTAGTATGATGTTGAATGTCTCTCTTTGGTTTGTAAATCATTTGGTAATTGATCAAGTATATCATCTCTATATTTCTTCAACACTTATGTTGCTTCTAGTTGTAATAGAACCATTTATGTGTCTTATTTAGTTGATATTAATGACTAACATCAACCTATAATCTTCATTTGTCTGATATTTATTTTGTGTAAAACATGCTTTTTGGCTTCCCTTCTTCTTTAGGAGGTAATTAAACTACCTTTGTACAACATTTACACAATGTATATGTATTATTTGATCTATCATGAATTAATTTTCTATCATATTTCCATGTCCTCCCAAAATTCATGGGACATAAGTCCATTAGAATAACATCACACCATGATTCATCTCTATATAGTATTCCTATAAAAAACTTGATTAAACACATTTTATCTATGATAACTTCATTCGCTTTCTTAAATCATGAAATCCAATAAGGATAATGATTATTTTCATATGGCAATCCCAATTTATCTGCCATTTATTTATACACCATATTTTCATAGCTACCATGATCTATAATTACTTTTCATATCTTACCTCCTAAAGTGTACCTTGTTTGATAAATATTTGTTTACGTCCATGCATCACCACCTTCCTTATTTTGTACTTGTTCTTTCTTAGGAGCAATCATTATTCTATTCATCATAGGATTTTCTCCAATGTCTTCTACTACAACTTTTATATTTTTCTCCTAGATACCTTAGTCTCAACTCAAATTACTCTTGGACAAAGCTCTTACCTTCTTTATTATCTATGATAGTTTGGAACTAAAACTCTCTTTTTCCATATTCCCCACATATATACTATACATAAGACCTATGTTTATTTTGAAACCACCCTATAGCACCACCATAGACTTATCTCTCTAAAATCCTCTTCTTAATTATTGATATTGAAACCTTAATCTATTATTTTATTTCTTTGTGTACCACAGGGAGAATCTCTATAGAGAAAATCAAAATACAACAATAATGAAATGTAATTAGTTTAAAAATAATCTATTTTACAAATTGATAGTTATAGCTAGCATGATTTTCCATAGCAACTAGGTTTCACAATTACACTTAACCAATTTTTAGATTTCAAACTTTTTTTATTGAAATTTATATTTAAAAAAATGATTTGAAATAAAAGTTCCAGTGATATGAGGTTGAATACTACACATCCTAAATAAAATAGTAGGAAGCACATGAACTTTTGGAATTCACATTTTAATACTTCCATAACAATGATAACATTCAACCTTGAATTATCTTATCATATGCACTTGATCACTTTGTAATGGTTTTGTAGACTTTATATAACATGAAATTAAACTTCTTAATTCTAAAACTATTGCTAAAGCGATATTTTTATTAACTTGAGTCTCATATATTTAAATGTGGGGAAATTTATGAGATAGATGTATGTGATCCCTTTTGTATCCATCTCTCATGTTATCTGTCCCCAAGTTAAAATATAAAATGATATGATATTGTGTTGGAAGACTTAAAATGCGTAAAATTGCTTCTATGTTGTTCTTGATGACAAAAATTAGTGGTTGAACTTAAAATCTCTTGAGAAGAGACGTGTGGGAGAATATTTGGAGACTTTCCCTAAATTATGAATCACTACAGTGTGTGATGTCATTGCAGATTAGTATGTTTTGTCAGAAAACGGAAGAAATTTATCACTGCTTGTGTTATGTGTTAGTGATGGCATTTAATCGATTTAATATTTACCTAACATAACGCACAATTTCCTGCATAAATTAATATGATTCAAGCTTAATGGAAATAATTTTGAGGAACTATGATTACGAAGGTTAATTTTATTTCCCTAGTTCGTTTTGACTAAATGGAATTAAATTTTAGCCATTAAAATGTTTTTCAAGAATAAAAAAATTAAATAATATTTAATATTTTTAATAAATATTTTTTATATTTATCAAATAAGTGACATATACATTAGGTCAATATATTTTTTAATAATAAAAAATAAAATTTAAAATAAAATTAATAATTAATAATTACTTCTTTATATGAAAAAAGATGTAATTATATATATCAGATTTAAATTGAACTATTCAATTTAATGGGTGGTAATAAAAACTTAAATAATATTAAAAACAAATTTAAAATAGTATTGTAGGTATGGAAAATATTTACTTCAAGAATTAAAGAAAATATGTAATAAAATTTATATATTCAACAAATAAAATAATATATTTTTAAAATTAGTATATTTAACATTTTAGTTTTATAGAAAAGATTTTATTTTTAGAAAAAATTTAAAAATATTCTTTGAATATTGTCTACCATTTAATTTGGGATGTATTGTTAAGATTTCATCTTAGAAATAATTATATCAACACATAACAAATTATTAATTTCAATCAAAAAGTGTGTTCCATAATTTTGAGTTAGAAAAATGATGTCATGCATTTGTTAACATTGATCATACTTAATTTTTTTACAACTGAAAATAAAATCTAATCTTTTCTTAAAAACAATAACTATAATATAACAAAAAATATATTTTAATCTTAAAAATAAATATTTAAAGAAAATAAATTATTAATTAAATGTATAGAATTTTTTTCCTTAAATTAGAAAAGAAAATCAAACAAAAAATATCATTTTTAAGAAAGCAATCATGTTATTAAACTAGTTTTATTACATAAACATTAAAACATGATCCCAAATTATGTAAAAAAATCATTACTAAATCAAACTTACATCTTATAAAATTTTCCTACTTAAAACATTTAAAACAACTTTAATTTTATTCTGTTAAATACACACTTAAACGTGAACCCAATTTATATAAAAAAAATATTATCATTAAATAAAACATACATCTTATAATATTTTCCTACTCAAAACATTTAAATTAACATTAATCTTATTTTAAAAATTTAAATGAACAAAAGAAAGAAACAAAATATTTTCTACTTTACACAAATAAAATTCAAAATAATAATAATATAGCATTGGATAGCACTACATTTGTTGGACACATTTTTGTCTTGCACATATAAAAATGTTACTAGTTGATGAATAGCACATCGATTAAATATCAATCTCATTTGTATGGATTTCAAATTCAAAATTTAGTCCATGTGACTAACACGTGACTTATTTATATTATAATTATTATAAAAATATAAAATTATATTATTTTTTAATTATAAATTTATATAAATATAATATTAATATAAGTTAATAAAATATTATATAATAATATATATGGAATTTAGGGTTTCAAACCCGAATATTGTTCTAATGACGGTGACGGTAGAGACCAAAGGCTTGAAACATGGGGAAAATACAATGGTAAAGCCAAGTTAAAATAAAGAGGATAGGAGACCAGGAGATGGCTTTGCGTTGCCTGGTCGTAGGGTCTCGAACTTAAATCCAAACTTAAAGGCGGTAGATGTAGTCTGGGAAGGGATTATGACCGCAGGAATCCTGATCCTAACGATATGATGGGTGCTTTGAAAACCGTGGCCGCACAAGGATAGAATGGCCACGTCGATTCTGTTATTGTACACGAACATGGAGGCACTGCATTATTAAATATTGGAGAGGCCGATCCCAAAGGGGTGCTTACAAAGGGTGTTAACGGATAAAGAGATCGAAGGTATTATATTCTCCTTTGCTGAAGTGGTTTCTCGGACTAGACTAGATGTTAATTAGCCGGTCCGCAACCATTGGTTACAGATAAATCAAACCCCTATGTATGTTTTACAAGGGAGGAGCGCGACATGACGTTAGCTTAGGAAAATTAGTTTTCAAAACATGGATTTATTTGATGCTTCAACCATTTCTAGCCTACTCTCCCTGATCTAAACGAATGGATCAGTGATCATTGGCAATCATTGATGGAAGGTACCCTAAAATATTTTCCCTGTACCAATGAATTTTTTATATTGCCGTCTTTGATTTTTTAGAAGATAGGAATATTGCACACCAAGATAATATTTTCACAATGGATGAAATTTCTGTGCTAGTTAAGCCATGGTACCTGAATTGAAACCACGTCAGTGATACCTTTAATACCAGGCCAATCCGGGTGAGGCTGCTACGCATACCTCTTTAGTTTTGGTCAAAACCCTACCTCAAAGTCATAGGCACTTCTCTATATGAATACTTATTATTAGATTCTATAATAAAAATCTGGGCCATTCAATTTTTTCTCGAATTCCGGTTCACATATATATATCAATAGACCTTTCAACGTAAATAGATATGAATGTTAAAGATTATATTTTGACTCAACTACTTGCTAATAATAATTTAAATTTTTATTATTAAGATGTTTTAAAATAGGTCATTTGATTATGATTTGCAGTGTATTTAATCAAGAGAATGAAATTCATTGATGGAAAGATTTTCTTACTAAGCATTTAAAAGAAAAAGGTGATAATGACACTGCAAGTGAAGTAGAAGAAACAGTTATGAAAGTACTAAATTTTTATCAAAGGGAACTTATAACAAGTGAGAATAATTTCAAATATAAAAATTGTTCTTAAGCTAAGGAATTATGAGATCGATGGAGTTTTGGTTAATTTAAAAGATTTTCTTAACAAAAATTTATCATCCTGTATATCAATCGTGAACTTTTAGCATATCAATTCGATTCAAATTTCCATTCCTGTTTATTATGATATAGGGAATGAAGATGATTGAAATGTTGTGAACAAAAATGTAAAAGGATCGATATAAAAATGACCTTTATTCCTAAAATTGAAAACTAAGGGAGATTTATTATTTTTTATAACCTATTTTTTATTTACCATTGGTAGATGTATTTTACATTACTTTTTCTTTTTATATTTTTATTTTTCTTTATAAAGTGGAAAGGTTTCTTTTAAAACTATCCTATTATGAGTGTCAAAAAAAAAATAATATAATGTAATAATATTAAATTATTTTTGCTGATGATTAACTTCAGTCAAAAGCCTTTCTATACAACCAAACCTTTAGATATATATAAAAATAATACAAAAATATTTAAAAAGAGAATTTTTTAAAATACAAATGTCAACATATGATTTATTTTCCCAGATACTTAAAATTAAACCTATATACCTTATCTACTAAAAATAGTATAACAAAAAAGTATAAAATATTCAAAATCTAAACCAACATAAAACTAATAAAACATGATTTTGATGGTAATGAAATCACATATATGTAAATCTATACAAAAATAATTATAATAAAAAATAATTATAATAAAAAATAAATTTCACAAATTAATTATTTATTAGATAAAAAAATAAAATTTCAAAAAAAAACATATACTGATTCAAATATATTCTAAAATATAAAAATAAAAATTCAACCAAATATGTTTTATGCCCCAATTACTTGTCCTCGATTACTTAAGAAAACTTCTTTACTTTAAAAACTCGAACAAGCTAAATAGATCTCCAAATGCAAACCAACATTAAAATGATAATACAAGGCTATAACAAAAACAAAATCATTTCCATGAAAACCTTCAAATATAATAAATAGCATTTATGAATCACTTTCTCTAAAATGAAAAATATAGTAAAAAGGCAAATGTATAATTTTCCCCCTTAAATGCTTAAAACTAAATTCATAAGCCTCCGTAGTGTGAGGATAACACAATGACATTTTTTTTCTATTATTTTGTTGAATTTACATTGTTGAATTTACAAGATATGTATATTTTTAAACAAAGTGATCATCAGCTGTCCTATCTCAATTTAAATTTATTTAATATTATGTAACTAAAAATGTTTTTTAACATAACTATATTTACAAAAAAAATTAATAATTATATGTCATAAAATAATATAATATTATAAAAAAAATTGAAATATATTAAATTAACTTTATTATTTAGATAACAAAATTTAATTTGATTTATTGTTAATTCTAGATGTAATTTATCTACATAGTTTTAGATGAAATTCTTTTTAATGAGAAAATAAAAAATAAAAATCATAATATTATAGATTTTTACAAAACATTATTATAAGAATAAACATTTCGAGTAAGAAAAAAATATGAGGCATCTATATAGTCACTCAATTAAAAACCTAATATACATCCTATTAATTTATTAAAATTACAAGTTAGATAATTTTAAGAAATGTGATCCTGATACATCCAACTATCCACATATATTTTTGACTATAAATATCTCTAATTGAAATAAATTTCTTTGATAATAGTTGCATACCCAAACTCTAGATTATGTTGTCAAACTATTTGAATGTCAAATTTTAATTTTATCTCCTTAAAAAAAAATATGTAAAAGAAAAAAATTAAAAACATTTACCAATAAAACTTTTCATTGAATAAAAGGAATAATAACAAATTTAGGTTAATAAAAAACCTAATAATTTAAAATAAACTTAACCCTAATAAAAACATTTTCATAAAATTGTCTAGAAAACACGTTTTATAAAACCAATAAATAAATATATAAATTTTATTAGTTTAAAATTATCAATAAAATTTGATTTCATAGATGATAGGATCATATATACATTTCAACATGTTAATAGTACAACCCTTAATTTAATTTTATAACACATTTAAAAAAAACTTATGCATCCTTGAATACACAAAAATTTAGGAAAAAGTATATTAATGGTCTCTAATGGTGAGATAAATATTCATAAAATAATCTTTCTATCGACAAAAAGAACCCACACCATTGGTTGAATTTTTTGACCACTCAATATTCCATATTTGCTACCTAGTCATCTACGATTCAATACATGTTGGTGACCTTCCAGCACTCGGAGGAGGCTACAACCATATTCATCCTCCCCTCCAACATCCTTTGTAGACTGTAGATTACGTATGGAACATTTGGCTCAATCTAGTAAGTGAACAACTTATCAGCATAATGAACGTTATTATTCTTTTTAATCCTTTAAATAATCAGATAATTTTTTAGATTCATCGTTCAAAATGTCAGTATCATTATTCTCATAAATAAATCGAAGCTCGTATATTACACTAATGAAATTCCAATATCCATCATAGCTTGGGGAACAATTTTGAAACTTAAGAAACATCAAACAAAAAAGGTCAATAAATAAGGGCATCGCTCCTAAGCATAATAACCTGCGTCATCCACACTCTACACATAAAACGATATAAATTTATTATGTACATGCCATACCATGAAGTATAAGAATCACCTTATTGAAAATATTTTTCAAATCTAGCTAATGAGAAACTTTTATAAAATTAAGTGTTTGACATATCTAGCGCCGTATGTTTTTTAATATTCCCCAAGGCCTATTCGTGAGTATCCACTTTATCAAAAGATTGACATTTTTCTCTATAGTTTTTGGATGCTTTTTTTCCCTCCACCATTCTATAAAATTGATTTTAATTTACATGAAATAGCAAGTCCTTATTCCCCCATTCGCCTCCTCCTCCACCTGCACCCGCAACCGCACCCCCACTCCGCTCCAACCATTTTATAAAATGGATTTTAGTGTACATGTATTAATGAATATCCTGATGTAAGTTTCGCTTCACTAGGTCACTCATTCTACCTACTCATACAATGAAATTATTGTTCTCAAAGAAAAGCTTAGAGTTTCATGTTAGTAAAAATGATTTTCAAGGCTACTTCCCACCTCTGATTTAGATTCGATTCTTGCAATTATCTTTTTTGTATTATAATACAATAAAGCAATTTAAAACCAAACAATGTTTTTATCTTAACAAATTTATTTAGTTCAGTTAATGTGTCTTCAATTATTAATAGTGGAGGATGATAAATCAAATATATACAATTTCTCCTTTTCTCGTTCGGTTCTACCATGTAATTTTATTGGAGACTTTTCAATTGCCAACAAGTGAAGACACTCAAAGAGATGACAGCTATGTTCTTGGTAAGGAAGGGTCATAGAATTCATTGATAATATACACAACATTTAATAACCATTATATTATAACAATGTGTACTAATGAAAAGATAAATATAATAATAACAAAGGCATATATGTGAAAGGGTCAACATGTAGAGATAACGAAATAAAAAACCAATTCTATATATGCATAGACTATTTATGGAAGGGATAAAAGTGTAATGTATTGTTCATAAGCATTAAACGTATATAAAAAAATTCATTTCATCTTAAATGGATTGAATGCATTGTCTGTACATTGAAGGGATTAAATATAATGTGCTATTGGTATGCATTATCTAGGATTAAATTTAAAGCATCATATGTGAAAAATATATATTGAATAATCTCTAACCCCATTATTTGAATATTTTATATATTATCATAAAATTAAACATATGGGATAATAAAGCATATTTACTTGGAGCTGAAATGTTCTTCAATTTTTCTAAAATGGATATGTATGCAAAGCATGAAAAGACAACCGAGTACGAGATTATGGAAAGGAAGGACATTCTTATCAATTGATTGATAACATTATTTACTATTTATTTTACAAACTAGAGACTTTAGAGGTATATAATCAATATATCATAATTTTCAATCATTTTCTTCAAGTAATAAGAAAATATCTCTTATGTTAGTAACATCGATGTAAAAATACGGTTAAAAGTGAGTTATGATGGTAAAATCAAAAAAATAATTGAAATCTAGCACTATTACCTTGACCACCACCATGGATGCCACTATAAGTAACCCAAAATGATCTCAAAACATGACATCAGTACATGACATGTAATATATCTCGCTGTCAAAATAATAAGAATAATGTTTAAATTAAGACAATCTACCAATTTTAATTTAGAAAAAAATAATGTAACACAGTATAAATTATAAAAGTTTGAATACCTATTTAATAAATGTTAATCCACGTAAATAAATATTGAATAATGTTTGAGGGAGGAAAACAAATTTAAAATAGTGAATTAGAGATAACTATATATTACACAATAAAAACCATAAGAATAAGGGAGCTAGTCAATTTACATACTATATCATGAACTATATATCATAGACAATAAACTTCATTATAAAGGATAAAAATTAGTGTGGTAGTCCATGGTGAATGTATTACTTTTAAAAAAAAAAAAAATTGTTTTTAATTGATTGTCGCTACTTAATTGTAAAGGTTTTGCCCTTTTGAGATGTTGAACCAATATTTTACTAAACATTGTTGGAGATTCAACAATGTAAAAAATCCAATTCATTGTAGGTAACAAACTTGTATAGTAAATGCCTCTTCTAGGATGCTCCTACAAATGTATTACATGATTATAGAATATGACAATGGTGCATGAGATCATGAAGGGGTTAATAAGGAATAGGGTAATGGGAAATGAGAAATGGAATAGGGTAAAGGTGCACAAGTAACAAATATAGCTTTACAATTTTAATATTAACAAGGCCCCACTAGGCATAGTGTGAAAAAATAATGAAATATTTAGTCATTATTCATTCTAGTAGGTGAAATTATGTTATTTTGAAATGACAAAATTAAATAAAAATAACAGTGAACTAATAAAAGTTAAAAACAACAATTACGTATATGAAATAAAAGATTGTTTCTTTTAGGGAAAGGCCAAAATAATGAAGGTGTAACTATTGAGAGAATTATAACAATTTTTTGTTGATGAAATTAAATTTAATTTAATTTAAAAAAAATGAATATAAGTATAGTAGGCATGCACTAATAGTGATACTAAAAGAAACACATAAAAAAGAACATCTATTATACAAATTATTTTATAAAATCTGTTTCTACAGACCATAAAATAATACCCTAGAAGCCAAAGTAACACATTTACCAACACACAAATATTTATAGCTTGTTATATTCATCTATGAATCTAAATGGAGGAGGTAGTTTAAAAATCATACGAATACATTTGGTGTGATATTTTTTAGATGCACTAGATTTATCTTCCACATTATCATTATCAATGTAAAGCCCATTTGAATTTGAATATGATGGAGTTAAATTTCCTTTAGAGGGTGGTATACATTAGTTTTTCAATTCAATGTTCTTTTATATATGTTTTCTCATTAGCAAAAAAATTCTTATTAAATTTCCATTCATTTATAACATGTAATATTGAAGTAAATTTAAGACCAAATATGTTCTAGGTCTTGTTATTGTAATTTTCAACACTCACTATTAAGGATTTCATTTATTACAAAAGAATATTTTTTTATGGGATTTGATTATAGTTTTTTAGTTTACTTTTATTTGTGACTTAAATTTTCCTTTTTAAAAATAAAATACCACTACAAAAATGAGGAATGAGTGAATTAATGAATGAAGAATGACATTTTTAGGTTAACATTTATTTAGTTACACTTATAATATCATATGTAAGAAGTGAGTCTTGTCATAATGAGGCTAATGGTACAATGTAATGCATGAATGGAGGGGTAAAAAAAGAATCCAATAGGAATGTAGAGGTCACATTGACAACTGACCTCTACATTGCTACTAAATTTCATAGTCACTATTAACATCTACATGCCTACTGCATAATCCATCTACCCTCCCTCCTATCCATCCATTTTTTTTGCCCTTTAAGCTTTGGATTCTCAACCCCACTTGTTACATCTTAAATTATAACCATAAATGGATACTAAATTCAATGTGATCTCAAAATAAAGGGTGTAATATGTTGGGCTCATCGATATAGAGATGCGGAATGAATTAATGAATGAATTTGGGGAATGATAGATTGAAATTAACATTTAATTTTCCTTCACCCCTAATTTTTAGCTTAACTATTTTCATTTGTCTTAGCTATTGTGGTTTGACTTAACACCATCTTAGTATATGTTAACCAAGTTGCATATATTTTTTTATCATAAATCTATCGACTACATTATCATATTATCCCTTTAACAATGGGCCCCACAAATTACATCCTAGATTCTAATCTCATGCTAAACGTACTGGATGGTTACTATCAAAATCAAGGATGTAAAAAGTGAGGGCCATCATCAAAGGGAAAATAGGTAACTAAAATGGATAGAGGATAGGTTATATGGATTATCCAACAAGTACATGGAGGTCATGTTGAAAATTGACCTCCACATTCTTGTTGAGTACTTTATTTACCCTTGGAGAATCCAATAAGATTGTGAAGGTCACATTGACAGTTAACCTAAAAATGACAAGTGGATACTCCATCTACCTTCCTATCCATCTATTTCATTCACTTGTTATCCATCTAATGATCTACTCCACTTTTTACATCCTTTTTCTTAACATAAATAGGTGTTAAATTCATGGTGAACTCAAGATCGATGATGTAATATGTGGGTCCCATTGATAGAGGGATAATGGGCTTATGCAATGGATGAAGTGATGATAAAAAGAATAAATAATAGGAACATGGATGTAAAATCTCAATGTGATATTTGATCTCTAATTCCTATTAGTTATTCAGTCTACCCTCACTCTATCCATTATGTTAGCCCTATGCTGATGGTGACCACTTCTTAGATCCTAGACCACTAAAATGGATTATGAAAGAATATAAAATCATCATTTTTAAATATCATGTCCATTTATGTAGGATAATATTTTAAACTTGATAATGAGCTAATGAAATTGATAGATATATGGTAGACAATGTAACTAGAAGGAATATGGATGTCAAGTGCCAGCATGACAACCCACACTAAACATATCATATAGGTACATTCATAATGAATGAACTAATAATCGATCCAAATCAAATAATTTATAAATGTTAAACATAACTATCTAAAAATTCAAACATGGATGACCAGGTTTTTAGTTTACCTCCACATCTCATTAGTTATTTCATCTATTGGAACTTTATCTACTAGATTTATTTATAATATAAAAAAGAATAAATAAATACTTATATAACATACTTTATTTACAATTGTTTAAAGAACCTGAGTGACTAAAACTTGGTGGCCAAGTCCATTCAAATTCAAAAATGAAAATGGGGTTCATTCTAACCCCATTCATTATATCCCCATTCATTATACCCCCTTTCATTCTAACCCCCACATGTACATTTTTCATGGGATTAGACAGGGGGTTATAATGAATTTAGTTTGAATGAAGGGGGTTTGAATAAAGGGTTATTAATGTTTATGATATGCGCACAATTAATTTCAATTTAGTAGCTAATTAAATGATGCATTTTGAGGGTGTTAAAATGAATGGGGTTCTTTACAAGATCAAGATTTCTCACTAAGGGTAACCATCTGATACATTTGGTGTGGACCAACACATTGGACATCGAACTCCTAGTTATCTAAGAAAATTAAAATTTAACCTCAATTGAATGCATTCCACTCTTGGATTGGAAAATTTAAAAGGTATATATGTTATTTGCAAGCCATTCTAGATGTTCTATTTTGATGTCTACATGATATCATGCCCCATTACCCTATCACATTAAATAATAGGGAACATGACACTAATCTTATTATACCTTATCCAAGGTGTGATCAATTTCATCTAAATGCTTGAGTTCAATGCCCCATTATCTAAAGGAAAATACATTAAATTTTTATCTTTACCTTGCATGATTACGTAGTTTAGTTGATTATGTGATATTGAGTGTTCAAAAAAAAATTATGTATTTAAATTGTATGCTTAATTGGTTTAAAATATTTTATGTAATACATATCTTCCTTCCATCAGTAATCACTATAGTCAACATAAAACAACCCAAAAATAAAATTATAAGCATAGTAAGAACTACCAAGTTCTCAAATAAAAAGACATTACATTCCTTAGAAAATAAAATAAAAACATTGACACACTTTTTATAAATGGTGTTAAACTTCATTACTATCCAAAACTTATATAACATGGCTTCCTTCAAGTAATCAATAATACCATCAACAAAAATACAATATAAATGTATTACATTGAATCTAAACTACTCCAAAAAATTAAATATAATATTTACATCATCACTCATTCTTAATTTTTAATGTGAAGTGTATCCCTAATGGTTAATTCCAATCTATTAGTATTATCATTATTAAATATTTTTTCAAAGGGTTTAAAAAATGCTTGATGTTAAAAGTGTGACCTACAACTTTACAAAGTAAAACTATCCCCTATAATTGTTAAATTTTATTACTTTAAAATCATAATAGGTTAAAAATTATCAAATAATTAAAATTATTTTATATAATAAGATAAATTACAATGGTGTTAAAATCCATAATCTCAATACCATCTAAAATTTTAATTTGTGTATGGATCATAATAAAATGTAATGGGGCTCCAATAATTGCAACGTGCCATGTTATGTTGCATTCATATTCAAAGGTTGAGTGTGCATGTCTACATGAAAATTCATTATTATAAATAATAATATCAATAATAAAGTGATCATGATAGATACCCCTATACTCCCTCCATAAGATAATGTCTATATTTCTGCATTTTAACATTACCTCTCACTATATAGTCACATTGTAAGTTTATACAACCACACTATCAAAGCTACAATAATGTTTATCAACTTTTTTGAAGTTAAGGAGAAATTCATATCATTTAAATTCATTGTAATGGTATACACAGATCGTGTATTTTTATTCTTTTAAAAAATGAATTTGTATATATATTCATTACTTGTATAATAACTTTTATTATAGTTTGTATAATGCCCTTCGCCTTTCTTATTTGTATAATACCCTCTGTATTATTTATAATGGTATTCTAGTATCCATATCAATACATAAAATAAATAAACTAATGAACCATCAATCTGTATAATGGTCTATTATTGTTCATTATCAATACTAAATATTTTTTTAAGAATTGGGAATAAACTTCACATACAGACTAAAATAATCCATATTTTTATATAAGGTAAATGAACCAATGAACTATTAGCATGTGCAATGGCCAACTATTACTCATAATCAATAATATGATATGTATTTCCAAGGAGTTCCCTCACTAATGCAGGGCATACAACCCTAGAAAGAATGGCATTCAATGGAATATCTGACTCATGCTCCTTTAGGTTCTTTAATATTTATTATCAGTATTAGATAATGTTTTAAATGTCTTAAAATATTTAAAGCAAACATACTACAAAATCAATATAACATAATAAAATAAACTACTTAAACATGCAATGTAAATACAATCATTTAATGTAATTTTCTTTATGTAAAAAGTCATTAAAGTATTGAAATTAGATCGACATTGACCACAACTAGGATAAGGTACACTGGTACCCCCTCAAATATATTTTTTTAATCTATATGTATAGGGTTAATTATTCCAACAGGTCATTGAACACATGCATTTTAATGAAATATAAATTAAGTAAAAACAATAATCTTTTAGACATATAAAATGAAAATGATCTATCCCATTATCATATAAATGCAGGACAAGGCAATTATACAATAGACCATTATAAATAATGTGAGGAACATTATCCATACAATAAATATGTAGGGAATTATAAAAACTATTATAATATGGACAATAGTACACCATTATACATAAAGTAAAGGGTATTATACATACAAACAATGTGTAGGTAATTATACAAATAGTAATAATATAAGAAACAACATACCAATATATTTATATGTTGATTTTTCATTGATTCCTTTCCTTTATGTATCAATATGGAGAATAATAGACCATTGCACAGTATAAAGGCAAAACCATCACTACTAGACATTTAGTAAATCTTGATTTCAAAACTAGTGTTGTAATAGAAAAGGACATTAGAACCAATTTTGATTATCATTATACTATATCACATCACAAAAATAAAATTTAGTATGTGATATCCATGGTCCACAAGAAATATTATTAATAATTTTACAAAATTTATGGCACCAATAAAATAAGTAATAATGTTAGCATAATTATAAAATTTGCAACTGGGGCAAAATAATATTCACAATTTAAACTTCATTTTTTGTTAGAGGAATCTTACACAAGGTCTCATAATCATTAAAATTTCAAGGTATGGTTTCAAGTAGCATGCCATAATGATATTTAATGGATAACATAATATATTCACCCTTAATCATATAATTTTTTCCTCTTGAGGAAAATAATGCTTAAAAATGAGCCAATCCTAGTTAGATAATTGCCAAAAAAACAATGCCTTTTCCATTTAGTTCCAATAAGGTCAATGTATTAAGGGATTTTATCTTGCATAAAATATTAACTTAGTTACAATAAGGTCAATTTATTTAGTGTTTTAGATTGCATTAAATATTAGAAGTTTTCAGCATAGTTAAAACATATTTACTATCATTCCTATCCAATATATCATAAAAGACAAGGATGTCTCAACAAAAACCTATATTCCAATTGGATTATCATTCTTGGCATCTATAAATTATTTTAAGCATAAAGTATTGTGTTTTCTTAGTTTATGAATATAATTTACTTAGGTAACATTATGATATAGTTTTCGATTATGTATCAAGGGATAATTAAAATAGGATTTCCAAAATACAAATACTACTTGCACCAGGGTGAATCATTTATTCCTTAATCAAAATATATAACATTGAAGGTAACATAGTGCTAAGTTTTCCTCTACCTATGTCACTATTTTGATTAGCAACAATAAATTAAACATTACAAACATCCATTTATATAACCATTTAAGGGAATAGTTATAACCACCCTTAGAATGAATTGAATCATAAAAGATACATGAAAGTTTAAATACAGAATAGGATAATAACCTAAAATCATTACAAAATAAGGATACCATTAGGTTCAAGCAACATATTAGCACAAGAATGGGTTTCCATTATCTTTATATTATTAACTTGATTGAGTTATAAATAAAAATAAACTCAAGTGTATTACAAACCCACAATAAACACTTATAAATGGTAGGTTCCATATTTGTACAATTATTACTAAAAAACTAAAGATAAAATTCACATTCCAATCACTTATTCTTAACTTAGATTTATTACCAATAGACAAATAACATGTAAATTATTTACCAAAAAATTAAAAATACAAGAGAGTCACATGAAAAATAAAAAAATTATTTCAATGCCTTTCATCAATTACTATAGTGATTATAGTGAATGTGGAATAAATGATTATACTTTCCAAGTTCCCTACATAAATCCATGCCAATTACTACTTGAAGCAGAACTCCCACTCCTATACTCTGCCTCCTAGAATAGGTAATTAGTACATAAATTGTGGGTGAATTTATGTTGTATTTTTTTAATATTTGATCAAACAAAAATATAATATTCATAAAAAATACTCACATCTAAACTTTAAAACAAAGTTTAGGTGAAATACTGCACATCTAGCATTTTGTGGAATCTAATTCATCCAATCACAATCATGTCTTCTAGGTTCTTAAAGTCAAAATAACTAGTATAGTCAAGTATAAAATCAAATAAGTGTGTTAAGACAAGATTAATTGAATTATAACCAAAATTGACACATTTTATTTATTTTTTAAATAATAAACTTAGTCTTATATCTTAGTGTACATAGCTAGTGAATAGACTAGGGGTAAAATTTCTAAACATTGAAATTCTTTTAGCTAGAATAAAAATGTATATAGTTTAAATTAATTTACATCTATAATATCCAAGAAGTTTCATAGATAAACAAGGTTAGAGTTTTAGTCTTAGGGTTTCAAAATATTGGTTGACCATCTCAAAATGACACAAACTTTAAATAGTTAGTATTGATAATCCCACTTATCGTTGAGTAAATAACAATTTTAAAGTGAAATGACATTTGTTAAGATAAAAAAAAGAGGGGTGAATGAATATTAAATGTAAACCATTACCTAGTTCTATTACTTGGTTAAAAATTTACACTCCCCACATATTAGTTTCTTAAACACAGGGGGTTTTAGTAATTTACTAGGTTAAAACTAGTTCAATCCAAATCTAATTCCAATGATACAGTGCCTCTACATCTTGCTAATATAGTAATGGTGATGAATAGGACCTTTTTCTATAATTTTTTAATAACTATTGGCGATGACCAAGAATAGGGGAGGGGATATGGAACTTGCGAAAAGGAACAAGATTTGAAAATTTTGATAAATATGTGAGAATTAAGTTAATTATTATCATGAATGTATTTTCATGCCAATTTTATAAACTATAATAATTGAGTAAAACACATGTATTTAAAATAAAAATTAAAGGTTACATCAAACACCAATTCCTTATCAAAGAAGTTAATGGTGACCATCCAGGGTTTAATATAAAGCGTGGTGGCCCATGTTGAATTCCCCAATTTGTTATGATCAATGCACAAAAATGGTCTTTCCTTGATTAATTCAAAAAATATTTTATTACCATCAAATTTTACTAAAGGGTTGAAAACTACCTAACAAGGTTATGCATTACAAATAGTTAATCAATTTATTATAATTCAAGTATTTAAAAAAATTCTACGGTATTAGACAAATTCCTCTAAAATCATTTATTTAAATCAAACAATTGTAAATAAATATTTAATTCCCGTAGCATTTATGGAATATAATATGGATGTATTAATTTTTTTAATGTTATTTATTAATGTTTTAAAACATATTATATCTAAAAATCCATTTACTTGGTAGAAATAACCATATAAATATTATAGACTATTTAATTTTTCATGTTCTTTCTTCAATATTAATTTATTTTTTGTGAATCATATAATCAAATATTATATGTTTTAATTTTTTTTAAAACCTTCAACCTAACATTATATTAATCTATACTTTTCCATGTCCATATTCCATAGGATATAATGAAAATAAAAATTTGCATGTATTTGGTAATTTTATATGCCTTAATATTTAGTCATAATTTTCAAATATTTTGAGTAAGGAGATATTTACATGTCACATTCCATTCATGTCTATAAAATATATATTATTCTACATATATTTTTCTTGAATATTATCGTTATTTGTATTTATTTATAATGTTTGGATATTTTCAATGCCTTTATTAATAGATGAAAATAATAATGCTACTACATCCACTATCATAGATGAATCTATAGGAAATAAAAAAGGAAAAGATTTCAAATTCATCTCAAAGGTATATCATAAGTTGAGAAAAATCTCCCTCCTAAAATATTACAATATTTTCTTGTAGAGAGAAGGTTGTTGAGGATATATTTAATATACTGGAAGAAATATCTAAAAAACCACTTCAATTACTAGTGGAGTTTTTTTTTAGGATTCTTTTAAAATTAAATAAATATTTCAAGTAGAGGCTTTATAGGATGGTATTTTATGGATGCATCTATTTTCATTTTGATGAGCTCATGTACCATATAATATACATATATGCTTTGATTACATATATTATAAACAAATGGTCATTGTTAAAGGAATTTAATTTGAGCACTCTCTACAGTCAATGATAATTTTTCCTCCTTGTCCACTATCACTGTGTTTTGTTATGTAATTTTTTTATGAACATAATAAAAATATAATCAATGCATCCATTCAATAGCATAGTGAAGAATCAATTGTAACACCTATACTAAACCTTTCTTTGTAGTATGTTCAAAGTAAATGAGAACACATTGTTAAGAAACAAGTTTCCTATTAGTGAGTTACTCAAAGATAAAATAAATATAAAACTACAGTGCATCCTAAGTAAAATACATAGATAATTTAACATATTCCATGATGAACATATGCAATAATACCTTTTCCTATTTCATAACATAAATTACCAATTATTGTAACACATGTAGAAATATATTATATAATGATTCATAAAGATAATTAAACTACAATACTAGATTAAACTATAATTATTTCAAAGGATATTAGTCTATGATCCCATCATTAAGAAGACTAGTTACTTTATATATATATATAATAAACATTCAAAATATATTTTAAAAAAAATCAGGGCCTAAGCATCACATGAGATGCTAATTAATTCTTTACATATGTTATTTATCACATATGTTTTTAGACAACATGTTATTTTCTATACATATGGATTTCATGAGTTACATGAGTGTGATGCATGATATATATTATATATGCATTCTTAGATGTTTTCTCCCTTCTACCTAGTAATCATTTCTTTTTGTTGAGCATATTATTCTAGAGATTAGATCTATCCATGACTTCAAATGCAATGTTTAACTACATACCTTACAAGCATTTTAATTAATCATATATAACATCTTGTTACATGGATATGTTACTTTGGATTGTTATTACATTGAGATGTTTGAATGGGATAGACTAATTTTTATATGTTTTATAATCCTTTGATGATTTTTAATTTCCTTAGTAATAGGCTACACATTTTTTTTCTTATTATGTGTAGCCCTTGGCCCTTGTATCTACCATAATTGATTGAACATCTTCAAGATATTTTTGCTTTGGTATATGTGACATTTTGAAATGTCAATTCATTGTGTCCCTTATCCCTCTTTGTATAATATTTACTTTAGATACATAGGAACATGTCCTTTGCATTAACCCATGGCCTTATTATATGAAATTGTGTGACCTTACATGAAATTTCATGTTTTGCTTCTGTGTTTGTTGAGTTCGATTACAAATGCCATGATACATATCATGCACTATTATAGATGGTTACTTTAGTACATGATTCAATTCTAGATATATCTATAAATTAGACTTGTATACTTTGCATTCAATATGCTAAAATAATCTCTAAAGTTTTATATCATAAAATACTCTCCAACATGATGCCATAATGCCACATGAACATAGTTTTTTATCACATGATATAGTTAAATCTATTTTTCATATGAGTGACTTGTAGGATACATCCCTCATCTTAAAAGGGGGATTTAAAAGGGGCTTCTCTTATAAGTCCTAACTTCCATGGGTAGGAAAACAAATAAATAAATAAATAAAAATATGGGACACTATGTAATTTTCAATGATACATATTATGATTTTCAAACATGTAGAGAACAAATATTAAAATATTCAAGTAAATGTAAAATTAGATTTGATAACAAGGCACAAGTTTTTAAAAATTATAAATGGTTTAGGAATAAAACAAATAACATATATTGGAACATTAGTATAGATCCTGGAGGCATATGACATGATTATACACTCGCATTTCAAAGACTCAAATTACTTAATCGTATACACTTCAATGTATATGCATGGGCATATGTAAAATAGTTACAAGATCAAAGGTATAGGTTTTACACATAGTTATAATTGAACATATATACATATAATTGACACAAATATAAGGGGGCATGATACTCATTCATTATCATGATTATTCAAAATTGTAAATTTCAAAATTAAAGATCTAAAGTTTCAAAGTTCAATGTTGTCAACTTCAATTTTAAAGTTTAAAATTGAAAAAATCATTCATCAAAGTTAGAATTTAAAGATAAAAATAATATTTTCAATTCAATTTTGTGATAAGTATACTAATAATGGGTTCATCAATAATTTCCACTCCCTTTTTATCATGAAAAATAGAACCCAAATCTATCTGAAGTAGAGTGATTCAATTTGTGTAGGTAATGTCAGTCAAGTTTCAATGTTTCCCAATGACCATGTATTATTTTTACATAATGCATTGTGTCATTACATATTCTCTATGGGTTATGTAAAATTGAGTATAGTGACACTAAATGACATTAACATTAATTCTAGTGAACCCACCATGGTTGTACTTTTTTGGGTTAGTACATTGTGTTCTATTCCACCTTTCATGACAGTTGGAATAATGCATATTTCTAGCTATTAGAAGAGGGTCCTAGGAATATTCCAGAACATGTTAATTATAGGGATAATTTTCACAATGGATAGTACCACCAGGCACA
This sequence comes from Torreya grandis, assembly GCA_037957365.1. Lineage (NCBI taxonomy): Eukaryota > Viridiplantae > Streptophyta > Pinopsida > Cupressales > Taxaceae > Torreya > Torreya grandis. Next base: position 381,372 of record JARHVA010004860.1, read on the forward strand.
TATTAGACTACAATATTAACAACCATCTATGATATACAAAGATGCACCTAAGAGTAAGAAGAAAATAGATGCTAACATAAGACAAAACATAATCAACATAACATTCGATAATAGATTAAAATAAAATAGAGTATTCATTATGCATTACACAAATATAAAAAAAGATTAAGAGAACTATAACAAAGTGGTTCTATTAATGTCTATCAGCACATCAAAACCATATTCTATTTCATCAAAGTGTTATATATAGTCTTTTAGAATTTGTTGTCTTTTCACATTGTAGCATTTTGAGATACAAAAGGAAATCATCTTTGCATTATTCTATTTCTTGATTAGTCTTAGAAAGTTGAATACATATAAAATTTATACAAAAGACAAAAAACATATACATCAACCATGTGTCCTTCTATTATACTTCATGGTTTTTTGATGCTCCATTCTTCGTCCAACACTTTCTGAGACATAAATAGTTATCTCATCTAGAGATAGATTCATAAGTTGATCTAAACTGAGATGAAAATATAATCCATAAATAAAAGTCTCAATTATCATTTCAGGTGTTAATTACCAGTTTTCACCCTTTATGCACTACTTAGTCACCCTTTTAGTGTTTCAACTAACATACTCTCCTACCACCCTTTGTGATTTTTAATAGGAAATCATAACCAAGTGGTTGTCATTTATAGGTTTTTAAGCAGTATACCCCTGTTCTTAATGTTTAGACTATATTACAAAAAAAATCATATGCCTAAAGTCATAAAAAGGAAATGGACAAAATTTACTACTAGTGTTGAGGATGTGTTTGACTGAGTCATTGTGAAGGTTGTTATCCTTGGCTAGCTACTGGCCCACTGGGTTATGATGTACCCATTGTCAAAGGTAATTGTCAATACTGCACCTTTTTATCCAACATTCTCTCCTATATGATTTGTTGAAGCAATTACATAGTAATGAATTAGGACTCATATATTATCTAAGAAATAGATGGATCAACATGAGATACAACTCGCTTGAGAGTTTTCAAATCTCTAAGTACTTCATATACCATGGCAAGTAGAATACATAGTGGTACTTAGATCATCATCATATTTTGCAGATCATCATCATCTATGATTCTGAGCAATGCCTTGGTATTAGATAAATTTAGTTGAATAACCAAGATGAGCTCATCTAATCTATATATTATCTTTTGGACTTGAATGACTACAAACGTTTTTTTGCATTATTTCATATTTTTAGCCTTTATATGGTAACATCCCTAGAATCCAATAGTTATTTGAGTGAGTCTCTCATTTTCTCTATAGTTTCTATTTAATCCTCTAATATGGATTTAGGATTATCTAGTGGTAAATTCATGTTTTGCAGTATCCAATGATTGATTAATATGTTTTATGCTATTTTCTTGTCCTGAATCATAGTGGTGTCTAGGACCTGTTCATATTCATCAAGGATTTCACATATGGCCACTGTTTCGGTCTTGAGAGCTTACCCTTTTGTGTGCAATGCTAAAACTTTATGTGCATCTCCCCAATTCTTTGTATGCTATGTCAATAGAGTAATGAGATTACTTGACTTTTGATATGACTTGATCACCCATTACTTGCATAACTAAGGTGGGGGTATCCATTATTCATTAATTGTTATGCATTTACCGGCTGATCTTCTACTCTAGCCTTCTTTTGTTAGGATTTAATAACATTATTAATTATTATATAGATTTAAAATTTATAGCATGTTAGTTGGTTTATTATTATTGGAAATTATATTTTCATAAGGTTTATTATTACCCATGTGTATTACTCAATCAGTTGTTATTTGTCCATCCTATTTTCTAGGAGGTTGTTGTGCTACCTCCATGGCTATATAATAGCCAAATGTATTGTATCAAATATATGAAGAAGTAATATTATATACTATGTTTAATCTATTTTTCTACGTGCATTTTTTTATTTGGCTCTCCAATTTGCCAACAATGTGGTATCAGAGTAGGGATTCTTCTTTGAATTTAATATGGAGTATTAAATCATGAAGGGACAATCCGTTGAAATATTGCCCTGTAGATTTTTTTTAAGGTATGTATTTGTAGCTCTATGGATTAGAGACTTCTATGAATAGCGTAATTTATAAGGAGAGCATTTCCACATTGTCATTGTTGATAATTATGAGTAGATCTTCTTCGAACATCTTATAAGACTGACGATTTGTGCACTGCAAAGAATAAAGTGGTTGTGGCAACCAACCTTTAGTACACCTATCAGGTAATTCCAACTACCATTATATAGTCTTTGTTATAGATTTTAAGTGACGTCTTGGAGATTGATTCAGCTCTCTGTAGAGCTATGCACCAGATTATTCAAGATCTCTGAACTTGGCGTTCTGTCTACTATAGACCTACACAAAAAGCTATTTGGTTTAGAATTGTACCTACATTTCAAAAAAAAGAATTTGGTGACATCACAATTTTCTCCAGATGACATCGACCCATCTCCAAACTTCTCATTGCCAACCCGTGCTGCATCATCCTCCACTCAACAATTAGAAATCTGTTCTACAATATCATTCCAGCCATTAAAACATGGATGATCTGCGTAATTTTCCATAGCCTGCTATTTTTTATCCAGAAGGAATATTCCTCCATGTATTCCGCTTCAGTCTACCGTCTATGATTTTTTCTATTTTTTCTCAATTCGCCATTTTCGTGACTTGTTGTCTATGGTCTAATCTGACTGCTCATCCCAACTCCCACGTCGATGTGCTACTTCAACCGGTTCATGTGAAGTTGCCAGATTTAGGGTAAAGTTTTTAGAGTCTACGTATATTTTAGATATATTTTCGTACATGTGTCAGTTTACCGGTTTATCAAAGTCAACTTGATAGTTTGAAGTTGGCTTAGTATTGTTAATATATTCAATAGTATATTAGTGTCAATTATTTGTCTTTTAAAGAAGTATAGTCTTATTTTGGGTCCATTATCAATTTTTAAAAATTTAAAAAAAATTGTTAAGAGACGAAAAATTGAGTCATTTATCAAAAATATCAATAGTTGAGTAATTTTTTCATTTTTTGACAATTTTTTTATTTTTTATTTCCACACATAGAATCTTCATTGATTTATTCATAAATATGGAGCAAAATAAATAAATCAAAGATGTAACTAAAAATAGGTGAGAGGTCCCAAAAATATAGAAAAACTGGAGAGAACTTCATAAAATATGGGGAATTATAAGATAACAACTGAAAACAATGTTTGATCCTCTTATTTTGGGTTCATTATCAATTGTGAAAAATGAAAATAAAAATAAAAATGTCAAAAGACATAAAATGAGTCATTTGTCAAAAATATCAATAGTTGAGTCATTTTTTTCAAAAGAGCCAAATTATTTACCTTACAAACACATTGTCACTTATAAGCAATGCCTAAATTGTAAAAAAAAATGAGGTTTATCAATAGATGTGTTGAGAAAACAACAACCAACTAGACGATGAAGGAATCATAGAGGCTGGAGGACAAATGGTGTCCTATCATGAGTCACCTATGATGGAGTCACACCATTACTATGGTGACATTTTTTAGTGTGTTTGTTTTATGTTGTGCATGGTGTGCTTTTATTGTGCACTATGGTTTTCAATAAAATATTGAGCATTATTTTCTAGTTTGGTACCTCCTGATGAAGAATGTTGTGTAGAGGAAAAACACTAAAGTAGTGCTTGATTCTTGGAAAAGGGCTTTTGGAAAGTCAAGAAACTATCGAAGTGGTTGAGACCTCCTACCACCTCCAGGTTTGTGGTCAACCTATAGCTAAAAACCATATGGATTTGTGGCAATCCAAGAAACCATTGAAGGTGTTAAGCAGAGAGATATTCTCCTGTCACTTCTAGGTTTGTGGTAATCCTAAAAGTAAAAACCAAGGTGTCACCAAGACTATGAAGCCATAAAGATGGCATGCCAACTCAGAATGTGAGCAGGCTACATGGATAGTGTAAAAGCTTTTTATTGTGTTTGAATTAAGGGGGTGCTAGGAATTAATAATGCAAAGGGGGTGAATGTTAGGATTTATTAACATTATTAATTTTTATATAGGTTTAATTATTTCAAACCTATTATAGCATGTCAGTTGGTTTGTTTTTATCATTAATTTTAATCCCATAAGGTTTGTTATTACCCATGTGTATTTCTGAGTAAGTTGTTAATTGTGTATCATATTTTGTAGGAGGTTGTTATCCTACTTCCATGGCTATATAATAGCCAAATGTATTGTGTTGAATATATGAAGAAATAATATTATATATTATGTTTAATCTATTTTTCTATGTGCAATTTTTTATTCGGCTCTCTAATTTGCCAACATTTTTTCCTCATAGCTTAAGGACTTCCTACTTCAAATATGAATCCTTTCACGTAATTGACTCTTAAATGGTGATTGATCCTTAAATCTATTTTGATAGTGGCAACTGGGTCATGTCTAATGATGTTTCCATCATAGTGGTGGTAAGTATGATGGATGTAGTTGTAGGTATTACAAGAGTAGTTTTTAATTGATCCAATGAAAGTAGGAAAGTAGTTCACCATGTTGATGTAACAAGGATATCCCATAGCGATTGTCTAGAGATCTATGATGCTTCCTCTGTGGCCTTTATGTGAGCTATGATTGTTACTTATGCTTGTGCTTTTACATTTGTGAGATCCATGGCTCAAATTTGTACTTTAGCCTTGGCCTTAGTGTCATCTTAAGATTGTGCCTTATCTTCTTCCGTGGCCTTAGCCTTAGTATCAAATTGATCTTTCACTTTATCATCTACCTTAAATTTAACTTTGGCTTTCACTTTAACCTTAGCTTTGTCTTTGAAAACTTGTGCTTCTATTACACATGTGAGCAGTACTTTATCATCCATAGGTTGAGTTTAGTGCTCCATCCATTTTTGTTGCACATATTGTACTTATTTATGTTTTTTTTGGTATTCTTCTTATTATTTCTTCTTTACCTCCAATTTTTTAGCCTATTTTCACACAACTTTTGCTTCCTTGGCTTTCTTACTTATAGCTTCAGCTACTTTGGCTTGTTTTATGTAACCTTTGATTCCTTATCCCTATTTTATTTTACTTTGCCTATGTCTTATTGATTATGTTGTTGACATTTCATAGCTTCTTGTTGTGTCACTAATGGTTGTGCTTGTTATTTTTTCTTGATCTTTTCTTCCTCCTTCGCTTCCTTAATATCAAGTGTATCACGTATAGATTGTTTTTTAGCTACTACCTCAGTCATAATTACATCCATGGGTTCCACATCACTTTCAATATTTGTTTTAGACTCATTATTATTAGTTAATTATAATTCAACAAGTTGTCCTTTGTGTACCAATTTATTTTTCATAAATTTAAGTGGAGGCCTGAGAGTCTCCTTTGGCTTCTTTGGACCTCACGTCCAAAGTTTTTGTTGTGCCACTTGAGACTGTTGTGCACTACTTTCTTCTATAGGTTCACCCAAGGACACCATCCTTTCTCACATAGTTTATGATGTCTTAGCATAATGGTGAGTGCATGGTCATTGAAATAAGGTTGGTGTAGGACTACCTTCTTCATGTAAATCTACCATCTGCATAGTTGATGATTATGGAGCTGATTCTAATAAAAATATTTTGGCCTCCAAATTATGCTGAGTTACTTCTTTTCATACATATCAACAAGAATATAAGGATGTGGTTGAGTAATATTCACCCAAAGTCTTTTCTTACCTAATTTTTCACTTGGCAAGTTGGCACTACTTTATAAAATACTAAATCCTCCTCCTCATTATCATACACCTCTATTCCTATATCTTTTAAAATTGATTGGAATAGTTTTGATTATTCTTCCCTAAACTTAGGTAGGTCTCAATCAGTAATTATCCATGTAACAATGGGATTATGGAGCCAAGACCTTCTTTGACAGGTTTTTTTCTTAGGTACGGGTGGTGATACTTTGTATGTAGGTGATTTCATCTTTCATTTTTCATGTTGTGTTTGAGCTTGTGTTTTTATTGGTTGTGGTCGTTGAGAATTTGGTTTTGTCGGTTATTGCAAGAGTGCTTGCTCTACTTCTGGCTATTGTTCCTCTGGAGGGATGGCTTGAATAGGAGGTACCAACCTTAAAGCTAAGGATTTTTATAGATACACTTCTTCATTTACTTTGACCATTGAAATGAAAAATGGCATCGAGTTTTGAATTGGTGTAGCCAACTCATAAACCTTGATTTGAATATCATTATGTAATCTAGTAACTGAAGGATGTTATCACAAATATTGCATTATGTTAACAATAAATTAGTGGCAGGATTGAAAGAATGATAAATATGCAAATTTACACACAAAACATTAAATGATGGGAAATAATGATAAATGGATAAGAAGACTAAAAAACTAGAGAAAGAGACCATAAAGATAAATCTTTATTCATTAATGCCTTGAATTGATTCTTTCTCATATAAGTTTTTGTATAAGTTTTTCATCTTCTTTTTTTACTCTTCCTCTTACATGACTATTTGACTCCTTGTTGACACCTAAAATATTTATTTTCTTCTTTTTATTATAATTAATGGTTAATAATACTCAATACTATTTCCCTTTCCCGTGTATAACACTCACTTTCACTTAAAAGGTGTTTGTCCCTGAGACACACAAAGGCCCTAAAAAATCAATTTTTTACAATTTTGATCTATTACAAATGCATTTGAGAACAAAATAAAATCATAATCCTAATCTTTGTGGACTCCTTAGTCATATCTATCTTCCTTCTACTCTAACTTCAAATAAATTTATAATTTTACAAAACTATAAATACTTTGCTTTTTTAAACCTCATTTAATTTAAACCACCTATTACATAGAATGATTTATTTTTATAAAATTTAATTGATTAAGGGATATTATTTGGTCCATTTATAAGATAACCTAATTATATAGCCTTAGCTTCATTTAGTAATTACCATGATATCAAAATGAAACAATATTCTTGTCTTAAAAATCATCAACTATAAGCAAAATGTCATCCACCAATGAAGTTGATGCATATTGCCTTCATGTTTAGACTAAAATATCAAAAAATATTGATGGAAATTAGATTTATTGATACCTATAACTATAAATAAAAGGAGTTGTAGTTATTTGTACACTACTGAGTAGATATAGTCATGCTATCCATTTCCTAAATTATGTTTTCCATAATTGCATTGCATTTATGTCATTGTCTTGGGACCCCTGTTTCCCACATAAATTACCTTCTGGGAAGGTTCATAGATTTGGAAAGAGATATGAATCTTGCACCAGATTGAACAATTTTACTATATCCATAACTCTTTTTATAGCACTAGCCCACATAAATGATGATAAAATGATAAATACAACTACAAGAAAAATAATCAAACTAGTGTCTTTAACTAAAATGATCCTAATGTTTATTAAGCACTCCTCTGATCTTTTTTCCTTTGACATGGAGACCATCCCCAACTATATGATTGATAGGATATTTTTTTCTTTTTTATTCAACTGCTCTAATTATTGTGTCATGTGATTGCCCACTAGCAAAGTTGATTTCTTATTCACCAATAGTTATTCAATTATAGTTATTTAGATGCTTCAATAAAATTTCAATGTATGATGATTTCCTTAGCTATCACTTATCTTATTTCCTATCTAGGGATGTTTCCATATTCATGTTCCTTGGGGTTACTCGATGTTCACAACATGTCTTGATATAGCATGTAGGCCACCAACATCACCTCTTCATGCAAAAATCTCCTTATAAATGTCCTTCCAATACGTCTCTTTCATTTCCTAAAATAATATCTATGGCTCCTCTTAAGATTGCATTAAATGACATGTTTCAACAACACCATTACAAGTGGCATCAGAATGATAGTTTAATAGACACACCATTGTTAACAATAACTTAGTGGTAAGATTGATAAATAAGTAGAGTTACAAACAAAACATTAAATGATGGTAAATAATGATAAATGGAGAATAAGACTAGACAACCAGATGAAGATACCATAAATGATAAATCATTATTCAATAATGGCTTGAATTATTTCTTTCCCCTATAATTTCTTATATAATATTTTCATTTTCCTTTTTGACTCTTCATTTTACATGATTTTTGACTCCTTTTTGACACCTAATGTATTTATTTTCTCCTTTTTATTAGAAATAACTATGAATATTACTTAATATTATTACCCTTTACCCTGTAATACATTACATCTTGTGGGATCCAGTTGTGTGTTCATAATAAGTCAAGGGATTCAAGGCACCATGTGTTAAATAACCCCAATTACTCATACTAATGTCCTATTTTTATCTATGTGATACTTGTTAAGGCATTACCAGGCCAAAAATATGTAGTTACATTAATTAGCTGCAATGGAGGTCTCTATTGTGTAAAACATAATAACAAAACCAAAAAATGGTATTGAAATGTCTATGTGATTTTCGCAATTAACTTTTTATCTTAATTGTGAGTTTTATTGCTAAAAACATGGGCCAATTTAATTCCTCCCACAAATTTTTCATGTGATAGGTAATATCAGTTACGTCTCTTGTCTCTTGTTTCACTTATTTGGTGGTTTGAAAAAAATATTTTGTGATGCATTATACTATGATGCATAGTGAACAATCATCAATTGAGTCAATAGGAATTCCTCTCCCTTCCCTTTTCTTATATGTTTCCCTGATATCAAAATAGATTGTGGTGCTATAGACTTATAAGGAAGGAGATATTTTCATGATTCAAAAGGTTAGTTGTTTGTGCCATGTTGTGCACATAAATTAAAATTGTAACATCTTGATATAAATGGATAGAAACTAGATTACATCTACTCAAAAAATTCATCATAACCTCATCTAACTTTCCAAATGTAGGTAGCTTAAGAAATCATTCAATGTTGCATCCTTGTTGTGAATGTTGAAGTGTTAGGGCTCATGCTTATGTTGCTCTTTGAGTATATTGGGAAAAAGAGTATTTTACATTGTATCTATGAAATAAAATGGATTTGGACCATTATATATATATTTTAAATACCTATCCCAATTCCTATTTCCTCTTTTTGCACCTCTTATAATGGAATCAATAACTATCCTCTTTCCATAGATTGATAGGTGGTCTAGAATGAATTATTACTTTGGCTAGTTGTGCTCTAGTTCAAAAACTATTTATGATTAGTTATTATGAAAGTAGATAGAAGAAGTCTCCTTTCATCTAAAGGTTATAATTTTTTATCATTGTCTATACCATACATTTATATAATTATTGTCACCTAATTTCATACCACTACCTCCTTTCAATGCATTGATTGCTTGCACATGAATGTTCCTTTCTCAGTTAATATTAGTTACTCAATGTTACCTTGACAAGGACATATAGTGTTTAAGGTATTTAATTTTAATATTTGGTAGTTATTATATATGAGTATTTATCCTTTCATCTATTTGATTTGCCTTATGAATCCACTTATCCATTTACTACCAAATCTACTTCAAAATTGATGGAATATTTTTAAAATGACATTTCATTAAAATTATAACTTGACCATTTGCCTTTTATTTATTTTAATTATCTTTTCACCACCTTCTTAGACTTAACTAAAATGATCGATGTAGTTTTGACTTGTTATCTTGGATGAGTTGTCTCTAGAATTTGATCACATTCTCTAATGATAAATGCTTCTTGGTGATTGGAATGTATTATGATAAAAAAACATGATATACAAAAATTATAACCTAAAATAAAAACTATAAACAAGAAAAATTAAATAATATCATAATAAATTTGTGTTACTCAGCACCCACTCAAATTTTTAGCTAAATGATAGATATTAAAGATGATACGACCAAGAACTTATATGCTATGATAATATGGTTCCCTACCAATATTTAAATAATATTTTACCCTATGGTGATACTTTATGAATGATATAGGGTCATTTCCATATAATTAACAACTTTCATGGGAATGATTTACATCTTCTCTCATAAATCAATACTATTTGGTCTAGGTAAAATTCTTTAATTAATAAGTTATGACCATGCCATGATTTTTTACTGTGTTTGTTAATCTATTATGTCCATAGTTCCCTTAGTCTATTTTATTCCATCTTTATGAAAATTTTCAACCATGCCGTTGATTAATCATTATATCCTAATCTCATGACCATCCCATTGCACAAACTAGGCACAATATATTCCATATGCATTACTGCTTCAAGGCCATACACCAATTAGAATGGAGTGAAACCCATACCTCTCTAGTAATGTGTTTGATAATCCCCAAAAATCATAAGAATTATATATTCCTAATAATCTCTTTGAACATTACAAATTTTTGTTAAGATCTTCCCCAATATTCTATTAGATGCTTCTGTTTGTCTATTTACTTGTGGATGGTAAGACATGATTTTTTGGTGTGATATCATGAACTCTTTAGTGAGAGTCATGATAGTACTATTTATTTAATGCATGACTCTATCACTCACCCATTTAAATGGACATGCAATCCTTATGATGATGTTTTCATATAAAAATTTACCAATATCTTTCACACCACAGCTTGGAGTGGTAGTAGTTTTCACCCATTTCATGAAATAATCTATTACAATAATAATATAAGGAACATGACTATACTTACTTGGAGGAGCTATAGGTCCAAAAAAATCAATTCCCAATTATTAAAAGGGTTATTATCCAATCATGGGTACTAATGTAATTTTGTCATTCTAGTCTAGCTTACCCATTCTTTTACATACATCATAGTGTTTAGCAACTTTATGTGCATCCTAAAATAATGTAGGCCACCATAGACCATTATGTAGTATTTTCCTTATAGTGGATTCTCCTATAAAATGACCCAATGTGATTACTTGATGACCCTCTTAAATAAGTGGTAGTCACTCATTCTCTAGATATATTGTGCATAATACATCATATTTGCCAAGCTTATACAAGAATACATTAATAAGACTATATATTATGGCTGGGGTAACCCTTTTCTTCTTATCTTACTCAATGTAGTTCATAGGAAAATTTACTTATTCCAATAAATTTGTAATGTCCTCTATGTTATCAAGAACTATATAATTTATATATAAATGAGCCTCTAGGGATTCATCTTTGAGTTCTTTTAGTTCTTCTCCATTGTGAGGTCTGTTGAGGTGATCCAGCCTGATAATCTCTAGAATTAGAATTCCTAAAAGAGCATTAGCCAAATTGATAAATGTCCTCCTAACATTGGTTTATTAACCACGGATCATAATGCTTGGTGATCTATGAATAACATAAAAGGACAAGCCAATAAGTAATTCTAAACCTTTTTCAATACAAACAACATTGTTAGTGTTTCAATCTCTATTCATGTAATTCTCTTTTGTAGCTGATAGTTTCTTGCAAGAAAAATGTATTGTGTGGTCCAACCCACCTTCACCTAGTTACACTAAGAAAACTTGTAATTTTGTGTTATAATCATCTACATGTATGTGAAATGGCTTATTATAGTTAGGAAATACTATGGTAGTGTTGTTACCAACCTTTGATTTAACTCAACCAATGTTGTTTGACATTTTGGTGTCCATTCAAATTTTGTTTCCTTACACAATATGTTTTCCATGGATGCAGATATAGTTTCATACCCTTTTATAGACATCCAATAATATCTTGTTTGACCAAGGAAGGTGTGCACTTTAGTTGAGTTAGTAGGAGGTGGTGTTCCTACTATAACAATAAATTTAGATGGGTCAACTAAAATATTATCATTACATAATGTAATAACCAAGAAAGAAACCAAAATGTGTAAATAATAAGCACTTATTTAAATTTAAAGTGATTCACAAAGCCTGACATCTCTCCAACATCAATATTAATGTTTAAAGTGTTTTTAAAGAAAAAGAAGGCAAACCATTCATCCAGATAGACTTATGATAAATCATGAATGAAACCTTTGAATGCATTTAACATAGCTATAGAAAGCATAGGAGGTATATTTTTGTAAATTAAATGACAATACCTTGTATGAAAATAATCCCCATTGAGTACTTAAGGTGGTCTTAGGCTTATCCTCCTTGGTAATCATAATATATTAATATCCACTGAAACAATCCATAAATGAATATACCTCATGCCTAGCCATGGATTCAAAGACTTTATCTGTAAAAGGAATGGGAAATGGAGCATTAACATAAGCATCATTGATTTCATGATATCCCCTAAACAATCAAATTTCTCTTAATTTATTAGGTTGAACAACCATGGGACTCACCCACTCTGCATTTTGAACTAGATAAATGATTCCAGATTCTGATATTTGATGAAGTTAAACCATTACTTTGGTCTTCACATTATGATTAAACTTGTCAGGTTTATTTTTATAGGTCATGCACACTATTTTAGTTATAAGTTCATTTCTCTCAAAGATGGATCTATGCCTTTTACCTCATATAGTTTGCTTAGAAAAACATCTTGATAATCCATTAATAGCTGCAAGGCCTTAGAGATTTTCTCTTGTACAAAATAATCTCTGACTATTGCATGTTTAGGGCTGACTCTATCTTAATATTTCCTTCAATATTTCACAAAGGTTCCTAATATATCTTTAGTGATATAGTATGCAAAATATATTACAATATGTGTTTGCCTTCATGTTTTGGAATGTTGATGTTGCACAATTTTTCCTCTTCTACTTGATATTTACTTTGACTACTTTAGGTTCATCTTCATGCTATGTATCAAATAAACCTTCTATATCAAGATCTTCATCACTATCACTATCATGTGATTCTATTAGATAATTGATTATTCTATTACATGGTTGAACAAGGAGTTGTTCTATTTAGTTGGATTTGTAATTGTGCAGTGAGAGATCCAAGGTTTGTATAGCCTCCTAATGAGATGATGACTCAGCTATAGTTACTAAATATTCTTCATGTTCATGACATAGAAAGGTTTAATTTTATTCATAGCATTATATACTAGTGTGTTACCATATTCATACACAAAAGTTTGAAGGAAATCTTGTTGAAGTTACGTATAATGCTTGCTTTCCCTTATATGATCTTGATGCATACACAAAAATGTTAGAATAGGTGCAAGGGTGGGGCTAAATATGTGAACCCAATATTTTCATTATAATCCTTCTATGGTCCATATATCCACACACACACTAATGGATGTTTAATTATGTGCATTGACCTAATTGAAATAAAGGCCATTCTAATTTTACACTAATTGGTAGTCAAAACCTTAAACACAAAATTTTTCATGATTACTCACACTTTATTTCTAAGTGTTTGTGTACAACCCACCATGTTGCATCAATACCTTTTATCTCATGGATTTTCATGGATGAGTGTGCTAACTCATTGATATACCTCTGGTACATAGTATTAAATCCTCAATATGAATGGGTTGAGATTCTCTATCATACATTATTAATTTATCTATCAGTATCAAGTAAACAACGATATTTATGAGACCAACTAAAGATGTGCACATCTAAGTCCCCACTGTTGGATGATGGAGAATCTTGGGGTAGAATACCTTTTGGGGTTGGTCTAGTATAGTTGATAATAGTTACATTAGTATTATACAATAAGCCTACTTCAGATTTTGTTAGTGAACACATTTAAGGAGAATCAAAATATTCAATGTGAACCTACCTAATCAAAAACATTGTTATAATAGGTTTTAATACCAGCCATTATTCTTGTTTCCTAGTAACTAGTTTAATACCACAATCCATTTTACCTTCCATTTTTACCTAATTTAAACCAAATATTATCCCCATAACCATAAAAAGACTATATATATTTACAGTTGATATATGGATTTTGCTTGGACTTATTTAGCGGTATGACCACTATTTTATCTTTCGGATCTTCTTCTAATTGATTATACACAATGTTGATAGTCATTTGACCTTTATAAGACTATTTATTACTGATTAAGGTAAGGTATTGAGTCTCGATTATCTTCATGTTTGTGACCTAAATGTCCCATCATAATTTTATCTTAGCCACTTCAATTATAACATCTTCCAAATGGCTAATCGGTTCAACTCTACCATAATTTGCTAAATTTAGTGTTAATGAATTGTAGCTCAGAGTTGGTTGACTAGTGGATTCTCATAATGATCAGGGAATCATATTGATTGTGCATATAAAGTGAAATACTCCATTTATAATTTCATAACTAACCAACTCATTATCCATTCACTTGTCCACATCTTAAGGCTTCTTGGTCTCGACATACCAAACTACTTTATCGACCTTTGTTTGTCCTTGTTGTGTTCACTCTAGGAGAATATGTAGGAGGTTAGTTATATTCTCTAATATATCCTCATTTCATAATCTAATATGTAGTTTAATCAAATCCATTAAATTAGTCACAACACCCTCTTGACTCATTAACCTAAAAAATTGTCCATACATTTGATCCTCAAAAGTTGTGTTATCATCCTATGAAACTAGTTTGTATTATATTTCATGTAACACATATGCAGCTTGATACATTAAATTATTTTTTGTAGAGATATCAAGATATTTATCCCACTAAAATTTTATAATACCTTGATTTTGAGGCATTTATAAAGAGATAAACCTTGTTTATATCTTTGTTTTTTGTGACAGCTTGCACAAATGCATTTTAGGCACATTGATCATATTTACATTACTCACTAAATTCTCCTTTTTTTGTTTCTAAAATATAAGGAAATTTAATTTTTAATGTTGACCTTCAACCCTCTAGTATACATGATAGAATTATCTCTATGTTTTGGTGTGGTATTTTTTTGCATAATGATTATATGCACTGGATAGATAACATTACATGGGGAGTCAAGCTTATCAATTATCATTGTTGTGAATTCTTTGATATCTATCATAATATCCTCCCATATATACCCCTCTATAGCCTCATCTATTCTATTTATATTCATACCCTTATTATTGTTTTCCATAATATCCTCTTTGTTGATTCATAAATGCATCATATCCCCGATATTGATGTTGAAGGGAAATTGGAGTCTAGTTTTCCTATTGTTGTTGAAGATTCATATTTTTCTATACTTACACATATTATTTAGAGTATTCGTATGAGGGAGATGACATATTATTTTAGTTCTCTAAGCCCTGTGATTGATATTGTAGTGATGAAGTCATTTGATATTGAGGGGATGATGACATCCATCCTTGAATACCTTAAGTCACATTTGTCAACTCTACATCTAGTCCTAGAATTACTTGCTTCATATTTTATGTTTATTGAGTTACAATTATGAAGATTTTCTAAATTATATTTGGTTTTAATTATTGCAAATATCGATATCTTATCTCATCATGTTTTTTATATTTTCAATGATTATAGTATATGTTGTGTGTCTCTTCGATATATTACTAGAGAAGATGGAATTTAGACCTATGATGTCCAACTACCTTCTAGATTTCACAAATTTATTTTTTAATTATTGGATAGTCAATCCTATGATGTCCCTCTTGGACACATTATATGCACCATAATCCTAATTTAGGCTTATTATTTTCATGCATCTCATTCATCTTCCTCATAGAAACGTCTAAATTATCTTCTACTTTTGATCTCATGGATGGAAGATGTGCCTAATCTTCTATCTATTTTACTCATATGGTAGTAGACCAAGTATCAAACCTGGTGGAAAATTGGGATTGTGCAATAGAAAACCTTATTATTAGTTATAGGCCCTCTAAAAACCAATCAATCTTATCTTTATATTATATAATAAAATTGATTTTGTTCATCATATAAAATAACCTGTGATCATATTCTTCAATAGTTTCCCGAGATTTTTTTTGAATTTCCTTTAGGCCATGAATAATTTGACTGGAACATTTGTTACCTTAAATTTCCATTTTATAAAATCAACAACTTGTCAAAGGTATTTACATTAAAATTAACTCCAAGGCATGTCATCCCAAAGCCCCTATGAGTTCTCACTTTTTCACATAATTTGATGTTACCCCTTTTATAATCCATTCCATTTTGAAGGTTAACAAGTATTGTTTGGGGTTTGAAGACCCATCATACGAGATTAAAAGAACAAACATACCTACAATAAGTGTCATAGTTGGTAATTAGTATTTATTATAAAGATTTTTGAATACTAGTAATTGTTATTGGTGATGATTGTGCACTTATTTTTGTGATGTTAGTTGACTGCATAGTGTTTACTATGACTATAGGCTTTTGTACAATAATCTTTTTAGGCGTAAAAATAAATTCTATTTATTTTAACTTCTTTGTTTCTAATGTCTACTTGGTTTATACACTTAGATTTACAAATTTTATATTGAAGTAATCAAATCAACATTATTCAAATTATTTTTTCTGCTTTTCCCAACTTCAATAAATAAACTAGGCTTGGGGGATGCATACCTGGAAATGAATTACATTTATTTATAAATTATCTTAACTTTGAAATTGAACTTGTAATATTAATTTATTTGATTTTAATGTTCTCTTAGAAAATTTCCTTCTCAATTAAATCTAAAAACCCTTCACTTCAATGTGATCTTCCTCTAGACTTCCTAACTTTTATACATCTACATAACTGCTTATAACATCTTCTTCCTCATAAGGCCTTTTATCATATTTCACATACCCTTTTCATTTAGCAGTTTCCAAAATTTATCTTAGTAACCTCTCTCTCTCCTCTAACATCTTTTTCTTGTATTTATCTAGTGTGATCTCTTTCTTCTCTACTCCTAATCCTATTTGTAGTTAGTTCTAGGTATTCTGTGTTATTCCACCTTATTTGTTGTCACAGTTCCCTTTCTAGTACCATAATTTTATTATCAATTTGAATCCTTTTGCCTTTCATTTTTTAGGATCAGTTTCAAGTTCCTTTTACTTAGATATTCATCATTCACTCTATCCCACACACACCCCCATGGTACCCTAAGTGACTACTCCATGTTGGATAGAGTAGGCACCATGGACTTTTCCACAACCAACATTTTTATCAACAAAGGTAATCACTATAAAAATTTAGCTATGATTTTTTGGATAAATTGATCTTGCATAGTCTTAAAAACTACATAAAATTGTACTCTCAACTTGTAATATATCCATATATTATAGTCTCCATCTAATAATCTACTGTTTGTGACTAATAAGTATCTTGGTTGTACAATCTTTGTAATTTTTCATCAATCTAGGCAATATACACCATAACATTTCATAGATGCCTTAGAGATGTTAGTAGATAATCCCCTCTATAGTTTTTTTGACTCTCTATGCTTTTTCTTCTACAAAGTTATATATTAGCTCATTTTACCATATTTATGTCTCTCTACCCTAACAACCATCTCAACATATTTCATCCAAATAGGTTCTACTATCACCACACCCTAGTTAGCAGAGGTTCCAAGAAATACTCTAGAACATGCTAATTATATGGATAACTTGCATAGTGGATAGTACCAATAGTTGAAAAAGAGACTAAAATATTACATACAATCTAAAATATACAAAGATGAACCTAGGAGTAAAACTAAAATAACTGTTAATAGAAGATGTAACATAGCTAGCATAACATTCAATAATGGATTAAAAAAAAATAGAGCACTTAGTGCACATTACCCATATATAAAATAAGATTAGGAAAACAATAACAAAAAGATTATATTAATCTATATGAAGACATCGAAACCTTATTCTATTCAAGTAAAGTTTTATATATAGTCTTTCATAATATGTTGTCTCTTCACATTCTAGCCTTTTGATATACAAAAGGAAAGACTCTTCACATTTTTCTATTGCATAATTAGCATTACAAAAATAAATACATATAAAATTTATACATAAGACAAAATCATATACTTTTCCAGTTTGTACTTATAATATACTTCATACTTTTACAATGATCCATTCCTCATCGAACACCAACTCCAAAGCTTGATTATTTTTCAAAATTGGGACTTGATTACATTAGAGTATTAGTCTTAGGCTAAACTATAATTAATATTATTTAATAATTTATGCACACTTAGTTATTAGAATTAGTATTAATTGTGCAAATAATATTTAAATAATTATTAGTTGTGTGATACTTTTCACAACACAAATTTTGAAGGTTCTTTTCTCTTTAAATATTCTAGATAGAGAATCCTCTTGATGTGACACTTATCATAAGAAAATTTTAGTACTATATGATTCTATTTATCTCTCCTAATCTCTCTTATGCCTCTTTATCCACACCAATATACTTACATATAATAATTGAGAGAGAGAGAGAGAGAGAGAGAGAGAGAGAGAGAGAGAGAGAGAGAGAGAGAGAGAGAGAGAGAGAGAGAGAGAGAGAGAGAGAGAGAGAGAGAGAGAGAGAGATTGTATAAAATCATTTTAAATCAATTATAATAAGAGTTTTCTTTTCTTATTTGAGTTTTGTTTCTTGACCCATCGAGCTATTTTTCCTTGTGATTTTTTCTAGATAAATCATGTCAATGTTATTCACTCTTTTATGTTATCTAATCTTTGGATAATGTCCATGAAAAAACACTAGTAGTTCTATTCCTACACTCACATGGATTTCATCAAATAATTCTTCTGTGTGTCACTTTCCCTAATAAAATCATTTTCATGGTTTCCATGTTTTTTTTATCATCATTAGGAAATGTTTTTTATATGGTTTCATAAATTTGAATAAAAATCTTAAGTTATTGTTTTGTCAATCATGTTTTTTAATGGAAAATATGTTGTTTTTGCATCTCATCCACCTATTCCCCCACTTCTATTTAATATTCTTTCCTTTGATAAGTAGGTGTTTAGCTTATAATAACAAAAAACAAGTTTGGAAATTCACTCAAATAAGTTTTCTAGGCCTAACCACGTATAAAAAATAGTTTATATTTTAAATATATAGTCATTGCATGTAATTGGTGAAAATTGAAAGTGGTTGCATTGCTTGATATTTTGATTTTATAATTTTTTGTTTTACAAAACTAATGAACTAGAACACTATCAAAATAAATAAAAATATAATAGGCCAAGATTAAAAATAATAACCAATCCTGATTCATATTGAATAATTCAAATAATTACAAAAAATGTGTAAATAACCCTCAACTTAGAATTGGAATTGACATGTAAAATTTGAAACTTTAAAAATAAATAAAACTTGACTTCGTATTTTTAGCAAATTTTATTTTTAGTAAGTTTCGCATGAAATTTTGTGTAACTCTAAAAAACTCAAAAACAAATTAAAATCTAAACTTAACATATTACACAAATATCAACTAAATTTCATGTACGGTTAAAAAATAAACACTTTATAAATTTATAAAAAATTAAAAATTAAATAAAATGTAATTTTGGACACTCAGATGGTCATGTATGGCCCCTAAAAATATCAAAGACATTCCATAATTGGATGGACTAGTTATGACTATATTAAAATTATTGAGCCAGTTCTTTTGGCATGAACATAATCTCAAATGGTGCTACATATCAAAATTTATGGATTTATGAAGTTTAGCCTTTTTTCTACATCATTCTCCTCTAGTTGAAAACAACTCAACTCCTATGAGTTGGTCTAATTGTAATGTCACCATTTGTTCTTATCAATATTTTTCAACTCCCATTATATAATCCAAGCATTATATTTATATTTTACTCCTTCCCACTGTACTATATACCTATCATAACTTCTTTTATTTATGTTTATTGTCTTCTTATCCAAAACATGCACTATCTTTTCTTTCTTCTTCTTTAGCACCTGTTGTTGCCAATCTACTTCTTCATCTACATTACCTTCACCATCCTCTCCATAAAAAACATACAAATATGAAAAATTATATACTCAATATATATATATATATATATATATATATATATATTCTATGGTAAACATTCCTCATAAATATTATCTATAATTTTCTCCATAATTCTACAAGGTCTAATTTTTTGTACTTCAAATTGTTATATGTCCTATCAAAAATCTTTCTTTCCTCAAATAAACCATAGATAAATCTCCTTCACAAAATATTTTTAAACTTATTCTGACATAATTGTCATTGGTTTCCTTCAAATTTTTTCTTACTTTTTCTTATAAATATTTTATATGTTCTTGAAATGCTTCTACATTATTAGTAACTTGCTATGTAATTGCTAATTGTACCAAATTTAAAACACTCATATGATTTCTCATATAAAAAATTTGAAATTTTGTTTTTTATGTTGATCTATTCACTGAACTATTATATTCAATCTTAGTTTATGGAAAAGATAAGTTAGACTTCTCAAGCTTTATTTTAACTAAGACTATTAATAAATTTCCCAAGATCTTATTTACAAATTTAGTTTGTCCATCTATTTGGGGATGGTATGGACTATTGAATTTTATCTTGTTACTCATCTTCCTCCATAAAGTCTTCCAAAATGACATATAAATTTAGTAGTCCTATGTAATGTAATGGTTTTTGTAACACCATGGAATCTCACAATATCCTTAAGATATAAATCTACAATTCTAGTGGCATCATTGGTTTTCTTACATGAAATAAAATTAACCATTTGAGAAAATTTGTCTACTGAAATGAAAATTAAATCATTACTTTTTTGTGTTTTTGGTAATCCCAACACAAAATCTATACTCAAATTTGTCCATGGTCCTCTTGGAACAATTAATGTCATGTACATCCCTATATTTTATGCATATTCTTTTGCCACCCGACATATCTGCACCTTGCAACATACCTTATCACATGTCACTTCATCTTTGGTAAAAAATAATTTTCTTCTAGAAAAGCTATTATATTTTTCTTTCCAAAGTGTCCAACCAAACCACCACTATGTAATTATTTTATCATATTATCTCTTATAGACCCAACTAGAATACATAATTGTTTCTATTTGAAGAGATAACCATAATTCATAGTATTCTCTTCATAAAAATTACTTGTAACACCTATCAATGGAATCTTGCAGTGCTAAAGTATCTTCTCAAAATGTGGATCTATATCATAAATGTATTTAATAAATTGAAGTCCAACTACTTCACTCAGCATAGTATTTGAAAACCCCACTCACGTGTTCAAAGAATTATTGATTCTATTTTCTTTATTTGTTCCTCAACACACAAAATATAATTATAAGATAAAGACACCCACTTTGCATGCCTACTATTTAACTTACTTTGAGTGTTCACATATTTGAAAGCATGATGATCAGTAAATAAGATAAAATTATTAGGCACTAAATAATTCCTCCAATGTCTTAATGCTTGTATAATCACATACAATTCAACATCACATATATCATACTTTGTCCTTAGCTCATTCAATTTCTTACTATAATAAGTTATTGGCTTTTCTTCTTAACTCAACACGACACCAATTCCCACAAATTGAACATCACAATCAACCTCAAATAATTTTTGAAATTTGGTAATGCTAAAATAGGATTTTATGTAATTTTCTTCTTGAACAACTCAAAGCTTTGTGTTTTTTCCCTTATCCATGAAATTCTTTTCCTCTCATTCAATTTTTTATTGGTGCAACAAGACTACTAAAATTCTTAATAAACTTGCTATAAAATATTTCTAAACCATGAAAACTTGTTACCTCTACAATGCTCTTTGGGATAGGCCATTGAACAATTTCCTATACTTTTATTTCATTCATTCTTAAACCATCTATTAAAACAACAAATCCAAAAAATACTAGACTATTATTTGTAAACTTTCACTTTTTCAAATTTGCATAGAGATTCTCTTTTATTAATAATTCTAATAGCATTCTCAAATTTTGTAAGCATTCTTAGGTCTTATCAAATATTAAAATATTATCAAAATAAACCACCATGAAATTACCAATGTATTCTCTTAGAACTATGTTCATCACCCTCATGAATATGTTAGGTGTATTACATAATCTGAATGGAATCACTATCCACTCATATAAACCATATCTAATCTTGAATATTATTTTTCATTCATCTCCATCACTAATTTGAATCTAATAGTATCCACTCATTATATCAATCTTGGTAGAATATTTATCTCTTGCAATAACATCCATCATCTAATTTAAATCAGGTATAGTAAATCTATAATTGATTATAATTTTACTGATTTCTATACTAGCCACACATTCCTTCCACCCTCCATCTTTCCTTAGAGTTAGAAACACTGGTGTTGAACATGGACCCTTTCTCTCCCTTACTACTCACTTCCTCACTAATTTAATATTTTATTTATTCAATTCTATATGTTCTATTGGACTCATCATATGAATTACATGATTATGTAGAGTTAATCTTGGAATCAAATCAATATGATGCTTAATATCTCTCTTTGGTGGTAAACCATCTAGTAACTCATTAGGTATTACATATGCATATTATTTCAAAACTACTTCTTTTGCTTGTATTTGGACCACTTTTGTGTCTTCTTTCGTTGCTATTAATGCATAGTATCAACCTTTCATATTCATGTCTTTGATAATTTATTTTTCATTCAACATGCTTTCGGTCAATCCTTCTTCTTTAAGAGGTAACAAAACTAACTTCATACCACCTTTCTAGAAAATATATGGTTTATTTTCTACGTCATCAACTACTTTTTAATCAAACTACCATGGTATTTCCAATAACACATGACATGCATTCATTGGTATATTATCACACCATATTTTATATTTATAATTTTTACATTAAAAAAAACTTGATGAAGCACATTTTATCTACTGTAACTTCATTTCCTCTCTTAAACCATGAAATCTAACAAGGATTGGGATTTTTTTCACACTATGAATATAGTTTCTCAATCATATATTTAAAAACCATATTTTCACAACTACCACAATCTCTAATTAATTTTCATATATTACCTCTTAAAGTACACCTTGTTCAAAATATATTTGTTTTTAGCCATACATCACCACCTTATTTATTATATACATGTTTTATCCTTAGAGCAATCATTGTTCAAAACAATTTTGACTATTTCAAACCATTTGGGCACATATCATTTTAAATAAATTAGACCATAAGTATATGATATGATTTTAATTATCATCATTATGACATTGACATCCACAATGTGAGTGCAATAAATATCGATGCATATTTTTGGAGACATAATAGAAATAAACATCATACATCATAAAGACTGATTTAGAAAAAAATTACATATCAAGGATGAATTTGGATCATGTTAGTTTGCATGTAGGTCTAAGATTTATAGTTACTAAGCCATTACATTTATCAAGTCTATATACATGACCTAACTCAACATAGTCTACCCTATATTGAAGATGATTCCACATCAATCAATAAGACCTATAGGTACCACCACATTGTGCCTTAGAATTTTTGTACACAAAGAATCCACCACACCCCAATTTGAATAGAAGTCAACCAAATAATGGGTTGTTGATACAAGGGCATTTGAGTCAAATTTATTAATGAAGGGGATTAAATATGGTATCAGTTCCATCGAAGAATGTATGAAATGGGTAGAAGCTCATGCAACCACCACCATAGCCATGTAATGATCATGAAACTAAATATATATATTTCTGTGTGTGTGCGTGTGTGCGTGTGTGTGTGTGTGTGTGTGTGTGTGTGTGTGTGTGTGTGTGTGTGTGTGTGTGTGTGTGTGTGTGTGTGTGTGTGTGCGCGCGCGCGTGTGCGCACACGCGTGCGTGTCCCTGTACGTGTGTGTGTGCGCACGCGCGCGCTTGTGTGTGTGTGTGTGTGTGTGTGTGTGTGTGTGTGTGTGTGTGTGTGTGTGTGTGTGTGATTTTTCATCATAAATTTTTAAGAAAAAATATATTCTTCATCAAATTTCTCACAATCACAATATTTATGTTGACGTAAACAAATCTTTTTTATATTGATAAATATCATGTATTCTTAGCATAAAACATTATTGTATTCAAGACATAGAATAACACATATTAAGTTATTTTAAACTAGGTAAAATCAAAATTTATATTTTTTTAAAATGGGTAAAGAAAACCACATTTAAGTTGACACAACAATAAAGGAACCTACACTTCTAAATCCTAAGTTGTTACACTATATTTTATTGTCTTATACACTCTCCTATCGATAAAGACAAATTCAATTTTAATGTGTTTAAATAAATAAAGATAATTTATATATTATAGTATATGAAATTATATAACTAAACATTCATCAAAAGGGAGTTTTCATCTTTTTGCCTTTTTGTAGTTTGTACAACTACCTCTTTTGTTGAACCTTTTATTCTTAATTCCTTGGAACGTATTATATAATGTAATAATTAAAAATTCTCATTGTGATTCGATTTGATATTCGTATTTTAAAAAGCCTCTTGTTGTAGAGGTTTACTTTGTGTTATTTTCATGAAGGCATCAAGATGAAAATTTGTGTATAAGATTGTTTTGTTAGAGACATAAAGTTGTAGAACTATGTTGTGAATTGTTTTAATTGAGACATAAATAAATGAAGAAATATTTTGTCAGTGCTATAAATAATTTATAAATAAAAATATATAATTGTAAAAATATGTATGAACTTATCTTACCTTATTCAACTTACAAATTGTCATGTTCATTGATTTAATTTTCCATTATTATTGTTTCTTCACTTTTATCCAATGCCATTAGTGCTACACATCAAAAAAATTCTAGGTTTCTAGGTTCAAAAAATAAATCATACACACTAAAAGATTCATAAGATGTTTTATTTAAAAAATAAATCATGATTATAAAATAAATTAAAAAATGTATGCCCCCGGTACCAATTGATGAAGTTGTTCTAGTATTGGTGGCTCTGAATTTGTTAAACAAATTTGAAATTAAACATTAAAATTGTTTATTCTTTAGTTTTTATAATGTAAGGGAAATTCTTGTGTATTTACATGACGTCACGAACTAATATAGCTCTTGTATATACCCCTAGCACATAACAAGTATCTAAATTATTGAAAGTAGAGATAAGACTTTCCCAAAATAAGTTGTCTAATTCATTTTTGAATGGCCTTCCTATTTTATTTGAACCTGTCATTTGAAATGTTGGTACATCTTTACTAATGTCAACACCTTCCTCTAATTTACTTTGTTGTGAATAGAGGATAAAATATTCAAGATAAAAATTAGTTGAATCTTGATAAAAAATGATACTTGTATTATGAATCCAATTTAATCCATCACTATCTAGAACCCAAGTATGACACCGGTATTTTACATATAATAGAAATGACCAACACATTGTTTTTTGAGAGAGTTCTGAATGCCAAAGAAATAGTCATGTTTGTGAATGATGAATACATTAAAAGTAACAAAAATAACATTATAAATCAATGCCTAAATAAATAGGCTAATATATTCTTTTTTTAAATATTCAATGACATTCAAACGATCAATAATTATCAAATCAACATTCACATCGACAATGAATATTGCGCTAAAATCTTCTAAAATCGATGGTCAAAGACATAAGGGGCTGTAATGGAAGCTAATTTTTTTTGATTCTATATTGGAAAGATGACCTTAACCAATATCTAGATATTTTCTCAATATGTTTATTGAATCTAGAGATAATACTTCCAAACTCTTTTTATTTTTTTAAATACTTTCATTCAGAACACATAAATCATCAAACCTTTTTGCAAAAATTATATAATGCTCCATTAGTTCTTTAGGTGTGATTGTTTTGTATTTTGAAAGTGTCAAATCATGATTGATGAAATAATCTATAATTTTTGATAATATGTTACTTTATAGCTTCATTTTATTGCACCAATTATCCATGTTGTTGCATCTAGGGATTTTTAATAAGGAAATACTCCTTTTTTCCAATAAATATGTTAGTTATAGTTTTATTTATCTAAAAACCCTTGAATATCTCTATGTATTGGTGTATAAATTAGAATTAAATCTTAATAATCTAAATTAGGTAAAGTACCACTTTGAAATAAATCAAATGCCTTTTCAAAATAATTCCATATGGGGTGTTCTATAAAAAGAAGTCATTTTCTTTCTTCCAATTGTTATGCTAAATAGTTTATTTGTGCAAATAAGTGTCTATTTTTTTTATTTTTATTTTTCAGCGCAAAGTCTGAAAGGTCACTTTCTTTCTCATTGATCTTGAGAATCCACAGGTCCCAGATTACCTCTAGAGCAACCATCTGTATTGATCTTGAGAATCCCACTAGGGGGCATTGCCACTGACCAATCCTGAGAATCTGCTCCTTGACCTGATTGCTCCTCCTAACACATGTAGACTTACCAGTTAATTGCTAGAATCCAATTCGTGCCACCACCTAAGCATCATGTTTGGTCAAAGGAAGGTAGATTGTGCTCTTTTCTTAGATGGTTTCCTGTATCATCCGCACCACTTTCTACCATACTTGTTGCACCATGACCCTCACCCCCCAGAAAATTTTCCTATTTCTCTCAAGCCAGATCTACCAAAACAATAAAATGGGGCCGCCTAGCCATATGTCCTGCAGGAAGGACATCTTTGAGGGGGGTTCTCCCAATCCATTCTAGAAATAGACCATAGATTGATCATGAAGACATGGGTGCTACCAAACATCCCACCAGTAATGCTAGAGTTTCAAGGCAAAGGGGCATCACAAAAAAAGGTGTGCTGAATCCTCCTCAGTCGCTTTGCACATAACACATACTGAAGGGCCTTAGAATCCTCTCTTTTAGAGATTATCCCAGGTCAAGCACCTGTTCCAAGCCAGTATCCAAGAAAAATAGTTACATTTAGGCCATGTGAATTTATTCCAAACCTGTCTCCACTAATGCACTTCCCCCCTACCCAATCTCTGAAAAAGTAAAGCCTGATATCCATATGAAACTATGTAAGCTCCCTTGGGATTGGGAGACCAAGCTAGCTCATCCTCCTCCTGAAGAGGACTACAACGATGCCTAGAAAGGATGCTCAACAACTCCTCATTCTCTTCTTGCATCTTGTTAACAAGCCATGTTTTAGGAGCTTTCTAGTGAGCTACCTCCACTTGTCCTTGTGTAATGTAAACTTTGAAGTCACTCACTCGAGACCATCCAACATCAATGAATCTCTGACAAAGGTTCAAAAAATTTGGAAATTGATAAATGATGGGAGGATAACCATCCCAAGAGTCAGACCAAAAGAGAGCCTTGGATCCTTGTTTATAAATCTAGAATAAGCCATTCTTGATGAGAGCATCACCTTTTTTGAGAGTACCCCATATTGCTGAACCTTTCCCAATAAGTAGATAATGAGGAATGTCCCTCTGAATGATTTTAGAGTAGTACTTCTGTGAGAGAATTTTGGCCAAGCTTTGTCTTGTTTGGTGCACCATCACCAATAAAGTTTGGCCGCCAAAGTAATACCATTTAAGTCCGTCTACCTCTGACTGAGCCTGCCATATTGTTTGGGGTTACATATAATCTCCCGTTTAATAAGGCTCAATTTAGTGGAGGACAGACTACCAGCCCATAAGAATTGTCTGGTAACTGAATCAAAATCCTTAACGAATCCCATCGGGGCAACCTGGAGCATACACCTGTAAATGGGTAAAGCCTGCACCATAGATTGGATAAGTTAAACCCGACTCACAAAGGATAACCACCTGTGTGTCTAATGATTCACTTTCACCCAAAATTTATCCAAAATAGTCTTCCAAGATTCTTTAGATGTATGGCCAGCTGAGATAGGGATACCCAAGTAAAATAAGGGGGGAGTCCTAATCTAAAAATGCAGAGTCCTCATGATCCACTATTGAATAGGGCCTAGAGTATTGAAGAAGAAGATGGATGACTTATCTTCATTGACCTTTTGTCTCAAGTCCATTATATTAACATCTAACACCCTACGTAAATTATTAGCTTCAGTCATTGTGGCCATGCCCATAAGGGCAGTGTCATCAGCAAATTGTAGGTGTGATTGTGCCAGCAATTTCCCTCCCCATCGCCATCCTTGGATATGTCCTTCCTCTCTGTTCCTGTTGATCAACCTCCCAAAACCTTTAGCAAGGAGAAGAAAAAGGTACGGAGATAGGGGATCACCTTGTCGCAGCCCTCTTGTAGCACCAAAAAGCTCTGTGTGTTCTCCATTGATAAGCACTGAGAAGGAAGCCGAGGAAATGCAGCTCATGACCCATTGATTACATTCATCCACAAAAACAAAAGCATGAAGAACCTTCTGTAGGAATGACCATCTGACCCTATCAAAGGCTTTGGCCATGTCCAATTTAATGAACATCACCTTATATTTTGAGTTGGCCATAGAGTGAATGGACTCAACAGCAATAACAATACCATCCAAGATTTGCCTACCTTCCACAAAACCACTCTACTCTTCTAAGATCACAGCACTCAACCCTCTTTTTAACCTGTCTGCAATGATTTTAGATAGAATTTTGTAAATAACATTGCAAAGGGATATAGGGTGGAATTGACTTAGCCTATCAAGACCTTCGCATTTGGGTATGAGAGCAAGATAGGTCATATTTTTAGCCTTAAGCATTTTTTTATTCCACTGATATTCTTGGACAATAGCTAAAAGGTCAAGTTTGATGATATCCCAAAATTCTTGGTAGAATTCAGCTGGGAAGACATCAAGTCCAGCCGCTTTCCCTTTTTTCATTTGAACAATGGTTTCCTCAAGCTCTCCAAGTGTTATTGGTTTCATTAGATTTTCATTCATTTCAATCCTCACCAATGATGGAATGTAGAAGAGATCCCGAGCTTCCTTTGGTGATTCCCTGTTAGCATCTTCCCTGAAGAGAGTATAGAAGTACTGCACTACCTCCTCTGAAATTATTTAAAATGAGTTAAGGTGCTCACCTCTTTCATTGACCAGGGCTAAAATAGAATTTCCATGTCTCCTAGCTTTGGATGAATTGAAGAAAAAGGATGTATTTCTGTCCCCCTCCTAGAGCCATTCAACTCGAGCTTTCTACTTTTAAAAAATTTCCTCCCATAGCTCGCATTCCTCCAGGTCTTTCACAGCCTATGTTTCTTCTTGCAGTAAGTCTTCACTCAGTCCATCTTCCATTATTATTCTCATGATACCATCAAGATTGGTTTGTGAAGCATCCTTAGCATGGAAAATGTCCCCAAAACTTTGGTGATTCCACTGCTTGAGTTTGTACTTGACATATTGTAATGTTTTGGCAAAAATGTACATCACTGTACCATGGGCAGGCCTACCCCAATGCCACCAATTGGCAACACACTCATGTAGACGTTGATCTCATAGCCACATGATTTGAAATATGAAGGAAGGAGAGCACGGGTGATACTGTGAAACACTATTAAGCTTGATGGGCCAATGGTTTGATCCTCTCCAGTCCAAAATTTTAGACCTCGTAGACCAATACCTTCAACCCAAAAAGTTGAGACCAAAAAATGGTCAAGTCTCTCAGCAATGCAATGTTTCCCACTCCTGCGGTTGTTCCAAGTAAACTATCATTTATTGGGCCTGACGTCAACTAAATTCAAAATTACAATGTAGTTGCACATTAGCAAAGTAGATGGGTCTAGCCTTGACGTGCTACCACTCTTTTCAGTCAAATCAAGAATAGCATTAAAATCACCTGCCATAATCCAAGGGTGGAAGGGGGCTAGGCTACAGACAAAACTTATGTGGCCCCATAAGGAGTTTTTACCCCACCAATCATTGGGAGCATAGATATTGGAGAAGAGAATGCCTTCCCTCGTCTCAAAGCTAGAAGCAATCATAGTCATGGAGTACTTAGAAGTCAGCCAGCCTATGAGGCCAATCTTTCGTGGGTTCCATAGATAAGCTAGTCCTCCTGAGTATCCGGTAGCACCAATGCATTGACATTCTCCTTACCACCACAACTTGGGTGCAAGTTTGAACATGTCCTCAATTGAAAGCTTAGTCTCCTACAAGAAAAGGGCATCCAGCCTATGACTTTTAATCAGGTTGTGAACATCATTTTGTCTGGGGATATTATTTAAACCCCTTACATTCTAAGATATTATAATCATTTTAGAGAGCTCAAAAAGTGTGCATCTAGAGTCTTTACTGACCCTGACTCCACCAAAGTCTCTCCCATTAGCTTGATCTTTTCCTAGTCCTTTTTTCTGCCAGGGTTGCCAAATATCTCTCCCCCTCCTTTCTTAAGGTCTGTTTGTAGAAGTCCAAGATGAGGAAAAGATTTACTACTTCTTGCTGCCCTTGGGTCCCCAGTTTTCTTGGTAAGGGGCATATTTTCATCTTCTTTAAGGGGATCAACTGAGGAAGTCATTCCTTCCAAAATTATCAACTACTATTCCATATCCATATGACAATCTCCAGCATCCTTTGTTTCAGTTAAAGCCCCTAAAGCATTGGTCTCCTGAGCTGGTCCCTCAATCCCCTAGTCGAAAATCATCAACTCCAGATTCACCTCCTGCTGATTAAGGTCATCCAATATTTCAAATCTATTGAGCGAGTCATCTAAATATCTTTCCTTTAAGGACCATTTTTGGCCTCTATTTCTATATCAGCCTTTAACCAGCATTAAACTATCAATTTCAGGCATCTCATCTGGAATCGGACCCCTTTCCTTGTCGATACTAGGAATGTGAGTAGATTGAGCTGGCTGAGGTGCAGTGGATTTTGAGGTGGGACACCATTGTTACAAATTCCCATAAGCATGACATAGACGATAGCGGAAAGGGAGGGTTTCATAATATAGTTATTGTACCCATAAAAAAGGGCCCGTACTGATTTCAACATCATCTGGTAGTGGCTTAATAAAATCAATTTCAACACAAATGTGGGCATAATTCATTGCCCTTTTTCCCATGAGTGACATTTAGGAACCTACTAGCCTTCCCAGTAAGGATGTAAGCAATTAGAGAGTGTCTCCTCGGCAGCATTCCACTAGAAAGTGGGGCAGATGCACCCACACCGAGATAAGTTTGGTAGTTCCTTTGAAGGTATGAAACCGGCATGCCAGGGCTTGATAAACAGTCCCACTTGATTATGGAAGTAAGGACCTCCAGTAAAAACTCATTGACAATCTGTTATACAAGTAAAAGTGACCATGAAATAGCTATTTGTCACCAATGTAATATCCATATCTCTTTCTGGTGCCCACGTCCTCTGAGCCCATGCTTCCAGGAATAACAGTGATGTCATAAGCCCCAAAAACTTATAGTACAGGGAGTGATTGGAATAGTATTCAATGTCTTTAGCAATCATTTCCATTGGTATAGCCATCTTGGGTCTCTCATTGGATCTTTCCAGACAGCTGTTGACTTTGGGGATGCGCACACTTGGTTTCTCAAGAGTAGTAAAAGAACCTAAACCTTGTAAAAGTGGATCCTTCCCACTACTATGTGCTCTTTGGGATGCCTGCTATAGTACAAGCACTTCATCCATCACACCTATAGAGTTTTATTTTTATAACAGAGAGATCTCGTAAATAAGTGCTTATCTTGTTCATGTATTTCTTATATATTTTTTCCCTTATTTCATGTTTCTTATAACTTATCAGTTGGATAAGGTTATGTGTAGATCAAACTCTTTCTACAAATTAAGACTTATAAATTGCTTCAATGGCTTAATTATATTGATTACATATTTTGTGATTAATATTGAATGGAATAATTATTTTTATAAATATTTCTCTTATAATAGAACATTTTTTCTCAATGATAGTGAATTATATTCCTCATCTAAAATAATTCTCTATTATTCTATAATTATGTGTTGGGCATCTACAATTTTGAGACTTATAGTTTTTTTCTCCATCATATCTTCAAGGACTTCTTCGATTAAATAATACATTAAGTGTTGATTGGATTAGAAGGAATTAACAAAGCATCCTTGATTTCAATGTCATTATGTTTTATGAATGAATGACTTATAGCATTCACCCCTCTTTCATTTGTATTTTTTGTTTTCATATTAGCATCCCCCAATTCACTTAGTTGTACTCGAATTGTCAAGGCATAATTTCTATAATAAATATACCATGTAGAGAATTTACTCTCTGATCAGAAATTTGTCCTAAAAAAAGTGTATCAAACTTTTTTTAGATGTTATGTTTAACGACTAGTGTGAGTAATTGTATCACCTTTTTCAAATCTACATACAAATATTTTTTCCTCGGTTGTCTTATTCTCTTCAATATTTTTTTGTCAAAGTTGTAGTGTATCCTAAATACATATTTACAAGGTTGAAAATAGAAGTTGTTTCCTCTTGTTCATGTTTTTATAGACATATTTATTTTAAGGATCAAATTATCTCTATCTATCAATTCATACATTTGAAGGTTGTCATAGCTATTCAAATGAAACCCAGATGTTTCAAAAGAAGGATAAACATTTTTTTTGTCAATTCTATTTTACTGGGTGTAAATTTATTAAAATTAGTTGTATCGCCACAGAGAATTCCCTCTTATTCATTCCATACTTTTAGTTAGAATCGAATGGCATCTTCAATTTCATCCTTCTCATATGCAAAGATTATTCCAATCAGAGAACATTATTTTGTAGATATAATGCTAAACAAATAAATATCTACATGTGTAATTATTATACTAAAAAACTAAAAATATAAATCAACAAGAGGAATTTTTTCGCCACCATAAAATGGAATATGGTGATGTGGATTTAATTTTAGATTTGGTAGTTTAAATGGTACTATATAAAAAACATCTTCGATTGAGGCCTTTTCTGCCTTTGAAGTGCGGTAATTTCTCTCTCACCAAAAACCATTCTACAAAATAATTAAAATTATTAAATATTTTTGTTTTGTAAAATATAATTTACATATTATATAGCTTTTGAAATAATTTTTGATTAACTAGTGATTAATTGTATATCAGCAAATATGAATTCTAATATAAAATATAAAATACATATTAAATCTTGATAATATATTCACTAATTTAGACATAAACTAAAAATATATGACCAAAACTAAAAAATATTTATATAGAGAGAGATATAAAACTCATTGGAAAGGGATTTCTTAAAATTTGATTGTTGATTTATAACATATCAAACACTTACTAAGCATGTCATAAAATTATAACACCATATTTACCTAGTCTTGTAACTGAGTGAGCTCGATGAACTTTTAAAAAATAGTCACTATTGAGCTATCCTTATCAATAATAAGCATGTTGAAGGTATCCCCTAAGAGATAACTTCAATGTACCATTAAATTTATGACAAGTCCTATGAAGGAATATCCTATCCAAAGTAAGACTAACAAGAGGAAAGTGGAGGACAATTTAAATACATGCAATAAATGTGTCAAGGATTATAAGTAAATAAAAATACTATCCAAATTAAATTGATAGGAAAAGGAATATACAAACATTTATTTCTAATGAGAAAGAAGAGGGGGAAGTATGTTTAAAATATTCAACTTAAGAAATTATTTTGGATTTTTATGGGGAAGTATGTTGTAAATGTAATATGTTCCTATAAGATCCAAAATGTTGATTTTATTACAATGTTTGCTTACATGGCTAAGTTTAGAAAAAATGTCATTTCCACCACAAACACCTAGGAACACAAACACTAAAAAGATGAAAAAATTAAAATTATTCTAGTATCATAATTTTAGAAAAATTGGTGCCAGCCTTAAGCCTATAGTAATTATTTTACACAAAATGAGGCTTACTCAAACCCACTACCACTACATGGGAACTATTGAAGTACCTTTAACTCAAACCAATAAATGCCCCTTATATGTAATGATATTAATGAGATAGTAAGTGATATTTAGTGTACCTAGACTAGGTGAAATAAACCATGGAGAGGTTCCCTCAAACCTTCTTGGTAGGATCGGGTGGGAAATGTTCATTTCAGGAGAGGCTTCTACTGGAATAAAACTCTTAGACCTAGCCTACAATTGATTGTTGTGTAAAAATGACCATAAATAGGTAATTTCAAGGTATATCCTAGGAAATACCTTTTAAACATGCACATGAGTGAATTTTTACTTCAATGTATCTCCTATGAGATAACTTCAAGGTACCCATGAAGGTATTACAAGTCTATTTGAAGACCCTAAAGGAATCTCTTATGAGATAACTCAAAGATAATTTTCATCTCTATTTTCACAAATGCAATGGATGAGATAAGTTGTGTGTTAAAACATAGGAAGTGGAGATGACAATGTGAACAAACATTTTTGTAGTGCCCATTATGTTTCCATGTGCTATGTAATATTTTAAAATATCACACAACATTTCTAATTAGTAGGCATGAGATTTTGAGCAAGGGGTTGATAAAAATAATGGGTATGAACAACCCATTATTAAGTTTAATCATTTTCATTTGGCTTAAATAAGTTCTAGTCACCATCAATAATTATTTCATCATTTCTTATCGACTCATAAATATCAAAGTGCATAGATATGATTTTAATTTTAATTTTAATTTTTTTTTGCCATTGCCAAGAATCAAACTCACCCTTGAAAATAACTATTAATGATTCATCGACACATGGTCCCAAATTTTTGTAAGGTATTCACATGTTATTTTCCAATTTGGATATTCTCTTGCCAATAATAATATTTTTTCACTCTTTATGGTATTTTCCAATATGATCATTTGTCAACAATAATCATTTCTTAGAATCAAATTGATCAAATCAGATAAATAAAGCATAATCAAATACAAATCATAAGTTCAAACTATTTTAAGAGTATATATTGTATAGTATTATATATTGAAAATAATATGTGATATAGTTAACAGATTTGGTATGTAGTATTTCAATATAGTACCTTAAATAGAATATAAAATTTAATATATAATATTACATTATTAGCTAATATAATATATTTTTAATATAATATAATAAAATATTTTTTTCTATTTTTAAATAACATTATTTATGAACCATATATACATACAAATATGTATGAATGTTTCTTATTAAGAACTTTTGCATGGCAGTTTCTTGTTACATTTTCATTGTAGTTGTGGTTTCTCATTCTTCATTTTTGGTAACATATGTTATGATACACTCAAGGGGAAATTGAATTTATCTACCAATAATTACCTTCAACATGAACATGATTGGAATTTACATTCACCTTGAAGGCACTACCTAAAGGGCCTTGTAATACCTTCAAGGGTACCTTTATGGAATCTCCTATGAGATACCTTCAAGTTACCCATGAAGGTATTATAGAGGTTTCAAAATATATTTGATAAATTTAAAAGGATTTCTAACCTGTATTCTAATACTATTTAACCCTCAAAATTATGAAACTTATCAACCCTTCATTAAAATGTGCTTGAGGAATATACCTTGAAGGGAATTGTCATACATTAAAGAGGATGTTGAAGTTATCTCCTAAGAGATAATTTCAACATGCACATGAGTATAATTTTCCTTCACCATGAAGGTACTAATGGGTAATACCTTGACGGGTCTTGTGATACCTTCAATGGTACCTTCAAGGTATATCCCATGATATACACTTCAAACATGTGTAATAGTGGATAATTTATTCAAGGTATCTCCTAGGAGATAAATTTAAGTTACATATGAATGTATTACAAGGCCCTTGAAGACATCTCATAAGATATACCTTGAAAGGTGTTTTCATACATTCAAGGGTATGTATAAGGTATCTCCCAGGAAATACCTTCAACATACACATGAGTGGAATATTTCTTCACCTTGAAGTAACTACTATGTTGGTTGGAAGGCATAAAGTTCTCAAAATAGAGATTTTGATACAAACTAGAAGTTTTAAGTGTTCTACACTCCTACACTCTGTGGACCTATCACATGGCACTCCCTCAATAGAATAAAGATAGGAAAACTTTATTAGTTCATTGGTAAGGTTTAAATATAAAATACTTTGTGTCCCATATTTAAATACTCCTAAATCCTTGAAAGTAAGAAAAGTGGGAATCCATTTGTTAAAATGGGATCATCGAAGATAAAATATTTATTTGGTGTATGGTCTAATTCCCTGGGCTTGCATTATATTTAGACCTCTAAGATATCACCATGTGGAATGATCTCAACAACCCATGACTATGGAAGGTCGAAGCTTAGTGAAAGGTATGAAGCCATAGGTTAATGAGGAGTTGATACATGGCATGATCTAACAAAAATGACTTTGATTTTCCAGTATTCATCATTGACAATGTGAAAATAAATAGGTTAATGAATAAATGAAAACTATCTCGAAGTAAATGACTGAACATTCAAAGTTAACAAAGGCCTGACATATGGCAAGTAATTGAACCCACTAAAGCTAATTAGCATTTTCATAATAAAATAGGCATTTAAACTATAATTTCATTATCTATATGAATAGTGTATGAATACATTCAATGCTAGAAGCTTTTGAATGATATGAAAAATATATGTTGAAAGGAAATTTACTTAGCCATTACTGTTAAGGGAACACTCGACCTTTGATCCCTTATATGTTTAGAATCCCTAATTTATTTGACGTGTTTGTGAATATTAACTAATATTTTTTATATAACTAGATGCATACATCTAGTTTAGAAATGGTGTCAACTTCTAAACAATCTAAAATCCTTTCTCTATATACTTTTGTCAGTGTGACTGAATAAACCGATAAAGTGTTTGAGAAAAGTTCTTTAGATTTTAAATTCCACAATTATTCTAAAATATGGGATGAGGTAGAGTTAGTAATGTCATACTTGCCTTAGGTTCAAATTTTACATTCCATAAGTATTACATTGATTATTTCATGCCCATTAGGGCATAGGGTATTCATCAAGTAGCCACAAAACTAGAGGTAATGCCAGGCATAGACCTTCATAGAGATTTGTTTTTGGATGGCACTTTTACTCATGATTTATCATATATTAGAAAAAACAAGAATGTAGTTGTGTACATTTTGGATAGGTATTTCAAGATGTGTCTTAGATTACCTATCCCTGAAACAACCTACAATCAAACCTAGTCTAATGTCTAGCTTGAACAAAACATAGTATAGGGGAAATTGAAATATAAGCTTGTCTAGGGATAGAAATTGAATCTCAAAGGAGGATTTACATCTAATTACATCATTAAATTTAGGATTGGTTTTAGGATAACAATGGATCTATTGAATAGATAGTATGGTTTTCTTAGTATGACATATGTTTAGGTTATGTGGGTTTCAGTGTTGGACATTTTGTGGACCTATAGTCAATTGGTTAAACTAGGATAAATTATATGTACTAGAATAACATCAAAAATGTTCTATCTAGACCAAATGCCATTATATGTTAGTTTTTACATGATGTCCTAGTTTTTGGATTTTGTTATGGAAAATGTTTACAAAATATATAGTGCTTTGTGGCAACTCTCAGAATAGTATGTGGCTAATAGAATTGGTGAAGATCATTCTTTTATGTTTGTTCACAAAAATAGGTATGAAATTGTAAAAAATCTACAATGAAGTTTACCCTCAATTATATCATGAAATCCATGGGAAATCTATTCCTATGTTGTTTGATAAAAGTTATAGGATGCTCTATAAATGGGTAGACTATTAGTAATATCCAAATGTTATTGTCATTCAGATTGAAGGGACAAGAACTTCTCCCTTATTACTAACACACTATGTTTTAGATAAGATTATTGAACAAGAAATAGTTTTTAAGTTTAATAATAGTATTGATGATGAACTAGGTTAGAGGCCTTTGTATTATTATTTTAATAATCCCATGAGTATCATCCAAATATAGTATGTCATCAAATCATATTTCAACAAAGGTAGAAAAATCAGGGTCAGTTCCAATCTAAAATAAGCACCATTAAAAGAATAGGATATGAGTAAAAGGGTTAGAGGATACCTTCAACATATTAATGAGAAGAATAAGGTTCATGTTTCTTAAGTACATGAGGAGTATGAATATGATTTCATCCTTTTGATGACACCTAATGATTCAGTTGTATCGGATAATATGAAGGATAAGTCGATGTCCATGTTATGGGATAAGACATTAATATATAATACTCAAACTACTGAGGAATAATCTGAGAGGAAATGTAATTACTAGTGGCCACCATTCTAATCTCATTTCTCTCAACAACAGGATCAACATCTTTCTCCTATAAAATAACCTATAAATAAGCATCAAAATGACTCTGATATTTAAATGAAATCTAATCATCAGATTTGAAGGGATATTATTAGGGGTATTACAAGTCCTTAGGTCCATTCATTGATAAATACTCCTAAAATTCAAGTTTTGGGCATAAATACTAAAATAGATAAGTTGGTAGCTTCTCTAGGCAAAAGAAAGAAGAGTAGTTTTGTTATGATTCATTTGCCCCTCTCCACAACTGTGATCTAGGTGAGTCTTATGGATATTTTAAAATATTCTTTCTCTTCCATTCTAACTATTCCTAATTCTCCCCTCTCCACTATGGTTATCCTTTCATCACCTACATCTATTGGTGAGGATACTTTTACTCAAGGTACTTCTACCATTTCACCTCCAAACAATTTTCAACCCACCTCGACAAAAACTATTACCATGATTTTATCACCATCTCCTATGATTCCTCTCACAAATGTTATTCCTTCAAGTGTGTTACCTTATATTCTACCTTCCACTCCATCATATTCACCTACCAGAACAATCCCAAGGACTTTCCTACTCATATTAAGAACAAGTAATTATAAGATAAAGCATCTATTGGTCTATCTAATATTGAAGAATCTCCTAAGAGAAAAAAAATTGAGGAAGTTGAGAAATAAAATGAATGATAAGCTCAAGCATGTATTTTATTGTGGAATAAGAAAAAAAACTAATACTATTAGTTAATTACTTGGTTGATGAAGATAAATAAGATACTTTTGAGAAAA
The DNA here is from genome assembly GCA_037957365.1 of Torreya grandis. Classification (NCBI taxonomy): domain Eukaryota; kingdom Viridiplantae; phylum Streptophyta; class Pinopsida; order Cupressales; family Taxaceae; genus Torreya; species Torreya grandis. The sequence continues at coordinate 420,177 of JARHVA010004860.1, forward strand.
CAAAAGAATAAGAGTAAGGAAATATTGAACAGACTCACCCAGATGATGAAGAGGTAAAGTTGGAGAAATCCAAAGCATTGAGATTATGAGAGCAACAAGTCCTCATAGAAAAACCAAGCTAAAGGATTGATGAGGTAGTCTCTTAGGTTATTTCTTCATATATCAGTGTTGAAATGTTATTTGTACGTCTGATTTTTTATATATATCAAGGTTTTATATTTGTTCCTCCTAAGGTTTATCAATTATTTCCCCTTAATCAATAAATATCCTAGAGAAGAGGGTCCATTTTGAAAACTATGTAACTGTGTCTATTTTTAATCCTCATATTTCACCCATTCCAAAAATAATATTGGGTAGAATAGGAGTGGCCATTCCATAGGCTTGACCAGTATCCTCAACCACGATGATAGTGGAGAGAACAACTATTTTTGTTAGGTATGTAGCTCAAGTCATGCTAAATAAAGAGTCATCTCTAGGGGAGAGAATTGTCCACCAGCGTATCGTATTTCCTATTCAGATTAATAATCCAATTGTCCCTCCATTGATTACACCTCCTTCTACAACTCCTCCACCTTATTCATCTAAAGGCCCAAATATAATTAAATAAATTAGGGTTCTTATAATTATCAAATGGGTGAATGAGATGCAAGAAGCCAAGGATGAAAGATAAAATCTAGTTCTAACTAAATTTACCATAGTCTCCCCTAGGTTTGATAAGAAGAGTGAGACAATTTAAAGGGTGAGGAAGAGGAAGGTAGTAGACCATGGTACATGTGAGGACATGAAGTTTGAGTAGAGATAGAATCCTTTTCCCCTAGAAAATAAATAAAATAACCCTAGGGACCCTCCAAAATATATGAATAATTTCAAAATTTTCATTGAAAGGGAAACCTTGAAGGAAATTTACTAGTGTAATGAGGAGGCATTGAGAATGTGGAAACAAATTAAAATCACCTAGGACCCTCAAAAATTTATTGCTTATGTGCAAAGTGAATTCAATAAGTTGTATGACATTTTGTAGAGAATGTGGGACTCAAGAGCAGTTTTCTAGCTTAACTGGATAAACATCACCAAGTTGTGGCACTAGATGAAAGAATTGGAAAAGAGGTTTAATTTTTTAATTTTGTGTTCAATAAAAAATTATTTAAACCATTTGAATTTAATTTTTTGCATGGATGCATATTGGTGCTTGAATTATTCCATTTCTAAAAGGGATGCCTCTCTCAGTTGACATAATAAGATGAAGGCATTGTTTGGACTCTTTACCAGAAATGAGATTGAGACCTTGGAAATTTTAGTAGCTATGAATTCCACTCATGTAATTACTCCTACTGGCAAGTTGGTCAACATATTTAATTTTGGTAAACTCCTTCATGAAACAAAAAATAATTTTAAGTAGGTGGAGGAAACCATCTACAAAACCAATGAGGAGACTATATCGTTGGTTAGGTTTTATAATAATATAATAACTAACGTTGAAGCCTTATTAGCTAGATTGAAGAGCATGGATAAAGATCAATTTAGGTTAAGTGTTGAAGCACATAGAATTATTAAGCCTTCCTTACTCAATTTTGATATTGTAAATAAATAATTTAAGGTCAGGGGAGTCATTATTAGATAAAATTAAATAGAAAAAGAAAGATTCGTCATTAATTTTTTAGTTACTTAAAAAATTATGAGTATTTCTAAAATATCTCAAGACTCTTAGTTTTCTGGTTTTGCAATAATGGAAACTCCCATAGGTTTGGTGTTCATTTCAACTACAATTACTCTTACAATAACTTTAATTTATTTTTCAATTCCTTTAGTTGTTAGTGCCACATCAAAACCATGAATGGAATTGATTATATATGTGCATGTATATATAATTTGGAACTATAGTTCCTAATCTATATATTGTACATACATATTGTATTTTAGTTAGAGAGTCTATGCTTAGAAACTTGCATTGTGTATGCATATTTTGCTTGATCTTGAGCTAGTGGGTTTATTTTTAGACTTGTAATTTTAGGATAAGCTTGAGGAGGTGATACCTTCCCATCGAAATCGTACAAATACAAGTAGATTTTTGATGCCAAAGAGAATATAGTTTTGATTGTTCAGACTAATAGTAAATTTGAAAGATTTCTACTTGACTTTGTCTTTATATGAAAATATTGATTCTTATCCAAGTATGTGGATTAATTTAGATGTTAAACTATTATAGTAACTTAATTCTTAGATTTGTTTATGATTTATATATTTTAAATATAGTCAATTATTTTAAGGTATAAATTTTTTGAATTTCTTTTGTAAGCTAATCATAATCATTCTTGAAGATGTGCAGTAGCAATATAAAAATTGGGTAACCTTTGGATTTGTATGTATGATTATATTGTGTTCTTTATCTTTTGAATATTTAGTGCATTTGGCTTTTGGTCTGTTATAGAAACTTTCAATAAATATTGGTTTAGATTCCTTGCCCTACCTAAGTTCAAATGTTGGTTTTGAAGGGTTTTATTTTGAGCTATCCATAAGCATTCTTTTATGACTTAATCTTCCCTCCTTTTTTTAGTTTTTTTAATGATCCTACCCACCTTAGTTAGAACCATAATCTTACCACCCAATCCAATTATATCTAGGTTTATTCATAACTAGTCTATTCATGGTAAATAATCTGTATCACTCACCACTATTTCACCAATAGGTTTTTATAAAATTAAATGCCATGCAACTTGGGTATATGAGTGATTTATTTTAGTGATACTATAATGTTATTGGTTACCTTGTAAAAGGATATATGGGTGTTCTTAAAATAAACCTCAACAAAATCTATATTTATAACCTTCAGTGTGTTGTTTAAGAGTAGGCAGGGAATATCTATGAACTTTTGGTTCATCACCCCATATTATTTTTAGTTTATTTTCTCTCCCTTTTCACAAATGAATATCATAATTTAATTTTATTTAGTTTCATTCCATGCAATTTAGGTCTACATGGAAATTTTAAATCTGATCCACTATTTTTTTAATGGAAGCCAACCCATCTCCAGAGGTTTATCTCGATGATCCTTAGGTACCATACTTTGAAGTTAATCCCATAGTGTTTTCAAATCAACATTATTATTTAAGGCTCATGATTTGAAAGACAAGATTATCTACTATGAGATACCTCAAAGGGCACTATCATATAAACAAGGGGATGTTGAAGGTATCCCCTAAGATATACATTTAACATGAAAATGAGTGGAATTTTCCCTCACCTTAAAGGCACTAATTGGTGATAAATTAAATTTCCTTATAATACCTTCAAGGTAAATCCTTGGAGATACCTTTCAAACATGCACAAAAGTGTATTTCTCCTTCAAGATATATTCTAGGAGATACCTTCAAGTTACCCATGAAGATATTGCAAGGCCCTTCATAGAATCTCCTAGGATATACCTTGAAGGGCATTATCATACATTCAAGTAGAGATTGAAGGTATCTCCTATGAGATACCTTCAACATGAACATGAGTAAAATTTCCATTCACCTTGAAGGCAATGTTGGGTGATAACTTTAAGCACCTTGTAATAACTTCAAGGTATCTCCTAGGAAATACCTTCCAAACATGCACAAGAGTGGATTTCTCTTTCAAGTTATCTCTTAAGATATACCTTTAAGTTACCCATGAAGGTATTATAAAGACATTGAAGGAATCTCCTACTAGATACCTCTAAAGTCATTGTCATACGTTGAAGGAGAAATTGAATTTATCTCCTAGAAGATACTTTCAACATACACATGAGTAGATTTTTATATCACTTTGAAGGTAGTGGTAGGTGTTAACTTGAAGAGCCTTATAATTCCTTCAAGTTATCTCGTAGGATATACATTTCAAACATGCACAAGATTGAATTTATCCTTTAATAAATATCCTTGGATATACCTAGAAATTACCCATGAAGGTATTACAAGGCCCATGAATGCATCTCCTAGGATATACATTGAAGGTATCTCCTAGGAGATACCATAAACATCCATATGAGTAAAATTTTCCTTCACCTTGAAACATTTTTAGGTGATAACTTGAAAGGCCTAGTAATATCTTCAATGTATCTCATAGGAGACACCTTTCAAACATACACCATAGTGGTTTTGTCCTTCAAGGTACCTCCTAGGAAATACCTTGAAGTTACCCATGAAGGTACTACAAGGCCTTTTATGTCATCTCCCAGGATACACCTCCAAGATAATTTTCATATATTAAAGGGGATGTTGAAGGTATCTCCTAGGAGATACCTTCAACATGCACACAAATGGAATTTTCCTTCACCTTAAAGCCATTACTAGGTAATACCTTTACAGTCTTTATAATAAATTCAAGGGTACTTTCAAGGTATCTCCTAGGGATACATTAATTGGACTTGTACATTTCTAATTTTTTTTCATTGATTGGATAAATTGTACTAATGATGAATTTGAGTGTTTATGACTTGACCATATAGGTGAATGGTATAATTGAGTTACATATAAATGTTGAGAAAGATCATGGAAAACAACCTTACAAAAAATCATTGGTATTATGGTTATGATAATTTTACAACCTTTCATTACCACCTTATTCCTATGTTGATATAAACTATATAGGATTCTAAGATTTGTTATAAATTGAGGATGAACCCTAAGATATTTATAAATTTAGCATCAACATTATTTTATTGTGTGATAATTTAGAGAGTGGTAGCTCTTTTTGTTATGATTTTTATAGAAGCATTATTCAAAATCTCACCCCATTGATTTCTTTTATTATATTATCACCATATTAATTATTGAGATCCTTTAAAAATTACACAAGTCTTTAATTATAATATTATATGATTTTATTTAATATTGAAACTAGGTTATTAATGACAAGAAATATTATAGAAATAGAGCTTAAATGAATGGAAAAATGGATATTTTTAAAAGCTAAATATATTTATATATTAGACTCTAATAAAATTTGGAATATTATTAATAAGATGTAAATTCTTGCATAAAAAGACTTTTCCTATTTGAAATGGATGAATGTGACTAGTTGAGCCATATCGATTGATCCCATTACTATCTCAATCAATAGGTTTGATGAAGGGACTTTGTCCACTCTACCTCACTAAAATCTATAGGTAAATGTTATTTCACATAACATAATATGATGATAAATTTATACAACTTGGTCAAAATGGTGAGCATGCCTTCAAATCAACTAGTTAATTGGATTATGAACATGCCAAAAATAAAATAATGATTTTAGACGACTCTGACCTTAACAACATTAAATCTAAAAACATTAAGGCTCTAGTTCAAAACATACTAATTTACTAACTTAAAATATATATTTTGGAATAGATCATTTCATTTAATTGAAATCATAGATCAAATGGATACATAAATTGTAAAATTATAGTTATTAAAGTAAGACATCACTCAAAAAACTTGGTTGGTGTGGGGGATTGATGAAAAGGTATCACTGGGGTTTGGTGAATACCTTATGGGAATATACTACTACTAAATAATGATCAGTGAAAAAATATGCTTCAAGGATCCAATACTTTGATCAACCTCAAGACCTTGTTAGACTTCCTTCTTTATCAAAATTGTTAAAATTCAATGTAATGATATATAATAGAATGAACTTGTCAATAATTTTCAATATGTTACTAGCTTAGGCTTGCTTAGACTAAATATGGAGTCTATGCAGACATAGTAAACTATAGAAGGGTAAATTATATGTATCAATTTCAACTTATCAATAGAAAACCATAACAACTTACTTATTGTTTTGTTATAATTTAACTCCTTTTGAAGTTTATAGTTTGACCGTTTGGATGGTTTGGGTGATTATCTATAATTATTCAGATATGAAACTATTAAAATAACATCATTCCATAAAAAGTGATACAATTAAGGATCTATATTATAGTATACACCTAAATTTTCTTGCTTTGTCAATAACATTGTGTGACATCCCTTCAGGGTAATGTTAAACTAGGTAAATTTTTATTATAATAGATTAAGTTATTAACTGAAGGTTATATCATGTTACCTAATCCATTCATTCCAAGATTCAATGGAATATATCTAGTCAAACAGTTCTAGTGATTGAATTTATGTATAAGTGTAACACATATTTTATTATAATTTAAATTCCAGCATGCATTGATAGTCAAACACAAACATCTTGCATTATTCGAGGTATAATAACATTTAATTGGCATGAATCAATAAATAAAACACCATTTCACCATGTGGAATTTTGTTTAATGAAAAGAATTATAAGAAAACACAATGTGTTTCATTCAGATGTTGATACCTCAAAACTAAGTTAATGCATTAGTCAATAATTTTTGTCATTGTGACATAAAACTAAACACATTACAATATCCAATTTACAATCTTTTTCACTTAATCACAAGCATCCAAAAGTCATTCAAGTATATAAAAATATGACTAACGAATAGGGAATTTGATTGAGAACAACTACTAATCAATAGGTTCTAATACCATCTCCATAATTTTGGTATTTAGTGTTTTGAACTCGTTACATAAATAATTTTCATTCATAATACAAGAATAAATTTGTTTGCTTTTAGTATCCTTCACCAACAGAGTAAGTAGAAGATCATCATAGACCAGTAATAGACCATGTTGATGTAGAGAGGGGGACTATCATAGAGGACTATTCCTCCAACCAAAGATCCTTTTAGATCCCACACAAACCTTGTCAGGATCTTGCTCCTCAATTAGAGCACATATGATTACTTCTTGTATTAGCAACTAAACACAGAATTATACCAGAATCAATAAGTAACTAGAAATATGAAACAACACAAGATTTGAGAGACAATACACAATTGTATTAAATACTTAGAAGAAAATACAATAAAGAAGATGCCACTTCTTCTTCCACCTCAAAGGCTCGCCACACCTCAAGACCTTCTTCCCTCTCTCTCTCGGTCCCAACAATGAACTCAAATATAGAATTGATGTTCACCTCTCCAACTAGTCAATAACACGCTGCCAGTACACCAAGTACACAACCATACTCCAAGTAGATTTCCTACTCTCTGCTGCTACCTACAAATCACTAGACGTTACTCACCATGTAGATATCTCTACACCCCTGAAGAACCCTTGTCCTTGCCTCACCAAGTCCTTATGATTCTTCAACCAGTACCCCAGTGGATCAGCTCCTAGGCCTTACAGACCCTGTAACTCTCCTTGATCATACACTCTCAGCACCCCTGTCGAACTAGGAGGAGCTAATCTAGCTCTCTCTAAAATCTCTATGGCTTTGTAGCATAGTTTTACAATACAGCCCATGAGTCCATATATAGATCTCATGCTTACTATAATTAGACTACCTTAATTATAATAATTAGACACGCAACTCAAGACTAAGACTAGCCTTTGACATGCAAACAAACAGTCCAAAAATAGACTCTCTGGGATCAACATGCAAACTGCCTGTTCTCGCATAGGCTGCCGACGTCAGCTCCTCCATGACCGATGTCGGCTGACTGGTAACCGATGCCGGTTGGTTCTTCACTGCTATTTGACTGACGTCGGTTGATCAGACTGATGCTGGTTTCCCTGCAACTGACTCTGCAACTCTAGATCCTCCATAACTTCTCCTATTTGCATCTTGGTGAAGCTTTTAGCTCCACAACCTAACAATCTCCCACTTGGAGATAAACAACTGCACCTATACCTATACATGTACACTGTCTAAATTATTCCCTGGCTTGTATCCCTCTTCAAGATCAATCCTAAAGATCAACCACCACACAACTTGTGATGCTATACCTGTCATTCAAGTAACCTGCCACATCCGAACCTACACATCCATGTAGTGAAGACCTTGACCCTACATAACAAGAATCCCTACTGCTGATCCCACTGAACTACCCTCCAGTACTCCTTCCCCGAATTGGCTCCATACTTTTTGACAACTCCCACTGCTTGGGAAAATTCAGGCCTACACTAGACCTCATGTGATTTCGAACCCTGTTTCAAGCTAAGCTTGAACTGTCTAGCCCTTGGTGTGCTTACCGATTCTGCATCCTGCATAATGAACCTCGCCAACACCTGATTCACATCAGTTCCCATTGGAGACAAAAATCTCCATGTCTCTTATGCTAAAGAATTTCGCTGCTCCAAATTCCCCCTGACATACCTCTGAACTAACCTTACCTTTTAGCTTAGCAAATCCCTGTATGTACAAAACCTGCTAGCAAACCATCCACATACAGTAACTAGATAATGTCGTGACTCATCATCCACTTGGTAAGAATAAACACAATAGTTACACTGACGTTGACTAAATCCATGCTTTGTCATCCACCTGTCAAAACCTGTACCACTATCCTGTAGCTTCCTCAAGACCATATACCTTGGCCTTCTGTCTCACGTGTCCATCCACTCTCTTCTTTAACTATGGGAATCCATCCGTCTCTTAATGCTTTCTTCCAGCTGACAACTCTACCAATAAATACCTATTTGGTTCTTCTCCAAGGACTCACACTCCTCATCCATGCCAAGCTCCCACTGTATCTGGATTCTACCTGCATTGCCTCTTCGCATCTTCCTGGTTCTTTACCATCAATAAGCAATATAAACAAGGTGAACAATGAATATGAGGTTCACTTACCCTTTCTGACCTCGACATGAGCGTTTGAGACTTGTTGACAGCTTGCTGTCTGCCCAATATCCGTTCCAGTGACCGATCTCGGCCATCTCCCAGTCTGCTCTCGACCGATGTCGGTTCCCTGCACTGACCTTGACTGTCGACGTCGTCTCCCTGGCCGACGTCGGTGTCACATCTACCGACGTCAATTCCTTCATGATCGACATCAGTCTTCTTGGTGCTGACATCAGTTACTATTTGACTGACGCCGATACCTGTGTTCATCTGTGAGTGATAAATTTTTACCTGTGAGCTCTCCATGGATCAAAATCCTGATCAAATCAACCCTGCTCTACTCAAAATAATTTAGTTCCCTCACCTGATCTCTGTCTGTCATCTCCTCCATGAACACCAAGGCTTTCTAGTTCTTTAGCTTGTCAAAGGCATCTGACTTCCACTTCAAAACCTGCATTCTCCTTCTACATATGTGACTAAGCCTATGAAGCCACATCTCTGCAATAGAAGGTGAATCAGAAATATAAGTAGATAGATAAAGGATACCTACTTTCTTACCACCATCTAATTCAAGTGTATCCACTATGAGAGTTACAGTGCATCTCTCATCACCTAACTTTCCTGAAGAAATTAGACTCATCTCCAAGACTGGTACCTGCATAACCTCATTCAACACCTGTGTGTTATCCGTCTATAATTTCAGCTTCACTTCCCCTTTGCCAATCATTTGACAAGGCTCTCCAGCTCCTAAATAAATCTCTCCAAAGTCTCCAAAGACATACCCATGAAAAGATGTTGTATTTCGAACTGCATGGAAAGAGGCAAAAGAATCTGTGAACCAAGATTCCACTTTATCCAGAACATCTTGTGCAACATCCCCTGCAACATCTGCTCCTCCCTGCTGATCTGCTACCAACCAACAATCTTTATTTCCCTGCTCTTTATTTTCATCAATCAAACCATTCGTGCTGTTCAGTTTCTCCATTCGTAGCTTACTTCCTTCTGCCATTGCTATACTCCCACTCAATTAGAAACCCCTGTGAGTAACATGTAATCAACAAACACTACCAGATCTGAAATAACCTATTAGTAACCCAACCAAAAGCTCTGATACCAACTTGTCAGGATCTTGCTCCTCAATTAGAGCACATATGATTACTTATTGTATTATCAAATAAACACGAAATTATACCAGAATCAATAAGTAACTAGAAATATGAAACAACACAGGATTTGAGAGACAATACACAATTATATTAAATACTTAGAAGAAAATACAATAAAGAAGATGCCACTTCTTCTTCCACCTCAAAGGCTCGCCACACCTCAAGACCTTCTTCCCTCTCTCTCTCGGTCCCAACAATCAACTCAAATATATAATTGATGTTCACCTCTCCAACCAGTCAGTAACACGCTGCTAGTACACCAAGTACACAACAATACTCCAAGTAGATCTCCTGCTCTCTACTGCTACCTGCAAATCACTAGACCTTACTCACCATGTAGATATCTCTACACCCCTGAAGAACCCTTGTCCTTGCCTCACCAAGTCCTTATGATTCTTCAACCAGTACCCTGATGGATCAGCTTCTAGACCTTGTAGACCCTACAACTCTCCCTAATCATACACTCTCAGCACCCCTGTGGAACTAGGAGGAGCTAATTTAGCTCTCTCTAAAAGCTCTATGGATTTCTAGTATAGTTTTACAATACAGCCCATGAGTCCATATATAGATCTCATGCTTAAAATAATTACACTACCTTAATTTCAATAATTAGACACGCAACTCAAGACTAAGACTAGCCTTTGACATGCAAACAAACAGTCCAAAAATAGACTCTCCGGGATCAACATGCAAACTGCCTGTTCTCACACAGGTTGACGACGTCGGCTCCTCCATGACCGATGTCGGCCGACTGGTAACAGACGCCAGTTGGTTCTTCACTGCTATCTGACCGATGTCGATTGATCAGACCGACGCCAGTTTCCCTGCAACTGACTCTGCAACTCTGCATCCTCCATAACTTCCCCTGTTTGCATCCTGGTGAAGCTTTTAGCTCCACAACCTAACAAACCTCTCATCCACTAAGAGTTACCTTACACTTCATGCTTAGGCTAGATATAGGTATGAAAACTAAGTAAAAGATCACTATGAAAATTTTCAACACTATAGCTAGTCCACACAACCTGTCAGTGCAATTGTGAACCAAGAATGTAATTAGATACATTTAAATGTATATTAACTTTATACACCACTTTTATCGCCAAGCTTTCCCCTACCTAAACAGCTTATAGTTGCTAGGTCTAGATGTTTCCTATTACTAAGAGTTGGAAATCAAAGAATGTGTTTACAAGATGATGCTTAATGTGGGTGTCCCATAGCACCTACATAATCATCATCCTATCCACACATTGACCAAAGGTTGTTTTTGACAATTCAAGTTGTTTTATAAGGTCAATCCCTATTTTATCCAACTATTTCCTTTATCTCTCATTATCTTGATTCAAATAGTTTTGATTAAATTCCCATATATGCAAAATATCATTATCATATCATTGATTCTGAAAGGATAATACTTCCTTCCCAGATTGACATATTAGTCCTTAAAATACCAATCATAGTGCATGAATACAAGTTTATCAATTCAACAATAATGCTAGTCTCTACCCTAGATGAGGTTTTACATATATACTTTAACTCACAAAGACATGTATTTTTAAAGCTAACTTTTTTGTTAGCTACCCCTCCTTAGCAGGATTTTGTATTTTTGGCTCTAACTATCTGATCGATTAGTCAAGGCTATCAAGCATATAATCATCGTTTAAAGTTAAAAATTCATAATATTTATTAATATAGTGACAAAAGGGAAAAAAATAAGTTTCTTCCAATTGTTCAGGTGTTATCTCTTATGAGGTAGAACTAATATAATATAGCATAACCACCACTTCTCGTTTTATCTGGGGTAATTATCTTGTTTAAGAGATAAATTTAACATTATAACATACATGTTGCAATGTCAATTCTTAAATTCAAAATAACTTCACATTTACATCATTAAAAGAGTAATATATTAGGTCATCAAGTCGAGATCATTAGTCTTAGTCACTAGGTTACAAGATCTCCCAAAAAAATAGGAACATGTAGATTCACATTTCCACTTAAAATCTACCAAGGATGTTTATGAAAGGAGTTATATCAAACATAAATATTATTTTTCATAGATAAACCACATGGTATAATATATCCCATATAACATTATATCATGTATAACTATTACTAATTAAATGCTACTATAATACTGGTTTCAACCATTATCAAGGATTGTTACTGGATGAAGGTTTTTATTATACACTGAGAAAGTATATAAACTTGTTTACACGCATGGACATTATTAAAATGTTTCATTTATTTCATCAGCCATTAAAAACAAATCGTTTTTTCTTTTCAAGTCACTAGGATAATGCAAGAGATAAAAGAATGGGTTCTTACACATCAGCAAGAGTATAACAAAAATAAATGGTTGAATTGCTCAAAATATATTGAATAATTTATATACATTAATCGACATATACCTAATCGATTATATACATTTAGATGCTAGTATCTACAGTCCTACTATAGCGCCATTTAGCGCTATTAAAGGCTTACAGACATTAATATTCAAATTGTTTTAATTTGATAAACAGCTGGGCATATTTCGGTTGGCTAATTCCAAAACCTACCAGGATAAAATAGACGAAAAATATACGAGTTAACTATTAACATCCACAATTAAAAATTGGTCAACACTAGCTGAGTGCTAAAAGGGCGAAACAAGGAGAGGAAGATGCTGGCTTACACTGGGTTTAGGTACATTAAAATTTGATCAACATTACGCTTCACAATGATAATGATAATACAGGCAATTGATTTGCAGAGGTGCCAATTTATACTCAATAATCAATCAATTTCTTACCAATTTATTGTGCCATACTCATAAATGGATATTTAGTTTTCAAGGAGGGCGTTCTGCCAGTCAAAGGGCAATTTCAGATCAAACAAAATAAATGAATGAAAAACAAGAATAAAACAAATGAGTAGAGGTGCCTTGTTCAAGAATGTGGACAGCTGGCAAAAAAGATGCTAGGCTCAGATTTGTGCCCCTTTGGCTTTCCGAGGACTACGCCATATTTCACAAAAATCAGAATATGTTTAGATATTGTGTAAGCTTGGCATTTTATGCTGTGTTAGTTGGAGAAAGTCAATTTCTCTCCTCACAAACTCTTATGTTGAGTAAGAGAAACAAATAACAGCATTAACCCAAGCGCCATAACTATTGGAACGCTAATATGGTGTTCAAGGAAAAGCTAGCAGGACTGGTTCTAACTGCGTCAAAAAGCAAATGGATAAAGAAGAAGTAAAGTGGCTATTTGTAAATGCAAAGAGTCTACTCTCTCATCTCCAGAATGCAACGACTGAGTTTCAACAGATTTTTCCTCGGTTCCCAGTCAAAAAGGGGTGACAAAAATTAACGAAAAGTGGCTGCTGTAATTAATTTTCAGTTGTGTTCTGACTTAACGCATTTCTCCCAAATGGATTTCACGTTCCAACTCTTATTGTTATTATCGACATCACGCTCTTTCATACAATTGTCAACACACTCTTTGTTATTATTGTCAATCTACTCTTTGTCATTCCATTTGCCAACCCATTCCCGTGTCTCTACCTCTCACGACATCGTCCCCTTGAATGACAAGTTCTTCACGCCTTTACCCTAGCACTTGCAAGGAAAATTTCAAAACAACAGGAAATAACTAGTTATGGACGAAATTACCTATTCAGTATAAAATCCATCTCAGGGGAAGGGCAATGGCTTAGCAAGAATGAAGGACGAGTCTTTAATTATCACTCAAATTCACTCTGCCTTTTCAATATAAATTTTTAACATTTTAAAATAATACTCTTTTCCCACAAGCATCTTCATAATTAAAAGGGAGATAATCAATAGCGAACTCTTAAAAATTTAACCATGCAATACATAAAAACCGGAGGCAACAAACAACCCGAAACCATTGGAAAAAAAAAAGATATTTCATTCAATACTCTACAAGAATTCAATATATGGAAGGCACTTGCTTGTAACTTTGTCCGTCTTGTCCCTTCTTTACCTTCCCTTTGGTTCCTCCTCCAGCTGCTCCTCTGTTTTCTTGGTTTCTCCTTCACTTAACTCCTCATTTGCTTCCTTCCTTTTTCCTTCAGCACAACATTCTCTACCCCAAGACCAAATCTTCCCCTCTCCTTTCCATAAGGCTCATATAAATAGATTTTTAATTACTTACCTTCAACTCCCTCCATGTGCCATCATGAGTGGTGGAATCTCATTATGGTGAAGATATTGATTCTTTCACATGGTTGGAAATCATGTTGTCCCCCAAGATGCTCTACATCATGGTGCTCATCTTTTTGTTCCTCAAGATGGCATGTGTAAAGTGGGACCCATTTTGATTAACTTTTTAAAAATATTTTAATATTATTATTTTCCAATTGCCTTTACCCTAAGTAAAAAAATTACTATTTACTTCCTACTTTAAAAAGTTACTTGATTAAGATACCAGTTATGAAATTTTCAATTTAATTATCATTTAGTAAATATTTATTACACAACATCTAAAAATAACTACCAAATTCAATTTGATTTATAGAAAACATCTCTAAGCTATAGGATGACATTGTTCGACATAACTAGAATGAACCTAACCTAAGTTTCCTTACTCTACCTTGTCCAAGCTCAGTTCAACATTCATCATGATCTCTTTATCATTTCCTGACATGCTATCTAGTCTAACTCTCCCCGATGATACCCTCTCTCTCTCTATAGGGTTGGAGCAACATACGATGCAAATGCACAGTAAGATAAAACTTGTCAATCGTTAATAAATTTAAATATTAATATTAACTTAAGAAAGTAAAATGAAAGCTAAAGTATTAATGCATTCATGAATCAATTCTAGTCATGTCTGCTTGCCCTGCACAATTCCATGTCAATTTTCATTAGATCCATGTGTATATCATTAAAAAAGTTAATTCCACAACAATGCAATGCATAATAATCATATAAAAATATATATTTGTTTAGTTCCACAATGGACATACGCAGTAAAAAAATAAATAAACATTTTAAAATCTATCTAAATAAGTTTACATATTCCTCACATCAACATGAATAAACAATTATTACATGCATATTAAAATGGGATATGACATCATCCCCTTCTTGGGAGAGACATCGACCTAATGTCTTAGTCAATTTAGATTTGATTGTAGCACAAAAGAAAACTATCATATTTGTCCAACTATAATGTTGATCAGGCAATATCTTTGAAAACATTAATTTCTTTCACAATTTACATTACTTCCATTTAACTTCCGATGAATCGAAACCAATAAGTTTATTTTTATAGAAATTTTTTGTTTGATGTTAATATTATTGAGGAAATATAGTGTGAACTTATATTTAATGTGAACATATATTAGTGAGTATTATTATGGTAAGTGATTTGGTTGAGTAAATCATGTAGAGAGAAATAATATGGAAATATTAGTTGTTACAACAAACATCCTATACTTTTTATAGGCATTTTCAGTTGTTATTTGTTGTTAGAATAACTAACCTAATATTAGAAAGTGATATTCCTATATAATTGTAAAGGATTGATTAATAAAATAATGAAGTTGATTGACAAAAATATATTGCTTTGCACTCTCGAGCTTTAGCTCCTTCATGAATTATGGATTAACACCTGAGAAATATTTTTTCATAATAAAATTGACATGCGTAGCAATTTCTCAAAAAAATTTAATTAAATTTAACACATAATTCAATTAGGGTGAATAATGATAACATGTCTCGTAAGTGTCATATACCACTTATGCAAAATGTTACCATAGATCACATAATCCATTTCAATCAACCATATGCACATGAAAATATCATAAAAGATAGCAACAAATAGCCAAGTAGAGTCCCACAAAGCCTCCTCATCCTTATACACACCTCTCTTACCAGAGATGTTTTCCTCATTCCTAAGAAAAGTGCTAGAGAACCTTGAAAGAGCAAAGTGTATGAGTCAATAGCACCTCTACTCAATGTAGCTTCTTATAAGTGTGACATGTCAATACTATCACTACTCCACATAACTCCTGACATGTATCATGATGCATAGGGAATAGAAAGAATACATTTCCAATGTATACAAAATTATGGAATATACATCCCTTAGTATACAAGCTTATCACCATAAGATTGAATTTGACAAGTTCGCCTTGCGAAATCTGAACTTAGTAACTACCGACTCAATGTGAAACTAATTAGGATCCACTCCCAACTCTTACTTATTATGTTCCTTATCCACCACTCATCCCTTTTGTCTTCATGACCTAATGATTTAAAAAATGTGCACATGGTTCAAAAAATCATAAATCTATACTAACATATCACAGAGTACAATGATATATGCTTAATAATTCAAGATGTATCTAATATTAATCAAAGAAAAAATCATACAAAACTTCCATAATTGAATTAAGATACCATTAGCCAAACATGATTAGCATCAAATTTCACAACCCAACCCATCTCTATTATATTCATAGTCAGGAGGAAATGATTATAAAAAATAAAGGCCAATTATCATGTTGTACTTACAACCTTATAAAATAAACAAGAGAGACATGCCTCCCCTCTTTCTCAACTAGTTAAACAATAAGCTATAATCTTATCTCAACTCCTTAGACTAACTAGATGCTCCATACATCTTTTTCCATACTCACTCTAGGCAAAAGCTATATAAATGAGTCATAAAAACATGTTATAAGTAAGATGAGAATAATAGCAATCTAATCAAGGATAAATCACAACATAATGATGTACCATCCATTTATAAGTCTTAATCTAGAACCAAATTAAATTCAAGGTTCACCACTCCACATGGTCATTGTTCACAAGTTTAGATAAAGTAGTGCTAAGAAGTGCGACTCTAAAAATCTACAAGTGGAAAGTAGTGAATTAACATCTCAACAATAAAAAATTAAATACCCTACAATGGTATGAATAAATCACTGCAACCCGAGTTGTCTAATTCAATACACACTTATGAAACTTGTAAGTGTAATTATCACAACTTGCTTCCACAACCGAAAGGAAAATATTAACTACATAGATGCATCAAATCATTCCATTCATGCAAATTATCTATCAACAAGAAGAAGAATATACCATCCCATGATATCCATGGAATATTGTCCAAACAAGATTTTGATTAAAGGTACATGTAATCAACATCATGAAATATATGAATCCACTCAATAGACTTATAATGATGTCACTAGAGGGTAAGAGAATAAAAACTCATATCTATATTATATGTGTGATGAAATAACGCCACTTACCGATCCACATAAAAATATGGGTGTTGGAAGAATGACTGTATTTTTAAGTGATTGTAAATGGAGATACTAGTTGTGTGTATGTGTGTGTGTGTGTGTGTGTGTATATATATATATATATATATATATATATATATATATATATATATATATATATATATATATATATATATATATATTCAATTTTCTTGGAAAATTATAAGAATGACTGACATTCTTGATTATACGTAGTATCTAGAAATATCTAAAAATAATAGATATTTCTAGACACTATGTATAATCAAGAATGTCAGTTGTTCTTATAATTTTCCAATAAAATTGAATAAACTATATATATATATGTGTGTGTGTGTGTGTGTGTGTGTGTGTGTGTGTGTGTGTGTGTGTATAGTTTATTCAATTTTCTTGGAAAATTATAAGAACAACTGACATTCTTGATTATACATAGTATCTAGAAATATCTAAAAAAAATGTAATATATTTTTCTAGAGATTTATCTATATGCCATAAACAAATAAAAAATCAATAAACTCAATAATAAATGAGTAAACAAATAATTTAATAGAATCAATAAAAACTTGATGAAAAACTAGTGCTTTATATTTTAAGGATATCAGTCTTTAATGAAATTAGTAGTCCATGTTGTTGATTACGGTTGTATAGATATCCATAATATAAAAACTTGATGCATATGTGAAAGATAGAGTGGATATCATAGTTGTGACAAAAACCTTATCCACATAATTTCAAGTGATGCCTAATCATTAGAATTATAATTTATTACTTCGAAGACAATGGATACATGCCATGGAGGTAGTAACCTCTATCCGTCAAATAATTTAATAGAATCAATAAAAAATCAATAAAATCATTAGAATTATAATTTATTACTTTGAATACTATGGATACATACCATGGAAAGTAGTGAATTAACATCTCAACAATAAAAAATTCAATACCCTACAATGGTATGAATAAATCACTGCAACCCGAGTTGTCTAATTCAATACACACTTATGAAACTTGTAAGTGTAATTATTAAAATAGTTATAAAGCACTAGTTTTTTGTCAAGTTTTTATTGATTCTATTAAATTATTTTTTTACTCATTTATTATTGATTTTATGAAACTTTAAAGCATTTATATAAACCTTAATTTAAAAATGCAAAGGATTATATCTAAGGCAATAACATTCATTCACATTTACATTTTGCATTCAGAGCTTCTACTTGCACACATTATTATATTTAATATCCTTATTCACTCACTCCAAATATGCTCTTCTTTGGGTTACGTGAAATACCAAACATTATGTATCTTTTAAATATCAACTGGAGGTGGCCTATGCGGTCATTCCTATTCTTTGAAAACATAATAAGATCATCCATGTACATGATTATGAATTTTCCTATTAGCCAATTGAATGCATGATCTATGTCACGTTAAAAGGTAACTCTAGCATTTATTAGGCCAAATGACATCCTTTTATATGCATAAGTTCCTCACTTCATAGTGAATGTAGTCTTCATCCTATCTTTGAATTATACTCATACCTGATTATAGTCTAAAAATCCATCTAAGAAGGACATCATCTCAGAACCACTTACTATCTATATAACCTCATCTAAATAAGGTAGGGTATAGTTCAAATTAATATTGTTGTCCTCACTTGGATGTTGTTTTACCTTGATATTTAGTTCCACTATATATAGGGGAACTAGTCCAAATTTTAAGCATGTTGGACTCTAAAAGGTTGATCTTAAAGTTCTTAATTATATGAAAACATTCATCCAAATATGTATATGAGTTTAAAATAACTTGTAATTAATAGGTTAAAGTAAAATTTGAAATAATATAATTTATAATTCCAAATCAGCAAATTAGTGAGTCATCTTTGTAAGCATTATTTTGAATTTAAGAAAAAACTCACTAATAGGATCATTATGTGCTTGTTTTATAGGGAAATAGTACATATAATCACTGATAGAAAATAATAAAGGTTAAATGTTGGGATGCATGTAAAGACTAGTGCACGGGTGATTGCTATACTAGTGAAATATTTTTGTTCAATTATTGGGACTTGGTCAAATTTTGTTTCTACAATGATGAGCGGGGATGATAAAGATAACTTGCCAATGGATGGATAATTTCCTATGCATATGATCAGTGCAGAGGGTAGAGGGTGAAATGGGTATGGTTTCTTAGAGATATTAAGGGAGGCTTCAACATGGAGAAACTAGATGAGCATGAGCTCAAAAGGCACAAGTGTAATGAAACTCGATAAAGGTGATGGATAAGAAGGGCCCTAAGGAAAGGGGGAGTCTAAATCAAGAAATGCTATGAGGACCCATGCAGAATAAGAATGGCATGAGGAGGACTCTCTCATAGAGGATGTGTATTTTATTGATATAGAATTACAATCTATGATGCTAGAATGAAGTATGGAGGAAGAAGTTGGACCTTCTAAAGAAGAAGTATTAGAGGAGACTTCCAAAGGAATGCCCATTACCCCTCTATCTAAAGTACATGCTCATGTAATTATCTTACAACTAGAATAAAACCAAGACATAATGGAGTTGAATAAGGTAAGGTAATTTTTAATGTGGGATGAAGGTCTACTACATTAGATAATTCATTAGTATCCACTTGTATCAGTGGTCACAAAACTTGCATGAACATGTGGGTACAATGTAGCATGGTATGCCACCAACATGATGGGATACAACCCCTCAGATAAGTAGTTAAACAAAAGGAT
>JARHVA010004860.1:450000-670000 GCA_037957365.1 Torreya grandis
ATGAAGTATGGGAGTCTCTATTGGTGCCTAGTACCCACTTTAGATGGGAATTTTATTGATGTTGTGAATAAATACTTTACTAATCTGAAGTACTACTTTGCTGATGTGAAGATCAACATATAGCTCCCCTTGCATCTCTTCTTCCTGGTGAGAAGTCTCCTCATCATCTGACTCAGGAACTAATTGGTGAGAGATGGTCGATATTGATTCACCATTCTGCATAACTAATTCAAAAGATGACTCATCAAAACCACATCTCTACTTTCATATATTTTCCTTGATTAAAGAGCCTTGAGATGATATGCCTTTGAAATAGTGTTATAGCCTAATAGGATACACGGGAGTGTTTTAGACTCTATTTTATTCTTATTTTGAGATGGTACATGGATATATAGTATGTAACCAAATACTTGTAAATGATAAATAGATGGATTTTCACCACTCCATATGTCTTCTAGCATTTGGTCCTTCAAAAATTTTGTTGGTGCCCTATTAAGAATATACACAACTATCTAGACTACTTCTTCCCAATAACATTTCTCCATCTTCATTGTTGATAGCATGCAGTGAGCTATTTCCATCATAGTACGATTATGTCACTCTATAATGCCATTCTACTAGGGTTTGTAGGGAGTAATCAAATTCTATTTAATTATTTACTGGTTTAGGAATGTCAAGAATTTATTTGACATGAATTCCCCTCCTTGATTTGAGTAGAGGTGAAGTAGAGGTTGCCCAATATCCTTTAAAACCTTTTAATAGAAGGCCTGGAAATGATGAAGGGCCTCACTCTTATTTTTCATGAAGAATACCCACAAATTTTGGGAGTAGTCATCCATGAATAGTTGTATGTACTTGTATATACAGAATAAAGTAGGTAGTTGACCATTCAAATAGGTATGAACAACCTCTAGACCCTTATTGGCATGAAAAGAGCTATCTTTGAATGGATCCCAATGTTGATTACCTATAAGAAATACAAGGCAAACAAGCAAGGAACTAGATAATTTGGGAAGTCTATGTACCATCCATTTAGAACTTAGCTGGTATAAAGATCTAATGGATAGATGACCATAATGATAGTGCTAGAGGGTAATGGATTCTACCATTGATGCAGATAGAGCTACTATAAAAGTTGAAACAATACCTAAAGAAATACATTTATCTTTTAGTAAAGCTTTAGCAACAACTTTACCTTTTCATGAAATTAGGCAAGTTTTATTTCCATTTTAGACAAGAAACTCCACCTTAACTTGATGATTCAAAAGTTAATTGACTAATAAGAGATTGGATGTCAATCTAGGAACATATAACACCTTTGTAAGTGTACATTTTGATGTTTTTAAGGGAATGGTAACTTGACCTATCCCTATTGTGACATACTCCTTATCATCAATGATCCTAACCCGATCTCCAATGGATTCGTCTATCAATGAATCAAACATTGTCTTGATGCTTGTCATGTGTTTAGTGGTACCTAAGTCAATCAACCAGATACTTATATTGGGATGTGAGGTTTGGGAGACTAGTACTATGTTCTTATCTTCATCATTTGTTACTTCATCAAATTCATCATCTTATTGGGTAGCGAGATGTGCCTTCTGCTTCCACTATCAGGGACATCTTTTCAACTTCTAAGTATTGTCATGGCTTGATGTGCTTGGCTTGCTAGTAGATCCTTTCCTTCAACGATTATAAAAGCCATCATATATGTCGTAAGTATTAGTGTGATAAATGTGACACCAATTTTTTAGCTTTTATGATTTATGACAAGATAATTATTGTTTCTAGAGGTCCCTTGCATGATTTTTGACCTCATTGTTGCTTCATGTTAAGAGCTTTATCTTGAAACTCATCTTATGCTAAATTGATGAATTCTTCTTATTGTAATAGGTTTATGAGCTCTTTAAATGACACTTTCTATTTAGAGATATTCAGTGTCATGATGAACACTCTAAATTGGGAAGTGAGTGATCGCAAGTTGATTGGGACCAAATTTTGGTCATCTACCATTTCATCGAGAGATAAAAACTCTACTCATAGTTCAAGTACTCAATATAAGAATTCCTCAATTTCTTCATCAAACTCCATAGTGATTTTATGAATTTTTGAATATAGATGCATAATCTTCATCTAATTTTTTGCATCATATATAGTTGCTAATTTGTTTCATATTATCCTTGCTTTATCAGTGTCCCTGATATGAGGTTACATGTTGTCGATGATGCTTAGCATGATTAGCATTAGATCCTTAGCATTATCTTGTTTATACTTTGTGAGTGCATCAAGATCAATGGGAACTTATACATTTCCTACCACAATGCTCCATATTCCTTCAAACTGAAGGATTCTATGCATCTTTATTTTCTAGGCAACATAATTTGACCCTTTGAGAAGTTGGGCATCTGATAAAAGCAATTTTTGAATGGACATATTTACAATTTTACAAGCAAAAAAATAGTATTTATTTGATTTTTAAAAAGGTATGTACCTTATTCAATATTTTTACTTCATTCTGTATCCTTCTTTCAACTTGCTTCTTATCAAGATTTTATGCTTGTTACAAAACTTTTGTGCTTTGTGAATAGTTTGGCTTCCATTATTGCTTCTTCAGCATCTATAGGCTTACATTCATGTCTTCTTTCCAAATCAAGCATTGCCTATCATCACTAGCTTGGCTCTTCATTAGCTTTTCAATAATCCATTAGCCTTTTGGCTTAGTCTACTACTACCTTGACATTCTACTCTAAAACACTAGCATTGGATGCACTAAATTTGTCATCAATTTTCACTTTTGGTTCGAGAACGATGTGTGAGTGGTAGTGGCCATGATTGTATGCTACTAAAATCAATGATTCACATTACTTCTCATCACTTTATCTTTCATGAGCAAGTCTTTTTCCATACTTGTTTGCATTGAAATATGTAGATCAAGTTTGCATATCAAGCAAATGAAGACAAAGGCTCTTCCTTTGCCGCTATATCCTTTCTTCTGCTACATCTTTCTCTAGGTAGGCATCTATCATATAATTATTTTTTGGTTGTCTAGCATTTTTTATTGCTTAATGCTGAGCATCATTCATCTTTTATACCTCTTTACATCGTTGTACTTTTCATAGGTCATAGGTCTTGCTAAATATTTATGTTTTTATTTTTTGATGTTTCTTCTCAATGATTTCCTCACTGCACTATTATACCATCCCATATCTACATAGTTACTTAAATATATTAGACACTAGAATACATCGATTATCTTTATTGGACATCTAATCAAGTTTTCCATGCTTTTCCTACGCTTCAAACTGTAGGCTCTAATACTAGATTTCATTGCAAGAATGACTATATTTTTCATTTATTTGAAATGGAGATATAAGTTGTATATATATATATATATATATTTCAATTTTTTGGAAAATTCTAAGAACGACATATATTCTTGATTACACATAGTATTTAGAAATATCTAAAAATAATGTAATAGATTATTCTAGAGACTTACCTCCTACATTGTTATTCTAGTAGTTCATGAACTTTTAATGGGTTTAAAATCCATTAGCAAACTCCTAACACATAGGAATCCTTAATAAAGATAACTACACTCCAATATAAGTTGAATTCCCACCATACTATGTGGTGCCAATCACGATGGGGTCTTCTAGGATTTATTCCCCTAGGATTATTGTCTATAAGACAAAAATCTTCATCTAAATTGCACATTTTCTTAAGTGAGAATCATCCCATGCTTTTTAACACTCACAACTCAAATCATGGTGTATCATGATTAGAAAATGAGCCACTACAAGCCCCAAGATCGAACCCAATTATCCAGTACAGTTATACATGATACTAGGTTCTTCATGCATTTGTACAACATGTACTATATAAAATCAAGCAATGTTCAACAAAAAAAAATCAATCACCTCAAGGGTTGACACCCATAAAGGTTTAAATATCATAACCCAGGCTAAACTGCATGTTTTATGAAAACTAATATTCATGTTACAAAATTTAAAAATCATACTTTTATCATGAGCATGTATAATAATGATAAAGTACACCCACTTAGGTGTAATGCTACCTCAAGATCCAAAAATCAACTTTTCTTTCATTAATTTTATCCATATATTGGTTAACTCAAAATATTCCAAATGTAAGAAGGTTCTTTTAACTCCTGTCTAGGCCTAATCAGCGATTGTCTATCCTTTCAACACATAGTTAGTTATAGTGGTATGGATTTTTAACCTAAAAAATAATAAAACCAAAAATAATTTAACATAACATAAACACTAATTGATGAAAAAATTATAAAGGACTTGATTGGTTAAAACACTTGGGATACCTATTTTTGTTTAAAACCTTAGAAAAAGGGTTACACCTTCTATGTACACCTCAAAACACTCAAAATGCCTCTTTAAACTTCTAATACTATCAAACCACTATCATCATTAAATTAGGTTTTCGTAACCTATAGACAAACTTTCCAATAATTAGTTTCTAAATTTCTCACCTCTATTTAGCATTTTAGTGTGATTCTTCATTTCTCTGAATACATAGATTATCCTACAATCACCTAAGAACATATATATTAGGGTTTTAAATTAATTAAAGTTTTTTAATGATATTTGAATTAACCTATATCTTGGTTTAAATAGAATACACCTATTCTAATTACTTATTCTCCAAAATGACTCTTCTATTCCACTCCATTTTACCTTATTTACACCCATGTGTGTATAAACATAGTTTGTGGGTTCTATGGGTTCTAACTTGAGGGTATTATGTCTACAAAGGGGTTTTATATATATATATATATATAAGGTTTTTAGGATGTATAATATCCTCTTATACCTTGTTAAATATTTTACAATTCCTTGTAATGACTCTGGTATGCCACTACATAATATTATTTTGTTGACTATTTGTGCTAGCATATGCTCAACATGGGTTCATAGAGTTCTTTATAAATTGGCATGTAATGAAGGTATAAAATAAAATAAAAAACCATAATATGAAATCACCAATTTTTTTGAAACATCAGAAAGATAATGTTGTAATATCTTCCTTCAAAGAGTAAACTAAAAACAGTTAATCATCATATACCTATTCAGGAGTACTGAGTTACAGACCTCTGTGTCAAAGTTTAAGATACTCCTTTCATTAATTATTTAATTTGTTTTCGGTATTATAACCCATCCATCCTCATATACAATAAAAACTAAATAGAAAATCAATATTTACAAGCTTTATATGAAAACTAACTTCCCTAACTAACTTCCAACAATCACTAACTAGTGAGAAAACACCTTGCATACAGGCCAATGATGATTTTACATACAATGTGACTTATGACCCATGGTAAGGTGTATGTTTTATTTAATTCGTGTCTCCTAATCACTAACATTCTCAAAAAGATCTTGAAAACCTCCTACCATACCCATTCTAGACTAAATTATTCAAAATTTCAAATATTGCAAAATGGTGGGAAAATACTATTACGTCTCTAACTAAAATTATAAGGACATTATAAAAATCATAATCAATATAAAATTATTGTAATGAATCCTTAATGAATCAAGGAATTAAAATATTTTAATATTTATATAGGTAGTGATGATCCCACATCATACAATTGAGGAGAAAAATGAAACTTTCTATGAAAGTTATAACTGATTTGACTTTGAGGTTATTTGAAGCATCCTTATTATACCTGGATCCCAAAGTCTAGTTGAGATACATAGACATTTTTTATTCCTACTTAGATATATGATGGTTCATATTTTATTCATGTTTGCCTTGCTTTCTCCTTTGAGGTAATCTTCTTACATAGTGATCTCCCACATGATCATCTTCAACACCTTCTTATGCTCCTACAAACAATATAGACATAGAACACAAATAAAATAGTTTTTTTCGTTTTTTATACTCTTGGAAATCACACCCTTGCTCATGCTTTCTTTTTCTCTCTTTAATTGGTTCTATTTCTTTTGGGGGTAATGCTATAATTAAGGCTTCCTCTTCACTCTCTTTGGCCTCCATCATGTAATTCTAATCTACTAAAACTACCTTCTATTCATTCTCCTCCTTATCACCATGTAGTGATCTTTCTAAGGCTACCAAATCTACCTCTAATTGCTCACTATTTTAATATACAAAATTTCAATCATATTGCATGCCCTTTTATTGGGTTTGTACTCCTCTTTCTAATCCTGAAATGAGGACCTCAAACTAATCTATTTATTTGTATTTGTCAACAAATAGTTGGTTGCAACTATCCTTTTGTTTGACTGGTTGCTCATTCAACCAAAGCTTATGCATCTCCATCTTGAGTTGCTTGCAAAGTAGCTTTTTTTTATCTTCTTTCCTCCCTCATAGCTTCCATTTACCGTCTCCTTATTTATTACTAGATTGGCCACTTGAGTGGATTCTTTCTCATCATGCATCCATAGTATGGGCTCTAAATATCTTTCAATTTATCTATCATTATGTTCATCAAGTTGATCTATTGCTTTATCTTATTCATCTCTCTTTGGAAGTCTTCTTGTTATTTCATTCTCAGCTCTCTTTCCCTTTACTATCTCATCTAGTCTTTTGTTTTAGGTAGTTTTACAATCATTCTCTTTACCATTTGTATTATCTTAAGCAAGTATTTTTCACCTTGATCCATCCTTTATCAATGATATTTCCTTGGATCTAATTATTTGAGAAATCACTTTTCTCTCTCCCTTTGAGCTTATTTATATCCTTATCTCTACTTAATCCTCTCTTGGATATCAACCCACTGGAACAACATTCAATCACCTATAATCTTCTTTTAGAAACCTACAACATTATTTCAATGAAATTAATCAAATACACAAACTAAAAATCAAAACACATATGTACCTTTATTTTTGCATACCTTCTCCACTACTTCCTAGTGATCTTTAGGCTCTGATACCAAATGATGCATAGCATAATCAATCAATCTCACAATTTCTCTTTTTCAAGATACACTTGTTTACTCATGGCTCATTAGCTTAATCTTAACTCAATTATTCTAAGACATTTGGGATTGTATTTTGGCTATTAGTTTCCATGTCAAGTTTACTAAAATACTTTAGTACTCATTTATTCAACTTATACCTTTATACAAAGGAACAAATTACTTGTATACAACTCTACCTTCTTTTTACCTAATCCTTGTAGCCTTTTTAAGGCATTTATTATTTGTATGGATGAGTACAGAGGGATATAGGAAAAAAATCATCAGTTTAAAAACACTCTATCATATTTTAATTATTCACAAATTTTTATTCTATGTCTTGTCTTCTATACCATCCTTCTAGGTTCTCTTCACTCATGTTTAGGTTTATTAGGCCACTATCTATCCTTTCAACACATGGTCAGTTATATTGGTATGGATTCATACCCTAAAAAACTATAAACAAAAAAATAATTTAAAATAAAATAAATAATAATTGATGGCAAAATTACAAAGGATTTTATTGTTTAAAACACTTGAAATACCTATTTTTGTTCAAAACCCTAGAAACAGGGTTTATCCCTTCTATGTGCAAATGAGGAAGCTCAAAATGCCCTTTTGAACTTTAAATACAATAATAATCCAATTTCATCATTTAATTATGTCTTACTAACATATACACAACATTTCCAATCATTATTTTATTAAGTTCTCACCTTTGTTCTACATTTTAGTGTCATTATTGGTTTTTTCTGAATACACAGACTATCATGTAGTCACCCCAGAACATCTATATTAGGGTTTTAAATTCCTTAAAGAGTTTCAATGTTTTGTGAAGGTCCCTATAGATTGGTTTCAATATAATAAACCTATTTCAAATAATTATTCTCAACAATGACTCTTTTGTTCTACTCCTTTTTAACTTATTTACACCCCTGTGTGGACATAAAAAATTTATGGGTTCAAACCTAAGGGTCTTAGGTCTCCAAAGGGGTTTTTTATTAAAAATATAAGTTTTTTATGATCTATAATATCCAATTAAATATTTTTAAATATTTTACATGTCATTTTAATGATTATACTATGCCATAACATAATGTTCTTTGTTGACTGTTTGTGTTAGCATATGCTCAACATGGGAATATAATGTTCTATGTAACTGGACAATGAAAAAATAAAATTAAATGAAAAAAATATCCTTAATGACAATAATATTAACTGACCAAATTTTTTTAAATTTAAAAAATACAATTTTTAAATATCTTCCTTCAAAGAGCAAACTTAACATAATTAATCATCTTATACCTATTCAAGACTACCAAGTTCCAGAAATCTCTATTAAAGTTTAAGATATTTATTTACTTATTTAATTATGTGTGGGAATTATAACCCCTCCATATTCGTATAAAATAAAAAAAATTATTTTAAAATCAATATTTATAATATTTATATGAAAACTAACTTCCTTAACTAACTTCCAACAGCCATTAACTAGTGAGAAAACACCTTGCACAAATGCCATCATTGATTTTCCATATAATGTGACTCATGGTCCATGGTGTATTTATTTCATGTATCCTAATCACTAAAATTCTCAAAAATGTCTTGAAAACCTCCTACCACACCCATTCTAAACAAAATTATTCTAAATTTAAAATAATGTAAAATGGCAAGAAAATGCCATTATGTATCTAATTCAAATTATAAAGACATTCTAAGACTCCCAATAAACCTTAAAGGATTGAAATGAATACCTAGGGACTCAAGACATGGAAATAGACTAATATGTACAGAGGTAATGATTTTACTACATCATACTATTGAGGAGAAAAATGAATCTTTCATTGAAGGTTATAACTGATTTGACTTTTAGGTTCTTTAAAGCGTCTTTCTCCCACATAGATCCTAAGATCTAGCTGAGATACATAGACCTTTGTGATGCTTGCTTATAGTTATGATGGTTCCTCTTTTATTCATATTCCTCTTAATTTTTCCATTATTTTCATCTTCTTGCATAGTGATCTCCCACTTGATCATTTTCAACACCTTATTATACTATTGGAACCAACCTAAACATAGATCACACAAGTCAAAGAAATTTTTTTGTTGTTTGTCCTCTTGTAAATCACACCCTTGCTCATGCTTTCTTTTTCTCTCATCTCTTGGTTCTACTACTTGAGGGGGTACTATTGTAACTAAGGTTTCCTCTTGATTGCCTTTAGCCTTTACCATGTAATTCTCATATACTACAACTACCTTGTCTTCTTTCTCCACCTTGACACCATGTAGTTCTCTTTCTAATGTTACCAACTTGGCATATAATTTCTCAATACTTTAATACAAAAACTTGTAATAATATTTCATACCTTCTTCTTTGGTTTGTACTCTTCTTTATAAGCCTATAATGAGGTCCTCAAAGTGATATATTTATTTCTCCTTCTCAATGCCTAGTTAGCTACAACTATCTTTTTGTTTACTTGGTTTATCATTCAAATAAATCTTATGAATCTCCATATTCATTTTCTTGTAGAGAAATTTTTTCTACCTTCTTTCCTCCCTCATGTCTTCTACTTGCCTTCTCCCTATCTATTGCTTGATTAGACACTTGAGTGGCTTATTTTTCATCACCCATCCATAGTATGGGTTCTTAATATCTTTCAGTGTCTATATCATGATGTTCATCAAGTATTTATATTGATTTATCTAATTCATCTATCTTTATAAGTCTTATTATTTTTGTTTCCTTCTCAACTCTCTTTCCCTCTACTATCTTAGCTAGTGTTTTATTTTAGGTAGTTCTACCATCATTCTCTTTACCATTTATATTTTCTTAAGAAAATATTTTTCACCTTGATCCATCCTTTATTCAATCTCTCTCCTTGGATTCAATTATTTGATAAATCACTTTTCTCTCTCCTTGTGATCTTCTTTAGTTCCTTATTTCTACTTAAGCCTCTCTTGGATTTCAACCTGCCTCATGAACTTTCAATCACCTACACCCTTCTTTTAGTAACCTAAAACATTATTTTAATGAACTTGATCAAATAAATAAGATAAAAAAAAATAAACATATGTACATTGATTTATGTATACTTTCTCCAATTATTCCCAATTATATTTAGGCTCTTATACAAAATGATGCAGAGGGTAATCAATCAATCTCACAATTTTTCGTGTTCAAGATACACTTGTTTGCTCATGGCTCATTAGTTCAATATGCACTCAATAGTTATAAGACATTTTGAATTATATTTTTTCTCTTATTTTCGTTATCATTTTCATTAAAATCCTTTATTACTCCTTAATTCAACTTATAACCTTCAAAAAATCAACAATTCAATTTTATATAACTATGCCTACTCTTTACCCAATCTTTGTATCCTTTTCAAAGCATTTATTTTTTATACGAATGAATAAAGAGGGATAAGGGAAAACCAATCACCAACTTATTTACCCTCTATTTTATTTTATATATTCACAAATTTTTATTCTCTATCTTGTCTTCTAGACCATCTTTTTAGATTTTTTTCACTCCTATTTAGGCCTATTATGCCACTAGCTATCCTTTTAACACATAGTCATTTATAGTGGTACAGATTCATAACCTACCAAACTATCAACAATTAAATAATTTAAAATTACATAAATAGTAAATGATAACAAAATTATAGAGGATTTGACTAGTTAAAACACTTGGCATACCTATTTTTGTTCAAAACCCTAAAAACAAGGATTATTCCTTCTATGTGCACCTAAGAACACTCAAAATTCCATTTTTAACTTCCAATACACTTTAAATCCATTGTGATAATTTAATAAGGTTTCCTAAAATATATAAAACCTTTCCAACCATTATTTTCTCATGTTATCACCTTTGTTCAATAGTTTAGTGTGATTCTTGGTTTCTTTGAATACACAAACTATCCTGCAGTCACTCGAGAACATCTATCTTAGGATTTTAAATTACTTAAAGAGTTTAAATGATATGTAGAGGTCCCTATATCTTCATTTCAACATAATAAACCTATTCCAATTACTTGTTCTCCATAATGACTCCTATGTTACACTCCTTTTTAACTTGTTTACACCCCTATGGGCACAAACACAGTCTATGGGTTCTAGCCTGAGGGTGTTATTAGTCTCTAAAAGGGTTTTTAAAAAATTATATAAGTTTTTCAGGATATATAATATCATTTTACACCTGTTTAAATATTTTATAATTCTTTATGATGACTCTGCTATGCCACTACATAATGTTCTTTGTTTACTGTTTGTGTCAACATATGCTCAACTGGGGTATATAGAGTACTTTATAAATTGAAATGAAAAAATAAAATGAAATGTTCAAAATAATATTAACTCACCAAATTTCTTAAAATTTTATAAATACAATATTTTAAGATCTTCCTTAAAAAAATAAACTAAAAATAGTTAATCATATAATACCTATTCAGGAATACCAAGTTGTAGACCTCTCTATCAAAGTTTAGGATACTCATTTGATTACTTGTTTCATTATTTTTGGGTATTATATCCCTTTCATCTTCATATACAATAAAAAAATTTAATGTAAAATCAATATTTACAAGCTTTATATGCAAACTAATTTCCCTAACTAACTTCTAATGGTCGGTCACTAACAAGTGAGAAAACTTTACACAAAGGCCAAGCCTAATTTTTTTTACAATGTGATTCATGACCCATGGTATGGTCCATGGTGTCTTTATTTCATGTTTCATAATCAATAGCATTCTCAAAAACATCTTGACAACCTCCTACCACACCCATTCTAGACTAAACTATTCAAAATTTCAAAATTTTCAAAATGGCAAGAAAATGCCATTATATATCTAATTAAAATTCTAAATAAATTTTAAGACTTATGATTAACCTAAAGGTATTGTAATGATTCCCTAATGTATTAAGGCATGAAAATATACTAATATTTATAGAGTTAGTGATGCTCATACATCACACCTTCTCTCACCCTTCTGCTCTTGACTGTAATATGGTTCAAATTTACCCAAAATGATGATATTGATGGATCAAATCCACTCCACACTTAAGACACTAGTCTATTTAAATTATCTTATTACACTTTAGGGGTAATTAAAACAAGCTTAAATAATAATCACATAAAAAATCCTTTAAACACAAATAATCCTCCACCCAACAACCCATCCCCTAATACCAATATAGGGAATTTTCCTCCTACCAACCATAACAATCCACCATTAAACAATAACAATCCAAATACACCAATTGACACCACTCAAATTATTGCACAAATAGTTTAATAAATTAATATTTTTTTCAAACATCTAATACTTCTAAAATGATGCAAATCCAACATAATTTATTAAACATGACTAATCAACCTCTTATTCTCCTACCAAAAAACCAAAATTTTATCTCTCCTTCTCTTAGAGATGCCAGATAAATATCATTCCAAAACCCCTTATGCATAACAAGATGCTTCAAAATATTCAAAATCAACCTTTATCTTCATTCATTATTTCTATTTATATTGGAAATCTCTTTCTAACTATTAAATATAATGGGACTAAATACCCTACATCTTTAATAAAGCATTTGGTAATATCTACAAATAATGTATTCAAATAGATACCTTTGTTACCACCAAAATTCTAGTTAGAGCATTCACAATAAATGTATTATAATGGTATAATAAACTCCCTTAACATTCCATATGTAAACTTGAGGATTTTTTCAATTATATAGTAAAATAATTTCAACCATAACAATCCCCTTCTAAATCAGCTCATGACTTCATTAATTGATGGAAATCTTTGGGTCACAAAGATAACCATAACATGACTAATAATAACTTATTTTAGCTCTTTATAATTACATTAAAACCTTCCATTCATTATAAGGTCTGAAAATTTTCTCCATAAACTCTAACTTATGAAATTGATCAAGCTAAAATAAAAGACTTTGTTATGAAACAATTTGAGTTAAATCATAAATCCCTCAACACATCTTTCCAAAATTCCATTAATGCATTTACTAGTAATCCTCCTAAAATAAAATAGGAGTATTCAAAGTATATAAATTCTAAGCTTCCCATATAGAATTAAAATTCAATAAATGAAGAAATTATTATCTCTCTATAAACCTTTCACCTATCATAATGTTCCACCTACATGGTATGATCCCAATTTTTTTTGTTTCATGATGATGTGTGTCATTCTCATGAAGCATGTCATGGCCTCAAATTTGTTGTTTCTTTTATGTTAGGAGATACATTCAACCATGATTCTCTTGTCAAAATATGCCATCGTGATTATCTCAAAGCCTCTTAAAATAAACAAGTTACCAAGCCTTCATCAACTAAATTTCAAAAATAATGTTATACTTCCAACCCAAAAAATTCAAATGAGGATATTTGTGCAATTGATGTTGATTGTTGTCAATATTATTCTAATTGGAAAAATGTGAATGCAACCAAGGGCAATTATAGATGCAAACCTACTCACAAAACTCTTTTCACTAAACCTAAGAAATCATCAACTGAAGAATAATTATTTAAAGAAACCACAACTACCACTACCATACCTTCTAAACCAAATGAGGAAAGACTCCCACAACTATAAACTCAATCTACCTCTCCTATTTTTACAAAAAATAGTGTACTTACCAAACCTTGTGTCGATTCTTCATCATATGAATCTCATTATAATTTCCTCTCATAACTCAATTTAATTACTTGTAAAACATCAGCCACGAAGTTAATTCATACTTATCCATTTCATCATAATTTTCTAATGTAAAAATTAAAAAAAATTGAATAACCATAATCCCTTGATGTGGAAAAAACTCTTAAACACCCTTAACCTATAAAAGTAAACACTATTTAAACTATTTATAACTCTTCTAACCCTTCCATAGAATTTATTTAAGAAGACATGATTGACAATGAAATTAGTTTTTAAGTAGATGAAGGATCAAGATTTAATGTTACCTCCTTTTGGTTATTTCAACAAATTTGATATACCAAATATAACCTTAAACAAACTCATCTCACATGTTGAAGACTTGATAAAATAAATCAAAACCTACTTGGTTGTATTTGGTTCCCCCTCACTATCAAATCCAAGACCATAAGTACCAAACTCAAGGTCCTTGATGTAACACTATCTTACAACATAATCCTAGGTCACCCATGGAAACATAGTATGAGATATATTGAATCCTTAGGTAGTTAATGTGTATAACTAACAAACTCCAAATTTCAATATCAGATTTCAACCATTACACATATTAATATTGTACCTCTACCTAAATTTTTTAACATGAATCCATAATTACAATTCACTCTTATTGATTTTAATGATGATGAACCTAATGATTTATGAAATACTTGTAATACCACTAAAATATTGCCTTACATTTTAGAATGGATTCCTTCTTATTTACTTTTGTGTGATCATCCCATCCCTATATTTGATTATATCACCAAATTTCTCCTCCATTTAATAAACATGAAGCTTATTACATAGAAGATTATTTCACATGTGATGAATATGGGGTGGCCAAATTATTTCAATACCATTCAACAACGTCTCTTCAAAAATTTAGCGATTCAGGTGGATCTACTTTTAATTCTCCCTTAGATATAAATACATACATTATTTACATATATATGATGATAATTATATGATGGCCCAATATCAATCATGAGACTTAGATGTACAACACTATCAGTAGACATTAACCAAAATACATGCTTTCAACTGTTATGTCCATGTCATTCACATATCAATTGATGTTGAATCATAACTTTAAGTTCATGTGTCTCCCATTAATCCTCCACTATTAGATACCCCTTGGGTACATAAAAATATATAAACTATAGAAAATTCAAAACTTTTGATCTTTATACACTTTCTAAGCAACTAAACAATCTAACAACTTATCTTTCTTCTCATGATGCTATAGACACCATTAAGGATACTCAACTTAATTCATTTGAACATCCATATTTAACACAACCTATCACACCTATCACAAATTCAATTGACTCTGCTCAACCTCAACCTCAACCTAAGATATCACCTAAACCCAAAATTACCTTAGACACTAAATCCAAAAACATATGACAAAGGCAGTTTGAATATGATCATAAAATTAATAAAATCATTGATATCAAATTAGATGTTTAATAATATATAATATTAACTATTCTCCCTAGTGATGAAGTTATCATTAAACTACTCCATGTTGGGGAACCTCAATTTCCCCAAAAATATCATAAACTAGGAAACTTCAAACAAAAAGATTCTTATTTTAATAATTGCATTTCTAGTGTGGATCCTAAACTAAATCCTATTTATTCCTTTCCTCATTCTCCATATTATTTCCTAGATAGAAATGCTCTTATCATTTAATAAACCACTAGAATAAAATATGATACACCAACATGTCCTCAACCTATCACTATATCTAAATAACTCACTCCAACAAAGCATGATAGCTTTACCTTATTCTTTAACAAGTATCAGAAAACATTTGATTAGTCATATGAATACATGCCAGGTAATAATCTTATCATTATCATACATAATATCATCACTTACCTAGATGTAAAACTTATTAGACAAAAACAAAACAAAATTTGCCAAAATTTTCTATGTTATAGTCACAAATAAATCATTAAAATTTTAGCTATCGAATTCATCAAACCTGTTTCTTATTCATAATGGGTATCAAACATCATTCTTGTTTGTAAAAAATTAAGCATGGTTATTTTTATATGTATTTATTTTCATAATCTTAACTCAGAAATTCAAAATTTTACTTCCCCTTACCTTCAATAGATGTTATAGTCAATTCCACCATTGGATATGAAATTCTATCACTATTGGACACCTTCTCAGGCTATAACCAAATTCATATAACTCCCAAAGACCAACATAAAACAAAATTTACTATATAATGGGGCACCTATTATTACATCAAAATGCCTTCCAGTATTAAAAATGTTGGAGAAAGCTAACAACATGCAATGACTCATTTTCATGATCTTATACAAAAGATAGTGGAAACCTATGTTAATGATCTCAGTACTAAATATAAGAGTCTTACAATTCACCTCACCAATATATATATTATTTTTAGATAAATTAATGAAATATAAAGTTCAAATTAACCCATAAAAATGTGTATTTGGAGTTACATCTAGTAAAATTTTAGGGTTCTTAGTCTCTCTTTAAGGCATTGATGTCAATCTAGCCAAAATAAACTCTATCATCAACATGCCTATTCCTCACTCCATTCTATTTGTATGCACTTACCTTGGTAAAATTGGTGTAATTTAATGGGTCATCCTAAAAATGGATTATCATATACACTTTGTTAATTCCTTTCTCAAAAAAGGTAATGCTCTATAATGAATAGATTCATTCCAAAAAAAAATTATAATATGAATAAATGTTTGATTCATCTTCCTACTCTTGGACCACCTTCAAATTACCATCCCTTAATCTTATATATGTCCTCTAACCCCATATCAGTTGGAATAATGCTTTACAACAAGATGATACTAATACAAAGTATGTTATTTATTACATTAGTTGATGACTCATTGATTATGAAAAACATTATATCAGAGTAGAATGTAATTGCCTTACTCTCTATTTAATAGGTGAAAAGCTCCATCATTGTATGCTATACAATACCACTTATGTCATTATTCACTTCAATCCACTTCATAATTTCAAGCATTATTACCTATAGAATTGGAAAATAGATGATCCTCATAATGGAATTTGACATTCAAATTGTTACATAAAAATATTTCAAATGACAACTCATCACTGACTAACTTATTATGGTATATTTAACAACCACAAATCAACTTAATGATAATCTCACTAATGACAACATTGTTTATATTTAAGGTCCTTACCAAGTTATCTCTTTTAAATATTATTTTCATAATTTCACTATTGATCTAGAAGCAAATAATCAAGAAGATATCAGTATCAGCCCTGATACTACTAAATTCAAAGTATTAATCAAAGAACTACCTGATGTTACCATAGATTTACATGAAGACACATGGACGCTCCACTTTTATGGTGTTGAATGCCTCCAAGGAGTTGGGGAAGGATGTATTCTAATCAACCCACATGGTAATATCTTAGCTTTGGCATTTCAACTAAATTTTCATGTTATTAATAACATGGCCTAATATGAATCTTCTAATATTAGGCATGAAATCACTCAACTTAGATAACCCATATCTACATGTTTTATGTGATTCACAAATTATCTTCCACTGAGTCAATGGTAATTAAAAATGTAAAATCAAAAATCAAATCACATATCATCAAATAGTTACTACACTTGCCAAAGAATTTGCCACTTTTACCATTGACCCAATTCCAAGAGATTAAAAAACCATAATTGATTCCCTTGCTTAATCAAGATATCTATTTCACCCTTAGCAATTAATTAATGATTCACAATTTATTATCAAAATAAAAAATTCACCTTATTATATTAAACCAAATGATTTGCTCATTTGTCACATTGAAGCCATGACTATTCAAAAAATCCAATGGTATAAAACCATAATCCAATTTCTTAAACATCAAACTTACCCTATTGACATAGACTTTCATGAAAAGACTCAAATACATAAACACAATTTCAAGTTTGTATTTTGATATAATACATTTTATTACCATAATTCATAGGGTACCCTACTCCATTATGTAATGTTATAAGAGGTTCCTACTCTCCCAAAACAAGCACATGGGAGTATTTGTGGCAGTCACTATAACGGACAAGAAACTACCCACAATTGCTTATGTATGTGTTACTTTTGGCTTATTCTATTTTTTTTAATTAATCTTACTGAAAAGCATAATCCTTTTCAAATTTATGACAATCTTATCCACTCACCATTGGTTGAGCTCCAAATAGTGGAGTCTCCTTGGCCATTCTCTTTGTGGGTATTATATCTCATTGGTAAATTACCATGATCACAAGATGATCATGCCTTTATCATTACTACTATTGAATATTTCACCAAATGGATACAATCCATGCCTCTTATTAATGTCATAGGAATTACAATTTCAAAACTTATCCTTAACTAAATCATTTATTGTTTTTGAGCTACCCATACCATCATTTTTGAAAATGGTGGCAATTTTAAAAACAAAGACATGAAAAAATTATATGCTAAATTTATAATTTACCACAAATTTTCCATATCTTACCATCCTCTATGTAATTCCCAAGTAGAAGATATGAAAAAAAATCTAAAAAATATATTTAAAAAGACTATTCAATAAACTTGTACTAATTGACACCTTCATTTATATCCCACACTTTGGGTTCACCATGCTAGCATACATAGTACCACTGTGAAAACACTATTCTCACTAGTATATGGTTCCAAATCAGTATTAACATTAGAAGTTGAAGCACCATATTTATGTATATCTCTCCATGGTATAATTCCTGATGATGAATTACCTGAATCTCATCTTCATGATTTAAACTTTATTGATGAACACCACTTTGGCCACTTTATCACATAATTACCAATACAAGGCTCACATTTCTAAATAACATAATGAAAAGGTCAAATTATAAACATTTAATATTGGTGACTTAGTCCTCAAATTAGATGACACACATGATAAATAAAGAAAATATTCCTAAAACTAATGGGTCCCTTAATTAGTAAAAGACATTCTTGGTCCTAGTACTTATCATATACAAATTAATGAAGGCCATAATTTCAAATAACCTAGCAATGCACAATTTTTGAATCAATGTTTTGCTTAAATATCTCCCTTATTTCCATAATGCTATATGCTATACTACTATCACTTATTTTATAATCTATCTAATAATTTCCCTTATACAACAACCTATTTTATACACAAAGCTTAGTCCCCTTCTTTGGTCCTTTGATCTCTATTTTCAATTAATTCATGTGTTACATTATACTATCATGGATAAGACCCATTTTTATTCATGAATACCTTTTTATTTCATACATTCATTTTTAATGTCTTTTCTCTTTGACCATAAGTTTTTTATTTTACAAACCTTTTGATCCTCTTCTTTCTTTTGTGAGTTGTAGTGTAAAACTATGGATAGGACTAGGCATTCCTCACAAATATTATTTTAACAGTTTACACCTACATAGGTTTATATTTTATGATTTGTAGTGTAAGAATATATATAGGACTAAGCTATCCCCATAAAATTTATATATTATTTTCAACTTTTTGTGGAAACTATGTGTTTTTTTATAATGTTAAGAAATGGTTTAAGGATTATGATTCCATATTCTCAGCCTTAATTATTTTCTCGATAAAATATGCACAATAAACTATGTTATCATGTTTCCCTACACTTCCATACATTATTATGATAAAAAATCATACTTACCTGTTATTAGATTTTTAGTGATTTTAGATAATTAATATTATTTCATGTTTATTTATCCTTAATCTCCATTCCTTTAATTATACATTGGATAAAACTATGTATAATTCAAGATAACACTTTTATTTAACATAAACAAAAAAGACTCTTTGACACCATCCTATCTAAGTCCTTTTTCTTATCAACCAAGTTCAAAGTTTTCAAACTATAGTCATTTTTAGCACTCATGTTGGTTATTTCAAATCTATGGGGAGAAAGAATCATAAAACCCATAACAAGTTAAAATCCAAATTATTTAAATGAAAGGCATTGATAAAAAATAAATATAAAATAATAAAGTTAACATCACACCAAAATAACTGATTTATAGCACGTCACCTATTCCTAATGGAAGCTCAAAATCCATAATTGTCCTCATAATAGATCCAACTTACATTAGGGTGTGGCATGATAATAGATTAGGATAGGATAATTAAAAATTCTTTTTATTGCTACCTACTTTCTCATGAAAATATCTAATCTTCGTAGTATATCGATGGCTATGTAAGGGGTCCTGAGGAATGGGGAATATGTTGTGGGAAGGTAGGTACATTTTTATTTTCATTCATATAGCCTTTATGGGATGATATTCATACTTCATTTGATAAACCAAGATTTGTGTGGTTATAAAAATTTCTTCAAAGTCCTTAATAACAATAGTCCACCTGTTTTAACAAACTTAATTTTAGTGTATTGACTTAGATAAAATGTTTCTCTACCTTTATTTTTCCTAAATTTACTAAACCTCCCATTTCATTACCCCCTTCATAGGCAAGTTTGATTCTAAATCTCTTTCCCCACTTATATATCCATTCATATTCACATCTTACAACATGTTCGCACTACCTTGTTTTGGTTTTATCTACCTTTAGAATTAAACGACATGCTTGAGTGACTTTGGATTATTTTATTTACACCATTGATTTACATTTATAGAATTTATTTGTTTTGATTTGAAACTTTTAAACATTTTTTATCATTCCTTTTTGGGGACATCTACATCCATTTATATATTTGTGAACTATTTTTAATTGTTGAGCGAGTTTAGATTGTTACTTATCACTCAACAATGTTGTTTTTACTTCATGCACTTTTTCCATTGATGTTAAAGTTTGGATTGTTACTTATTATTCATGAATTTTTTTTCTTCTTTTATGTTTCTTACCCATAAATTTTTAAGTGAGGATTGTTATTTCTTTGACATTGATGTTAGAAATTCATTTTTCATGTATCCTTAGTTTGATTTAGTTTGTTAACCTTCTTAATTAAGGTACATTTATATGAGTATTTAGGTCACTTACTAGCCTTGGATTTTTGGTTACCTGATTTACTCTAAATTTTGGCTTGGTCATTTCATTCTAAATTATCATTTATCACCCTATCTTGCCAAATTTCCACGTATGTCATGCCTAAACATTTTATTTATATTGGGTTTCTTATGTTCATTTGTCTTTTCTCTTTAGTTTTTTATTCTTAGCATATATCAAAGAAATCTCTAGGCCCTCCATGATCAAAACTAAAAACACAACAAACAACCATTCAATAATAAAGGTAAGTCAAGGCACGTGTATAATACTTATTTATTTAATTTTTTATTTTTTTTCATTCACCTTTAGTTATTTTCTGTTTTAAAATAATATAATTTATTTAACTCAACACTATGTGTTGCTATTTTTATTTCCAATCAACATTACATGTTACAACTACATGATATGATGCAATTCACGTGGAGCATATGTATACACATAATATTTTTAAAATTTTATCAATTAATGATGTTTTCTCTCTCATAAAACCCATCGAGTGTCAATTTATTTTTAATGCATGACTTAAAGGGTGTACTATAAAATAGGTGGGTAGACCACTAGTGATTCACAAGAATATTATTCTCTATACCACCACTTTGAACCAATATAAGTAC
The DNA here is from genome assembly GCA_037957365.1 of Torreya grandis. NCBI lineage: Eukaryota > Viridiplantae > Streptophyta > Pinopsida > Cupressales > Taxaceae > Torreya > Torreya grandis. The sequence goes on from JARHVA010004860.1 coordinate 471,357, forward strand.
CTCTCATATATTTATCTAAACTTTGACACCTCCCTTAGATGCTCCTATAATCAAATCACCATATAAAATAGACCTGGCCTAATTCAAACTTATTCTAACCATACAATAAACATAGTTGAATGGGTTAAGCTTGTTGTAGGAATTGAGCACATTGCAGTGCCAATTCGGCCTAGTCGACTTAGTCTAGGACCTAACTATTCTATTTCATAAACAATTAGGTTGATTAAGTTGATTGTGTCAGCAAAAATTTAAAAAGGGTTCAGGGTTATATCTAGATATATAAATAAATCCTTTACCTCATTTCCAATAGAGAGAATCATTTATTTGCATTTCTTTATGATTTTCTCTTCTAGCATTCTACTTGAGGAGTAATTACTTAGGGTTTACACTTGTACAAGAATATTGTCCTATAGAAATGACTTGTATGCATAGAAAAATTATTTTATCCTAGATATGACCTCTCTTCATGATATTTTTGAACCACAACAACCTATTGAAAATCACAATTGGTGAAGGGAGAGATTAAGCCTTGACAGGTTTGTCTTCAAGGTAAGTATTCCTAACTCTTATTCCTCTATTCTAGTGGATAGAATTTCATAAATAATGACTTATGAATTTATTTATCTCTCCATGCTTAGGATTAACTCTACATTAACTTCAGTAGAGTTCTTTTTTTCATCTTTATTTTTTATGTTTAATATTCCCCATTTATGTGATAATCTTTATGGTGTAATAGAATATATTTACATTACTTTTTACAAATCATAGGACCTAGATAGGTTTATTTTGTGGAATTATTAGACAAGAGGATTTTGAACCATATATAGTGATATTGTATGGCAAAAGACCCCTAAGTTACATCTAGCAGATTTATATTGGTCATGACCTCGATTTTCTAAATGTACTAACAAGCAGAAGGACTAGTTTGATTTATCTTCTCTAAGCTAGAATTGATTTATATATTTGCTTCAACTTACCTTGTAACACATCCCATTTCCTTTATGAACACCAATATTAAGGATGTCGAGTTAAAATAATTTATGATAGACAAGAAGATATATGTCATAAGCAAAGATATCAAAACATCTATGTATTATATTATGAGAAATTAGACATAAACCATCAATCAAGATCTAGCTATAAAGATCACACATATCCATAATAAGCTAGATTAGAGAAAAGGCAAAATGATGAAAAGTTACAAGAGCTTGATCTTGATATTAGACCAAAAAATATTGTAAGAGGCTAGGGAATCATCTATTTGATTATATATATATATATATATATATATATATATATATATATATAAACAAATTAATGAAACTTAAGTAGTTGGTGGTGAATAGTTTTGTCAAACCATCTTTTATTTACTCATAGAGGCTTGTACCCCTAAGCTACATAGAGAGAAAAACTGATCCCTTAGGCTCATATCAGCTCATTACATGATCAAGAAGGGAGTCCCATATAAAAATAACCATGAATACATCTACTTGAGATGTGTTTAAAAAGAAAATGTGGATATCTTGAATAACTTACATCAAAAGATAAGCAGTGCAAATCACTTAGATAACACAAGAAATACATACATACATACATACATACATACATATATATATATATATATATATATATATATATATATATATATATATATATATATATATATATAGACACACACACACACACATATATATATACACACACACACACAGAGACACACACACACACACACACACACACACACATAGATATATATATATATATATATATATATATAGGCCAGTACTATTCCATCCTGATATTTATAAATATTTAGATTCATGGATATCATAGGCCAGTACTATTCCATCTTGATATTTATACATATTTAGATTCATGGTTATTATATATATATATATATATATATATAAACCATGCCAATACCTATCATGACTTATATGTCTTTATGAAAAGAGAAATGGATATTTCCATGCCTTTGTAGAAAGTTATTGAAATATGTCATTTTTCCCAACGGGGTCTTGACTTTATTGGGGTGATAATCCTAAACTCTTACCCATAGTACAATTTTTTCTTAAAATCTATTGGTTAACTCATTATGTGGATATAAGTTGTAGTTAAAAATAATTCTAGAGCAATCAATGTCATCAGTTTTGTCTTAAAAAATATATCGATAAGGTTTGACACTCTCATTTCTTTATTTTGTGACAATGATCCAACTTTCTAATGCACTAAATTTATTGAATGGAATTATGACAACAAAATCACCATCTAATTCTCTTTGAACTACTATCCATAAGGGAATGAATTATTTGAGTCTACCAAGGAAACCCTGATGAATTTCATTAACAAACAAACATAAGACAAATCATCAGAATGGCATCTCTTATTGAAATATGCACTGTGGTTAGATATAACAATATATAATGAAGACCTCAAGGCTTCACCTTTTCTACTAGTGTATGGGCAATAAAAAGTCTTCCCTATTATCCTGAAAACACCAATGCACCAACTAATGTAAGAGTATATAAGGTAATATGAAAGAATACAATATAGGCTGCTTGATACAGCCCAAATGGAAGATGTAAGAACTAAAACACTACATAGCTTCAATAAATATTTTCAAGAGATAGTTTGAAAAGAGATCCAAAATCAAAGCCTTAAATATTATAGACTTGATGTTTTTTTCGGATAAGTCCCATGAAAATAAATGATATCATGATAGGTTTATTCATTTATGGATTGGACCATATAATATATCATAAATCTTAGGTAATAATACCTTCCCCTTTAATGATATGCAAGGTAATGACCTCATCTTTCTAGTCAATGGATAATTTTGAAAATGTTATTTGATGGCTACTTAAATTAGAGATGCATCGAAATGATTTTAAGTGGAGATATATATGTGGGAGTAGATTATATTTCCTTTCTTATACAGGTTTTCTAGGTTAATCTTTCCTATTTTTATAGATTAACATTTCTTGATATATGTGTTTACTTTTATTAGATTTTTTGTTTTATTTCTAGATTAGTTTTCTAAAATTTTAGAATGGATCCAGCTAATTTCCTACATGAGGTTAAAAAAATATTTCATAAGGGGATGATATAATAGGATGCACAATTGGTATTCACAAGGATTTTATTCTAATAGTACTTGAGCTTCTAGGATTGACATATATAACATAATTGAATTAGGTTTTGTTTGGATTGAATTATTTTTCTAGACCTTTGAGATTTAATCTAATATACTCATACTAATTATTTAGAAATACTTTTCATTTACAAACATCAATAATAATAATAGGGATGTATTCATAATATAACTTTTATTATACATACACCTAGCCATTGGTGGTTCCCAATCTATCTTTTATATGTGTTTCAAAAAAATTCATACAACATAATAGAATGTGTGTGATTCAACTAATCTCTACCTGGGTTATAGATGCATATCTAGCATTAGAGTAAATTTTTGAGCTGAATTATAGGTATATCTATTAGGTTTATAGACATCTAGATGGTAGAAGAATAATACCCAAACTTCCCCTACTATTTTCTTATAAAATTTGAAGTCAACATGAAACCTATGGTGTTTATCTAGGATTTCGTCAAAACTCTCATACAAAGGGGAATTAAATTCACAAAATCACACATAGATTGAAGAAGTGTAAAGGATTAGTATGTTGCATGAGGAAGTAAGAGTCATTTTCTTAAGGAATGGTTTGCTTATTCTTTTCTTGTCAGAGTTGAAGTTCTATAATGGTGTATTTACGAGTTTCTAGGTTATTAAATACTCAGCATTATTTTATGTACATAGTCACCATTTATTGTGCCCTAACACTCACACACCCCATTTTTTAAAATTTAAATGGGGACCCACTATTGACTAAATATGTTTATTCTAGGTCTTTAAAGCCTTAGAAATTCATGACACTAGTCTTAATTTACATAAGTCTAAATTTTATTTAATGTCTAAATTCATATAAATTCAAAATTTTAAAATCATGGCTTGAATAATCATTTTTTATTTATCTTAAAATTTTAGTTTGCATAATTTTCATTTTTCATTTGGACTAATAGAACTAACGTCTTTCATCCTAGTGTTTCTTTTTTTTATATATGTATGTGTGATCTGTAAACTGAAAATACAAGTGTGGTATATTAAAAAATCACTTCTTCACGTTTAAGAGATCCTTCAATTTATCACATTTTTTGCTTAATTTTGTATAAATAAATTAAAACTAGATATAAAATGAAGATCAGAACTAAATAATAATTAGATAAAATTCAAAGAATTCACCAGCAAATTGATAATGGAGTTCGGCTTCAATAGCCTACATCTCTGGGTCCATTCAAAGTGAGGACCATTCTCATTAATTTTGTGCAACAAATGGATTTCAAAATCAATAAAAGTATTAAATTAACCTTTTTTAATCTTTGTTTGCCTATAAAAATATCTCTCAAACCTAAAAATAATGGCCCAAGGCCATACAAAGCAAAAACAAGGCTCTAATCTTCTTAAATCTCTTCATACAGTCTATTTTTCATGTCTGTTCAAGTATAAATTAGTCCCTTTTATAACACTTTGACCCCCATGGCTTAATTGGTCAAAGCATTAATCTTTTAGATGACAGTTCAGGAGTTCAAAACCTCCTCCCACCTTTCTAGGCACCTTGGCATGTGGAAGGGCACGCTTAGCATGTAATTTGAATGTTTCCCTCCTTTTTTGGCACCTTGGGACTTGGTTTAGTTCCAAATTTTATAGGAACTCTATTTCCAACACCTTAAATAGAAATTTTTGACCCCTCTTCAAATGCCTAAGACAAAGGTGCCCACTTAGGCTATTGATTTGACATGGTACATGCTTGGTTGATGGGATGGGAGATGTGGCACTTTCTTTGGCACCTTATTTAAAAGTTCAAAATTTTCAAATAAAAATTAACAAACCAACATTATTTTTTACAACAAATGATCTTTCCACGTGTCAAGTGGCTATTGGTCCACTTGGCACGTTTTCAACTGTGCCACGTCACTTTCGACACCCCCTATTGCAAGATTTCTTTAATTAGCCATATCTTGAGCATCAGGACTCCTTTTTTTGAACTACAAAAAGCACTAGAAAGCTCTTGATGACTACTACAATGTGAAAATGATTTTAACAAAATTTTAAGAATTTTTAAAAATACAACGGCACATGGATCCACCTAGATCATTCCTCCCCACTAGGAACTTTTAGACCTCTAAAAGTTGAAATTAAATGGTAATGAGGTGAGGGTATTTTTCCCTAACCTTTCTAAATTCCATCCATTTGGCCTTGCTTGGGTGCATCCCTTTGAGACCAACATGAAGATATTCAAAATTACCTCTTCGTGAAGTCTGTATATTCCTATCAAGTATAGTATCTTTTTGCAATTCTATTAGATATTCAGGAGAAAAATCATCAACGGAAGGAATGCATACACTTTCATCATGATCAATTATCATGGGAGGCTCATACAGTTTCAAATTTTCCATATTTACAACTGAATAAATCTGCATGTAGGATGGTAAATCTAATCGAAAAGCATTTGTGCCAATTTTTTCCATTATTCGAAAAGGACCATACCGGATTGGTTTCAACTTTTTACCTTCACCTGTCAGTATTTCCTTACTAATGTGAATCCATACCATATCACCTAAAAAAAATTGGTGATCAATACAATGTTTTTCATGCTTGGATTTGTACTTGGCTTGACTTTTCTCCAATTGAGTACGAACAGTCTGATGAATGATCTATATTTGTTCAATGAACTTCTTGGCTTGAATGGCTTCTTTTGGTTCACCAACAACTGTATCTTGTCCATAGCAAACATCTAGAGGAGATTTAGGTAAGTATCCATAACAAAATTTAAATGGAGATTTCATAGTAGAAGAATGAAGTGCCCAGTTATATGCATGATGTATGTAACATAATTGTTCATCCCATAACTTTGGATGTTTATTGCTATAAACCCTAAGCAAATGTACCATAGTGTGGTTCACAACCTTTGTTTGTCTGTCAGTTTGTGGATGGAATGCAGTGCTCTTTTTAAATTTAGTGTCCATTAGTCCCCACAAAGTTGACCAAAAATCCCCAATAAATTGAGAATTCCGATCAAAAATAATTGAAGTAAGCAAACAAAAATGAACCCATACATGTTCAAAGAACAAGTGTGCAGTACCTTCCCCAGTAATTTTCTTAGTGAAAGGAATCAAAACACACATCTTGCTAGATCTATCCACAACCACATATAAATAGTCATGTTTTATTTGTGTCATAGGCAAACTCCCCACAAAATCCATGGAGATACATTCCCATGGGCGAGTAGGAACAGGAAGAGGAGTGTAAAGTCCTAGTTTCCTATTATTAGGTTTGATTGTGGCACAAAGAATACATCCCTTAATATATTTAACAACATTTTCCTACATACGAGGCCAATAACAATACATCTTCAAATGTGCAACCATTTTATCAACTCCAAAATAACCAAAAATAAGAGAAGTGTGTGATTCTCTAATCATGTGCACCCTCTCATTTTAAGGGATACATAGTTTACCCAAATGATACAAAAAATATTTATGTACATGACAGTCCAATTCTTCTACTTGTCTACTACTCATCAAGTCTTTATAAACATCCCGAAAATCAAGATCATTCACATATTGTTCTTTATAAATTTCATGAGACAAAGAACCATGTTGTAAAAGAGTAGATGCAATAACCATAGGAGGCCTAAATAGCATATCTGCAACCTTATTCTAAATTCCATTTTTATACTTGATCACAAGATGAAATTGTTATAATAAACCCATCCAATGAAAATGTCTAGACTGTTGTAGCTTAGTTTGTGATTGGAGATACTGTAAGGGATGATGATATGTATATATTATTATTTCTTTGCCCATTAATTAATGTTTCCATTTAATAACACTTTGAACCAATGCATGCAATTCCTTATCGTAAGTTGGATATTTTCTTACTGCACTTGTAAAGGTTTCAAAATTATAACAAACTAGTTTCTTACCTTGCATTAAAATAGCTCCCATAGCATACTCACTTGCATCAGTCTCAATCTCAAATGGTTGTTGTATATCAAGAAGTGCCAAGACCAAAGCAGTACTTATCTTTTATTTCAAAGTGTCGAAGGCTTTTTGATGTTTGCCTCCCCACTGAAAGACATGTTTCACACTTGTCAAAGAATACAAATGTGATGAAATATATGAAAATTGAGCAATAAAATTCCTCCAAAACTGTACTGTACCAAGAAAAATTCTAACCTTAGTTGTGTTAGTGGGTGTAGGCCAATTAACAATGACTGCCACTTTTGTAGGATCAATTTTTGATTCACCATGTCCTTAAATATAACCCAAGTATATCAAAGAGGTCTTGCCAAATTCACATTTTGACATTTTTAGAAAAAAAAATTCCCTTCATAATGCATCCATGACTTTCTTAATGTGGATCACATGCTCTTCCCATGACTTGCTGAAAATCAATATATCATCTAATTAAACTATAAAAAAATCATCAAGGAACTATCTAAAAACATCATTCATCAATCTCATGAATGTAATTAGGGCATTACACAACCTGAAAGGCATAACAAGCCATTCAAACAATCCCTATTTTATTTTGAAGGCAGTTTTCCAAACATCACCTTCATTAATTCTTACTTGATGATATCCACTTCTCAAATCTAAATTAGTGAAAAAAATAACATGTTTTAATTGATCCAAAAAATCATCAATACGAGGAAGAGGGTAACAATTCTTAATATTAATTTTTTTTAAGGCACAAAAATCAACACACATTCACCAAGTGCCATATTTCTTTGGCACCAAAATAATTGGTGAACCAATAGGAGATGAAATTGGATGAATAACACCTTTATCCAATAGATCCATTACCTATTTTTTGTTTTCATCATTTTCAACCACTGATAACCTGTACATGCCAATATTAGGGAGAGGAGAATCCTGCAATAGCTGAATTTCATGTTGAATCCCCTTTAGGGGGTAAGCCCTTAGGATCTTGAACTACATCATCGTAATTAGAAATGATGTCAACCAATTCATTCTTGTGTCTAGGATCACATTTTTCAAAAGCTTGAGAATATTTTTTTCCTTAGACTTAATCAACAGGAGACAGAAAGTCTTGCTTGAATGAACTAGTCTTTTCATTTACCCTACTGTAACCAAGGAAAGACTTGTTCTAATGTGATGTGCTCTAACTATATATTCAATGCCATCCTTAACAAGGAATTACTTATTCTCCTCTCTATAGAAGATTTATTTTCTATCATAAAGATATGGGCTTCCCAAAACAATCCCACATATGTCCAATGGAACAACATCCAACTCAACCTCATCTACGAACTTGGATGTGATGGAAAACCTTAGCCTACAAGTTTGTGAGACTTTTAGCTTCGCATTGTCACACACCCAACCTAGTGGATAAGGCTTCGGATGGGGATTAGTTTGTAAGCCTAGCTTCTTAACAACCTCTTCAAAAATTAAATTTGCTTGTGAACCACTATCAAATAGAGTGTCAATCTTAGTATGCTCTGTAACAACTCTAATGTGGAACAATTCATTTCTTTTCTTATCAACATGCACAAAATTCTATCTAGAAGAAGATGCGTCATTTGATGACTTAGTGCTAGAAACTGAAAGAGAAAAATCATTATGTAACCCCATAGCTATGATCTTAGTTTCATCACCTGAATCTGATCTTAAGTCTTAAACCATAGCATTAGCCTTATTCTCTTTCTTTTGATACCTCTTAGGCCTTAACTTAGGATGTAATTTCCAACACTTATACTCATCATGATTTTTCTTGCAATGATTACAAAATGGTTTTCCTCCTTTTTTAATAGTACAAGTGGATTTCTGTTTACCCTTTCCTGATAAACTTTCCCCTTTGGAATGCTTAACATTAGATTGCTTACTTTTTACTTTAGGAAAAAAATCTTTCAATTGTTTTCCTCTAGCCTCTAAATGAGTAGCTTGAACACATACTGCATGTAAATTAGTGGGATTGAACATAAGAATCATATGTCTTAAGTAACTATGCAACCCACCTATATATTTTACTAGTTTTTCTTGTGTGTATAGAGGAACATTCAAAAGTAAAGCTTTTTTCCTAAAATCTTGTGTATAATCTAAAACACTTTGGCCTTTTCCTTGTCTAAAACTTTGCCATTCCATCATGGATTGTTGCATATAGCCTAAAGGATAGAATTGATTTCTGAGTTCTTCAATAAATTCATTCCAAGTAGAAATCGAGTTACCTTTTTGAAGCTCGGATTCCTTCAAATTACTCTCCCACTAGATGAGAGTTGTACCTCCCATACGAAGAGTAGCCAAATGAATTTTTGATTCATCCCCTGCAATATTTTTGACCCTACAATAAACTTCAATCTACTTGACCCAATTATCCAAATTTTTGGCATTAACTTCGCCATTAAATATTGGTAATTCAAACTTAATATCTAATTTTAGTGAAGGGAGAGATTCCACAATTTTTTTACCATCATCCGATGGAGAAGGTTTTTTGGTTTCTTTACCTTTTGATTCTCATGAATCACCTTCTTTTCCATTCTTGGATTTCCTTTGTTTTTCATAGTATAGTTCCTCAACTATGCTTCTCATGTCCATGAAGGCTCGATGGAAAGCTTGTTCAGACTCCATCTCTTCTTCGGCCATCCTTGAAGCATGCCTTGAACCAATCTCTAGATTATACTCAATGCATTTTCCTTCACCCTTTTGGGATTTAGACCTTGTAAACATACACTCGCAATCACTGTTAAATAACAACTGCTCTGATACCAAAACTTTGATCTGTAAATTGAAAATACAAGTGTATTATATTAAAAAATCACTTGTTCACGTTTAAGAGATCCTTCAATTTCTCACTTTTTTTTCTTAATTTTGTATAAATAAATTGTAACTAGATATAAAATGAAGATCAAAACTAAATAATAATTATAGAAAATTCAAAGAAATCACCAGCAAATTGATAACAAAGTTCAGCTTCAATAGCCTACGTCTCTGAGTCCATTTGAAGTGAGGACCATTCTCATTAATTTTTTGCAACAAATGGCTTCCAAAATCAATATAAGTCTTTAATTCCTTCTCTGATCTTTGTTTCCCTATAAAAATATCTCTCAGACCTGAAAATAATGGCCTAAGGCTGTACAAAGTAAAAAAAAGGATCTAATCTTCTCAAATCTCTTTACAAAGTCTACTTTTCATGTTTGTTCAAGTATAAATTAGTCCCTTTTATAACAGTTCGACTTCCATGGCTGAAGTGGTCAAATAATTAATCTTTTACATGATAGGTTAGGAGTTTAAAACCTCCTCCCAGCTTTCTAGGCAGCTTGACATGTCGAAGGGCATGCTTAGCATGTAATTTGAATGTTTCCCTCCTTTTTTGGCACCTTGGGACTTGGATTAGTCCCACATTTTCTGGTAATTCTATTTCCAATGCCATAAATATAAATGTTTGACCTCTCTTCAAATGCCTAAGACAATGGCACCCACTTAGGCTACTGATTTGACTTGGTACAAGCTTGGTTGATGGGATGGGTGATGTGGTACTTTCTTTGGTGCCTTGTTTCAAAGTTTGAAAATTTCAAATAAAAAAAATAACAAACCAACATTTTTTTGGCAATGAATTATCTTTCCACGTGTCAAGTGGCTATTGGTCCACTTGGCATGTTTTCAACAGTGCCACGTCACTTTTGACAGCCCTTGTCGCAAGATTTCTTCAACTAGCCATATCTTGAGCATTGGGACTCCATTTTTTGAACCACAAAAAGCGCTAGAAAGCTCTCGATGAGTAATACAATGTGAAAATGATTTGAACAAAATTTGAATACTTTTTAAAATTATAATGGTACATGGATCCACCTAGATCAATGTGTCACTATAGGTGCAGACTTATCAAACATTCACAAGTTGGGCCTTGTTTTATTTTATCTAACAATTCAAAAAGTGGAATTTATATATTACCTAGAACCTTTATTCCTTCATAAAAATTTACAAGTCCTATAATGTCCCTGACCTCTGATATTTCAAAATGTGGCATTCATTTGTTACAATGAGCCTTTAAACTTTAAATAAAATGTTAAGTGCTCAAAAGTATCAAAGCTTCGAGAACATGCCACACAACATGTTTATGTTAACCTAGAATAATATAATATTTAAAATTAAAGTTAATCATATAAGTGTTTTGAACTTATGCATTCTTTAAACATTTGATAATTGACACAAATTAATTATCATGACACTTCAAATAAAAAATCAAGTTAATGGCTTAATGGTCATATGGCTCTGAGTCTCTAAGTCACTGAGGCCATAAGATCAAGCCATGTGTTAACATCATATAAATATGGAGTATTCATAGGGAAAATCATAGTATAAAAGGTTAATAATCCCATTCCCTAGAGCCTCTGAGATAATCAAATCATGAGATGGATCCACATGGCACAATCTTATTAACTCATGGCCCCAGAGCATACAGAGTAGAGTTACAAATCCAAATCCCTGAGTAAACAAAAATTGGATAAGTATCATATTCCAAGAGATGCATATCAAAAATACACATTAAGTAATTTTAACAACAAAGCAAATAAGATGTTAAGTGAGAAAATGAAAACTTTCTCAAGTAGGATTACTAGACATGCAAACTTAATGAAAAATTTACATATGATAAATATAAATATGAAAATTTTTAATAACACATTCATATTAAAACAAGAATAGAATAAAAAAACTATTAGTTACATTGAATTCATGTGAATGGGATATTCAAGCCATAGACTTTGGGAGATATATACAAAATCTAGTTAAAACTAAGTCACTTTGCCATTAATTTGCAAGTGAGTATTACATTTTTTAGTTTATATTTGACCAAAAGCCCTAGTTTTATAGTGAATATATGAATTGAACTTATACAATTTGCATAAAAATTATACATCTCAATATTTATGAAATGTCTTCCTCTTCATATCAAGAATGCATTCAGGTTCCTTCTACTTATTTTTATGTGGGAAATACTAAATACATGGATACAATATTTGATAAAAGTGCTCTTGATTTCAAGTTCCTATAGTACTCAACACTCCAGAATGCATTTAACTATTTGGCACCATAGCTTACACATGACTAGTCATCCCTGGATGATAAGAAATACATCACTGACCTTTTACCCATAAAAAAAATGGGAATTCATCAATAAACGACAAAATTAGAGGTATTTCCTTGAATAAATATGTTTAGAGATTTATTTTTCAATGGTATTTGTGTTGGGGATTATCTCTGTCTTAGGAAAGGAAAGAATACAAATGCTTATATTTCTTTGATGGCATTTTAGAGGTATCTCAGTCTTTTAAGAAATGAAGCAGCCTGTAACCAAGTCTAAGCTAATGCATGGCATAAACATAATACTACAGAAAGTAAATTAAAATAATGGTCACTAAAAGACCAAAGGTTAAATCCCAAGGAGTCCATTTATGCCAATGAAATTATCAATTTCGAGCTTAGGATTAGGTTAGGTATGGACATATAAAATAAATTGTATGGTTTTCTAGTATCACATATGTACGAATGGAATGGGTCCCTTTGTTGGACATTATATTGACCTAAAAAAAATAATTTCCATGAGAGAGGTTATTAGTGTTATGTTAATGGTACAAATGTATAAATATGAACAAAGGCCTATAGATGGAAAATTTCACATGATGTCATATTTATTATATGTGGTGTTTGGCATAGTTTAGTAGATAAATGAATAATTTTGGTAATCTTCAACCGAATACATTGTAATATAATATGTGAATATTATTCATTTATGTTCATCTATAGACTTAGAAATGATATCAAAAGGATTTTTGTATAATTATACCCTCTAGTGTATAAGTAAATTCATGGCCCTACAATGCCTCAACTATCTGAGAAATCAAGGAGAACAATTTAAAAATGGGAGGATTAAGGGTATTACCTTGACATGACATTTATCATGGTTTTAGGAATAAGGGAACCTGCTCTATTTTTACCATGCTAGGTTTTAAAAAAAAATTTATAGAACAACAGGTGGATTACCAAATTTATAATAACATATATGAGAAGATAGTCTAGAAGAATTTGGACCATTAACATAAAACTTCTCTTAGTATTGGACAACTCCAATACGTGGTAAGAACCTATTTCAATGTAATGAGGAAGGTGAGCATCCACTATAATTTTGACATGGATAGTTTAGAGAGTGAGATCTTAAAAGGAAAGTAATGAATTATCTAAAAATCTTTGAAGGAAAAGAAGATGTTGAGCATCATATATAGTCATTAGGGGTATGAGTATGATGCAACTTTCCTAAATGCATCAGATTACTCATAAGTATGGATTAGAATGAAGAATAAACAAATGTTCATGATGGTAGTTCATGCCATCCAATATAATCCAAATATTACAAATGAGCATGGAAATAAAATGGTAAAATAAGCCTAGTAAACATGGATCCATCAGTGGCCCCCATCTCAACCTCAAGACTCAGCATACCCAAGTTAACTTCCTCCTACAACAAAAGAGATAGATTCACAAGAGGGAGGGTCTAATAGCTAGAGAGAATAGAATTTACAATTATGAAAGAAGATTATTGGATGTCTCCCTAAGCCCTAGCTAGCCTGTACACATCCATATGTTATGACCACAATTTTTGGCACATCCACTAGGGTGGAGAAATAATCATCTCCTAGGAGTAATAAAAATAACACATTATTTGTGACACCTCTACCACCTCTCACAACAATTACATAGGTGAGTCTTCTAGAGTTTCTAAAATATTCTTTCTCATATCTTCCATCCCCTTAACTAGGTCCATATACATCCAATCCCCATTTCACTATAATTATTCCATCTTCTATTCCATCACCATCACCTACAATAGAAGTTCCTAATACTATGGATCTTTCAATTGTGTCATCATCCAACTCACCTCCTATCTCTTCCATAGCCACATACTAAAATAGATCAAAAATACTTTTAAAACCCTCCATAACTCATCAACTAAAGGAAAGACCATATTTTAGTCTAATTAAATATTAATAATCCCCTATGGAAGAGGAAGAAAATGAATAAGAACTTGGACCGGTGATATCCTTGGTGGAATACGACATTGACAAGGAGGAAGAAAATGTAGAAAGTATGATAGCAGCATAATAAAGAGTAAGTGAAGAGGAGGATCTAAGTGAGGAAGATAAAGAGGCTAAGATTGAAAAGGATAAATCTCTAAGCTTGTTAAGCCTACAATAAGTAGAAACACCTGTTTGTGATCTAGACTAGTAAGTCCTCACAACAGAGCAAAGTTAAAAGATAAGTGAGTTAGTCTCTTTACTAGTTTATTTTTTATTTATTATAGATACTCCAAATACGTATTTTCTCCCTTATATTCCTAATATTTCATTGTGTAGAACAATTCATTCTTCTATTCTTCCAACTTCTTCACAAATAAAGACTCCTAAGAGGGTAGTCCACTTTGAAGATTTGGTTACTATTTCAATTTTCGATCCTAGAATGCCATTAGTCACTAGGAAACCTTTAGATCAAATAAAGATACCAATGCTACAATATTCATGAATACAATCAGACACTTTGACAATTGAAAAAACCCCTAGGTTGACTAAATTTTTAACTAAGATTGATCCACAAAGAGATCATTCACTGTGATAGAGGATTGTTTACCTTTTATTATTGTTTTTAATTAAAATATGTGCTTCATAAACACCATCAAAATTGATTCCTCTAGTAATAAATCATCCTATGACACCTTCACCCTTTACCTCTAAAGACCTGAGTCCATCAAGATAAGAAGGGGAACTTATTGTTCATGAATGTGTTAGAGAAATAGGGATCAGATACATAATTTAGATGTCACCAAATTTTATAGGCAGAGTGGTACAATAGAGAGGGTAAGGAACATGAAGGAGATAAACATTGATACAAGTGAAGAAGTTCAATTTGAAAAGAGAGAAAATTTATTTCCCTTAGCTAAGAAAGATAAAAATAAACATAGTGGTCCGAAAGAATATATAAAGGATTTATATAATTTTGTGGATTCTATTAGGTTTGGAATTAAGGAGATATATAAGAGAAAAGAGGGCGCACAATAGAAGCTAATGTGGAGGCAAATTGTACATGCTCCTCATGAAATTGTTGATAGTGTGTATAGTGCAAGCACTGATTTGTATGACATTTTGAATAACATTTGGCCTTTCAGAGATGAAAACCAATTAAAAATAAATTACTCAAGTTGTGGCACTAATTAAAGGAAAATGAGAAGAGACTTTCTCATTTGATTCAATGTTTCAAGAGCAATTCTTTTATTCAATTAAACTTAATGTCTACTCAGGATGAAACATAGGCCTTAAATTATGTAATTATAAATAGGAATATTGTTCTCATTTGGCAGAACAAGATGAAGGATTTGCTAGCACATATTATGAACCATGAAAAACAAGCCTTAGAAATTTGGAATAACACAAGGGTCACTGATGTGTTCACCTCTACATTACAATTGGTCAACATGCCAAATTTTGAAACTCCCCTTAAATCAACAACAAATATATTTAAGGAGGAGGTGAAAGGAGATATATAAAAATAAGAATGAGATTTTAAAACTAATTAATTTTGCTAAAGATCAGGTGACAAAGGTTAAAGCGATTATAGCATATTTTAAGAGTACATAGGTCAAGCATACAAGGTTGATGGTTTAGGCTATCAAAACATTCAAGCCTACCTTGTTCAATTTTTATATTGTTAAAAAAGAGTTTGAATACATTCATGCATTATTTGAAAAACTCAAGGCTAAGGATGTAGCTTCAGGATCAACACCTAACAAAAAACCAACTATAAGTGTCACAACATCATCATAGACTTCCCAATTTATCAAATAAGTAGTCATGCATACTCCCAGTGGGCTGGTATTGATCCCTTAAGGTGATACAATGGCCACTTCAATTTCAAAATTTACCACTCTACTAACTCTTTCTAGAAATGCCACCTCAACACCCCTCTAATTATACATATGTATTTGCATGTTTGGCTAAGTTAGAATACTAGTTCAAAATCTATTTTTCCATTTATATATTTTAATTTAGTCAAAGGATTATATGTTGAGAAATTCACTTGTATATGTATTCTTTACATGATGGTTGACACAGTTCTATTTTTGAATATTTATTTTTTGACTTTGCTTGGGAAATGATACCTTCCCTATCCCAAGCTTATTTATACTTGTATCATCCTATTCCAAACAAATCAGAATTATATTTGATGTGCAAATCTTGTTTCTTATCCAAACTTGTGTATTGTGTAAGAAGTTATATCATTTCAATTTATTAGTCTTCTAGTTGTGCATTAGTTATATTATTTTCATATAGTTATTCTGCCATGTCCCCTTTTTCGTGGACATTGACAGGCTTGATGATTATCTTATTATGCGACCTTCGTAGGCTAATTGGATGGATAGAGGGTCATGATGGAGATTGGCTTGGCTTTGATTTACAGAATTCCTATAGTTGGCTCTCATTCAGGTTATTTCACACACATTGGGCCTGAGCTCCTATTATTTAGGGATATTTGACATATAACAGAGCACCCTTGTTTTGATATGGTCATGTGCAGAATCACTCCATGGTTCACCAGCTTCAGACGGTTCGAGGATCCGACATGTATTGAGGGAGATATTAATATTTGATTGATTTAATCAAATATTAATTATTTGGTCTAATTTTAAATTAGATATTAATTAATTATTAATTAATTAATTATTTGGTCTAATTTTAAATTTGATATTAATTAATTATTAATTATTAACTAATTGGTCTAATTTTAAGACCCAAATTCTAATTTAAGAAGCCCAAGTTCTAATTTGAGGAATTCTAATTTTAGAACCCCAAGTTCTAATTTGAGGAAATCTAATTTTAGCAAGCACACCTTTGGAAGGGTATAAGAGTTCTCATGGGAGAGAGTTTGGATTAAGCCATTGATTATTGATTATTGATTCTGAAGAATTCTTCTGTGAAGACTGAGCCAAGGGTTCCAGGATTCCATTGCAGTGGAGAACGTCAACTCTTCATTGTGTGCGATTTAGAGGCTGTGAAATATCAGCTGATTTATTGCCAACTTGAGAGATATTATCACAGTATTTCAGGTATTTCTTTAGTTTATGTTTTGTTTCAATAAATTATACAGAGAGAGATCTACTGTATTAGATATCATAGATTTCCAAATCAGGGATCAAACAAATAGGTTGTGCTAAATTGGCAGCCGTACGAAGTCCGTACAGATCCACGCATATACCGACATCGGCAGACAGAGATCCCCAGTGACCGACATCAGCCGTCTGAGGACCGACGTCGGCAGATAAGGACCTACAGAGACCGACGTCGGCAGTATATCGACCGATGCCGGTGACTGTGTGTTCGACACATCAGGCCGAGACTTCCATATTCATATTTGTTTCCAGATTTGCACAAGATCAGGGTTTTAAAACAGTATTGTAATATTCTTTGAGGTGCATGACAGAGATCTATTGTAGTAGTCTGAGCAAATAAATAAGAAATTATATTGTGGTACTTTGTTTATTTGAATTGATATTCTACAAGTTTGTATCCAGATCAGAGCTTTTGTGCAGATAAAAGAGCCCCTAAGTAAGGGAAATCACAGTGGTATCAAAGCTTTTGACATTTTATATTCCCTATTAGAAGGGGATATCACATATTCACATTGAGTTATTACTGATTTGAATGTCTTTTGCATATTGATTATAATATTTCCTTGTAGATGTGTAAGAACAATATTAAAAATGTGGTAACCTTTGATCAAATGTGCTTTAGTTTTCTTTCTTATGGTTCCCTTCGACTCCTAACTATGCTTGATTATTGGTGTTCTACAACGTGTAGTAGACATTGGTCCTTGGTTCCTTATTCGACCTTTAATTCAAATGTTACCTGGAAACAATTCATCCTATGTGGTCCACGGGCCTTATTTCCTGTCTTACCTTCCCTCTTTTTGAGTTTCTTTGAAGTACTACCCACCTTAAGTTAACCACGCAATTATCCACCCATCTCACGTAGATTTAGATTTATCCATAGCTAACCCATCTGTGGTAAACAAACTGTTTCACTCATCACTATTCCACCAACAAATTGTTTACAAAACTGAATACCCTACAACTAGTGCCTTGAAAGTGGTGAAACATTAGAGGCTACGTCATAAATTTTTTGAGGTGTGAATAAAACCCACATCAACAAGGTTGTATCGTGGCAAGGCAAAGTGAAATTGATTTAGATTTGGGCACTCATTTGGATAAGGAGACTGCCTCAGCAAACTATCAATCCCTTATTTTTTATGTTTTGCTTCTAATTGAAATAAGGTATTTCCTTATTCCTCCCATGGCACCTTGTTGGCTTTTTTCCCTAATCTCTTGCCCCACCAAGCTCCTTGTGTTCTCATTATCTTGCCTCCATTCTCTCACATTTGGTTGCTCACGTTGTTCTCCATGTTGTTGAAAATGTTGGTTGTTTTCTTACCTGAGATCTATGCATCTTTTTGCATGCAGATCTAGGTTATTTCTTTCTTTTTTATCACCTTTTGCTAAATTCTCATGTCTGCGTTTTCCCTGCATGTAGCAAATCTGGTGGGAGTGTCTGCAAGGTTTAAAAATTCCATGGATAAAAACGGGAGTGTTGGGAGCGTATCCAAAGATCGATTAATGACAATAGAATATTACATCACATTTCAAGATAAACCACTATCATGATGGTTATTCTTAATTAACGAAGCATATTAATTGACATGAACAGAGAAAAAAACATAATCACTATCAATTTGAATGTGAAAAAAATATTTAAAAATTATATTTAATATATATTTAATCTTTGATGTCTTGTTATTTAATGATAAAAGTGTCTAGGTTTTGAAAGGAAATGATGAATAGATACCAAGCACTAGGACATTGAGACACTTGATGCTATGTAATTAAATGCACTCGAGGGCCCATCACCATCATCAACGATGTTATTTGTTTTGATTTCATATTTCTTGATGGCAAAGTATATGAAGGGGTTATCCGGAGCAAAAGCCCATGTTTCGTTGTTTATCATGCCAATCATCACAATTACATATAACGTTTTTGGCCGCCATAACTAAACCAAAAGTTCAAAAAAAAGGCCACGCGTATCAAACATTCAAACTGCGTTGACCATCCACTGCCCACCTTCCGTCCATCGACATCGGGAGGATTCAAAGCCACAAGAAGTTCCCGGCCGCATACCTTGGAATTTCTCTGCGTGTCCATTTGAAAACATAAGCCACTACGCATAAGATGCCCCGAAAATGTAGAAAAAAAATATTATATTACTCTGTATTTAATGTTTAAACGGTAGCTATATTATAATATAAGTAATGTCAATGTTCCGATGGAATTGCATAGAAAAATATATGAATAATGTCAAAGTTCCGATGGAATCGCATAGAAAAAAATATGAAAAATAAAAGTTTAAAAATAAAATAATTTCATATTTTTTAAGTTGTGTTTGCAGCCTAAATGAACGTTGTTGGGAGTGATGCTAACTAATAATTCTTGTAAAATACTAAACAATAAATCAAACCTATATATGAACGATGTTCCTTCAATCTTCATATTTTTATTTCCATCAAGTTTTCGCATATTTTTGTAGCGCACTTGGGTATGGTTTGTTAATAGAATAAAATTGTTGTCATTAACTTATTTAACTTCTTAACATATTTATATTTGAATTTGAAGTTATAATTTTAAATTTTAATTTTATATAAAAACTATATATATGAATTGTTAATAAATTTTATTATGTCGAAAGACATTCCTACAATGATATCTAGAAGATATTACAAGATATTAGTGATGTTCTTAAGTGTATTCAATTTTATTAATTGACATAGTAAAAATATTATTATATTTTTTTTCGTCATTTGTAAACTTTCATGAATATGTTCACATTTAAAAGCCAACATAACAATTTTTTTTTCACTCAAGACAAAATACCCACAAAATATAGACATAGAAATGTTTACTTATGTTTAAAAGAGGGTTATTAGTTGTCATTTGTAGATATTATAAAAGTTAATATTTTACAAAATTAATTAAGAATTCTTATTTTATAATAACTATTAACTAGTATAGATTCTAAAGATTTAATACTTTCACAGTTCCTACAAATTAATTCACTAAAGAAATTGATTTGAAAGGGAATCTATCTTTTCTAGATATGTTGATTTCTAAAAAAAAATGGATAATTCCCTAATTAGGAAGGTTTATAGAAAAGAAACCCACACAGATATTTACCTACATGCCACTTCACCCCATCACCTTATTTAAAAGGTGGGAGTGCTAAAAACTATGGGCACTAGAGCTTTAAAATTTTGTCATGATGACAACATTGATCAACAAAATGAGCAATTAAAAGGGGTTTTTAGGATGAATGGTTACACAGGTAATAAAGTCTCTAGGGCCATTAAACAAGGTAAGGATAGTATCATAAAACATAGAACAAAGGATCAATTAAAGGGAGGTCCATTAATGTTCTTACCTGATGTTGAATGTATTTCAAATAAGATTGATAGAATTCTAAAACACAAAATATCAATACCACCTTCATTCTTATTAATAAGATGAGAATGGCTTTAGGGTCTATACAAGAACTTACATACTCTAGCTTGCATAGTGGTGTTTACATTGTCAAATGCTCTTGTAGAATCCCATACATCAGGGAAATGGAGATGTTGGTCTAGACTAGAATTAAAGAACATGCAATTGATATCCATCTTGAAAGAAAAGAAAAATGAGATTTTGTTGAATACTCATGTAAACCAAACATGCTATCTATATTGAAGATACCATAATTGTCACCATGAAAAACTATTTTCAAAAATGTAAATTGAGATAAGCCTTTAATATTAATAAGCACTCTACTAATCTTAATAGAGATGAAGGTCTGGAGATCGCTCATGCTTGAAAACCAATTTTTAACTATTTTTAGATTGGTTAATTTTTTTCCCCATATTTATTATTTATTAACATGTTTAACCTAATTAATACATAAACCAACTATTATAGAACTTAATTTACATTTGGTAATTTTTAATCATAATGTAACCCCCTTTTATTCTTAAAGAGGTTTCTCCCAATACTTTATGTTTGACATGATCTAGTATTGTTCTGGGTACAATTGGTTAAATTTTAATCAAATTTTTAACCTTTGGTGATCCATTAACGAATCATGTTGTTATTATTATTATTATTATTATTATTATTATTATTATTATTATTATTATTATTATTATTATTATTATTATTATTATTATTATTTATTTAAAATTTTAGGTATGGTTTTAGTTGTCAAAATAGAGATATAATATTGCATTAAAAGAAGGGTGAACACTTTTTTAAAAATCTATCAATAACTACCTTCTTTCTTAATACTTCTTTTAACCATTATAATTTAAGAAGTGTTATTTTTTTTTATTACATCATTAGGATTTTTATCGTAATAAAGGATCATAGGTAGTGATATGAAACAACGATCTATAAACTAAAACATAGTTCTTCCAAAAATGTTGTTATATATATATATATGATGCCAAAAAATAACATTATAAAGGTACCTATATAATATTATATTTGTGACATAATATAATAAGTTTATTGAAAATAATATTTCATGACATGTTTGACATGTTGCATGTCTTTAACATTCTAATCTTTCAATTTTTTCATCTTCCTGCCTATGGCCACTTTGAAATTTATAGAAGTTGATCCAAGCCCTAGGGCAGATCATGTAGAGTTGTTGTCCAAGGAAAATGCCTTCATTATTTTTCCTAATGTTTAAAATACTAGGAATCCTCTATAGGAAGTGATTAAGGGCCTATCGGTTCAGTAAAACCATGGCATAGGCAATAAAGGGATGCATGTTTGCAAGCTATTTTTGGGTTGTCTGCATGGTGTGTATATGGAGGGTCCTTCATCTACTAAGAAGCATATGTGTTTAGCTAAAAAAGGAAAGCATGTGGAAATGAATCTTCAAGGGCATACTGTACCTCCTAGATTAGGGTTGTGTGGTCCTAATAACCATAAAAAATAAAATGTCATATGTTATTACTATGTCTATGTTAGGCATAAGATATTCATTTTTAATATGTTTAATAATTTTGTTAACAATGGATGGTTAGGGAATGAGGTTTCTATTTGAATCTTGAGGGGGGGGTGGATGGGGTGGCATTTTGATTTTTGTGCTCCCCATGGAAACTGTTGATGTTTATTTTGAAGATGAATAAGTTAATTCTGCATTTACATCATTTGATTAGAATTATTAACATGAAAATAGATAATTTGAGTAATATTTTGAAATAATATTTGATGCATTTGAGTGATATTTTGACTACTTTATGTGGCATGTGAAGCATTAACTTTGGTATTAATGGCTTGGGTTCCATTGTGAGTAGTAAAATGCATGACACTAGTGTCTTGAGAGGCATTAGTATAAAAGGAGGAACTAGTATCATGATTATAATGTGTAGAAAAATGTGTAATTGTAGAAGGATTATAATAAAATTAAACATTAGCAGAATGATTACTATTGGTAGAAAAAGGTGCACTAGTGGAGTAATTGAAAAAGAGGGGTCCTGGAAAAGGCCCACTAGATGTTAAACCTACCATGTTCATCGATATACTTGGCATGGAGGTTGAAGAAATTAAAGAAGAATAGGTCATAGTATGAGGAGTCAAAATAGAAGGGAGATATTGGGAATCAAAGAAGGTATCACCCCCAAATCCATGAGAGAATATGGGGGAAGGTGAACAGGGTTCTTCTCTTTGACCACTTATCATGAGATTGTAAATAGTTTAAGGGTATTTTATCCCATGTTGAGGAAACTCAATAATTAAAAAAATCATTTTAGGTGTGTATTATAATTTTTACTTATCTTCTAAGGAAAAAACAAGGTTACAAACTGAAGATGAATGAGGAAGATTCCCATAATTTATAGTATGAGTGGACACATGCACATTGCTTTCATCTAAAGTGGAAGCCACAAGATATTTCTAGGGAAACCAATTGAGATTGGTAAATCTCATCATATATGTTGAGTTCAAATATGTATTATCCTTAAATAGGAAATTCATGATGAAATAATGGATCTAAAAGGAATGATGTAAAGACAAAATAAAAAAATATGGTACATAGTCAAAATGGTTGACTATGTTCTGTAACCTAGAAAAGAGAATGCAAAGATAAGGATATGAAGTCATATAGGTGTACTATATATAGATATTAGGGAGGGTGAAATAGGCTAATAAGGATATATAATCATGTAGGTTGACTATGTACTTCTAAATAGAGAACTGAATAGGGATATAAGAATACAAAGTTGTGTAGCTCAACTGTATATTATAGGTAGGAAGGTTTAAATATCTATAATAGACTATATTTACCAAGATGATAATGTTGTAAAATAGGGTAAAATGTTGAAAGATCACTTGAATTAATAATGAAATAAAATGCACAAATAGTTGAATCGATGTGACCAATCTAATTGGAACACACATCAAAGACCTTGCACGAACATTGGCCAATAGAGGGGTAAAATCTTGAAAGATCACTTGAATCAATAATGAAAAAAAAATGCACAAATAATTGAATCGATGTGACTGATCTAATTGGAACACACATCAGAGACCTTGCACCAACATTGGCCAATAGAGTTTTTGTGATAAAACACACAATGATCAAAGAGAAAGAAACTGCTAAAAAGTAAATTCTAAATATTTGGTAATCCTAAATTATATTAAGTTATAATAAAGTTTGATTTTAATGTGATAGGAAAGTTAACAGAAATAAGGAACTAGAAAGTAGTGTAAGGTTGGTTTCATGATATTTATTTTGAAAGGGGTCTATATTGGCAATGGTACTAGATTGGTATTGGGGCCTAACCCCTCACTTTGAAATAATATAGTTATAAGGGTGTTGTCTTCTTTGCCAATATATACCATCAAATATGTATTTATACTTGGCAAAAAAACCTTGTTGGCTTCGGCCTTGGTGATGAAATCCATGTAGGTAGACTTTTTGAAAATAAATGATAGAAGTAGGATAGTCTTATGGAAATCATCTTGGTGTATCACCCCCTTAGATTAGGTCCATTTCATGTGACTTATACTTTTCCCCCAAAATAAAAAACTAGTTTAGGAGATAAGCATTTAAAGATACATTCAGGGAGCTAGCCCTTAAATCTAGAGGCTTAATTCCACCATAGGTACACCCACATACCTAGAAGTAATCCCATGTTTCCCAAATATATAAGATGATTTAACACCATATTCTAGGGTTCAATATTTGGTGACAATAGTAACTAATTTATAATTCCTGACACTTGGATTTGTGACTTTTCCACTTCTTTTCTTCTCTCTCCTCTTATATGCTCTACAAATGAAAGCCATTTTGGATTTTGTAAAGTAATCCACACTTGGTATGGTGAAGACTTGATGGTTTTAATTATATATTTACCTTTGAAATAAAGATTTAGAATTTTTTTTTTACCTCATAAACTTCTTGTCTATGTGTGCGAAGTGGTGCATAGTGAAATGTCAAGTGATAAGTATCTATCCTTGCCTTCTCTCTAATCTTCAAAGTTTGGTGTAAGTAGTTCTCACTCTAATAGGTCACATAAAGTGTAGTCAAGTATATTTACCTATCTATAAGTTTAAAAGAGTAGCATTAGTGTTTGAAATGTAACCTCATGTTTACTCACCTTGAGTAGTGTAATGCATATCACCTCAATGTTTGAGATACTTATGTTAGAGCAATCTAGAATGTAGAGACTAGTGTTTGGATTCATTTTTCATATTGAAATTATATGATAGTCTAGTGGATATCAATCTAGTGTATCACCTCATTAGAATAGTTTACTTTCATGTTCCCTTCTACCCCTTTTCATATAGTCAAGAAATTATTGTAGGTAATGAGCTATCAAATAGAAATCTAGGGAGCTAACCCTTAAAGCTAGAGGATTAGTTCTGCTATAGGCAACCCACAATCCTAGAGGTAATTCAATGTTTCACTACATTTAGAGTAGGCTTAAAAAACCATATATAGGGTGAAATATTGAGTGACAATAGTTTTTAAAGTATTTATTTAATTATTCTTTACACACTTTAGGAAGCATTGAACTGAGACCCTATTGAATTCTGTATCCTCACACTCAATCAGACTAATAACTTGTAAAATTTATGAAAAAGGTGTCAAAAAGGCAATAAATGAGCCAAGAACATATAAATAATTTGTACAGACCCTATCCAATCGTTACATAAATTTTAAATTGCATTGAAATCTTGAAATAATAAATTTCCCCTTTTTAGGTTGACATAGTTAGGGTAATCCTTGTATTAGGGGTTCAAACCTAAATGAGACATTATGAATATTTTGACCAACCAAAAATTCTAAAATTGGTGATTAGTTGGGTTTTTCAAATAATCTAAAATATTTTGGAGTTTGTGTCTTGGTACAATACCTATGTATATGGAATAAGATGACTATGTATGAAATAAGTGTTTAAAGACCTAATTAGGCATATACAGAGTTTTTAAAGTTCCTTTTTGAGTGTAATTTGGTCAATCAACTTATTAAAGTGAAATAAGTAGATAAAGTGTATCCATAAAGTATTTGAGTTTCTCAAGTAGTATCCTCTTCTAACCATACAATTGTAAATTTAAAAAAAAAAAGGTTACAAAGAAGTGAGGTAGTCTAAGCTAGTTGACACTGATTTGAGTGATCGAAGGATTGTTGTTTAACCTCTACATAATTTTAGTATGAGAGTAGGTTAAGACACCTAAAATTTATTGAAGGAGGTGAGATTCTCTAAGATGAAGAGAAGTTGAGATTATTTGGTCAATTATCTAAGAGGAGAGAATATGCTACCTAGGAGAAATGCAATAGGTGAAAGGGCAACATCCATACAAATAGGAGATGCAATATTCTAGGATTTGTGGATTTTCATAGTTAAACTCAATGAAACACTCACATAATCTGAGGTAAATCAAAGGAAATGACTACTCATAGATGATTTGAGTGACCAAGAGGAAGAAGAACCATATGCAACAGAGTTAGAAGATGAAGCAAATAGAGAAATTGAAGAACCTATGTTCGAAATGTTGTTGAAGTTAGTGAAAGGGAAAAGATCAAATCCTAAACTAGAACTTCTAGTGCATTCAGGTATCCTTAGTGGATAATAACTCCTTGATTGGATAGGAGAGTTAGACACATATTTTGACTTTGAAGATGTACTAAAAGAACAAAAAGTGAAGTTTTCTAGGACTAAGCTAAAGGGTAATGGATCCCTATTGTGGGATTACATATAGGATGAGAGTAGGAAAAAAGGGAAATCCAAAATTAGGTATTCAGATAGAATGGTTCCCAAGATGAAGAGCAAGTTTTTGCCTAGTGACTACATCGTAAATTTGTATAAGAAGCTTCAAAACCTAAAACATGAATAAATGGGAGTAAAATAATATATTGAAGATTTTTAAAAGCTATGTATAAGATTATGTCACATGGAGGATGACACTGATAAGGTGGATAGGTATCTCAATGGTTTGAGATATAATTTGTAGGATGAATTAAGCTTTGTTAATCTAAAAACATTATAATAATGTTATCAGTTAACCTTAAAATCATATGAAAAGCTAAATAGGAATTAGAACCAACAGAATAGAGGTAGACAGAAAAGTGTTAGTGGTAGAGGTTATCAAGGGGGTATAGGTCACTCACAAAGAGGTCAAGGGGAGTCTAGTACTTCACAAGAACAACCATATAATTCAAGAGGTAGAAGACCATATTTTATAGGTGGTTTTTCATCAAGAGGTATAGGATCAATTTTTTTTATAGGTAGGTGATTCAAGTCAAAAAAAATTGACCAACATAGGTCTTGGGGATGTCTAAAAGATCAGCTCACAGAAATTCAAAGAATATAAAATAGAAAATAGATTGCTCAAGTAGTTAAAGAAGAGAGTGTTTTCTCTGCATCACTTGTGGAGGAACCATAGGTATGAGAATATTTTGTTATGATGAAAGTGCTAATGAAGATACCAAATGAGAATGATCCACCACAAAGTAAGACATTTTTCAAAACATCTTACAAGTACGAAGGTAAGTGTTTTAAAGTGCTTATAGATTTAGAAATTATAGACAATTTGGTTTCTTCTATAATGGTAGACAATCTAGGATTGAATAAGTTCCTTCACCCCAAACCATATAAAGTTTCATGGTTGAATAAAGGACAATAATTTTTGCTTAATGAGCAAATTTGGTTAGAATTTCAAGTTGGAAGATACAAGAACAAGGTCCTTTGTGATGTCATTCCCATGAATGTTTGTCATGTACTTCTTATGAGGATTTTACAGTATGATATAAAAACAACCCATGATGGTATAATATATGTGTATACTTTGATAAAATATGGGATTAGCCACACTTTTATGCCTATGAAGAATGCATACAATGGGCAACAAGTTGTATCAAATGTGATGTTGATTAGTGGGAAAGAGTTTTTAAATGTCATGCATGAAGAGGAGTTAGGATTTGTATTTTTAGTTAAGCCTAGGAATGTTATGATAACCACCAAAGTGAATGAGCATCCCAAAGATATTCAAGACATGTTGAAAGAGTATGTAGGAATTGTACTTGATGAGCTAACAAGTACATTTCCATCCATGAAGAATATTACTCATCACATAGATTTTGTTATAGGATCAAGTTTTCCTAATAACACAACCTACAAGATGACTCATAAGTAAAATATATAAATCAATAGATAAATACAAGATATTTTAGACAAATGGATGATCAAAGATATCCTTAGTCCTTTTGCATTTTCTACAGTGTTGGTTCCCAAGAAAAAAGGTGAGTGGAGAATGTGTAAGATTCCAAGGGCATTAATAAAATCATAATTAGATATAGGTTTCCTCTCCCTAGGATGGAATATTTGATGGATTACTTGAGTGGAGAAAGTTAATTATCAAAAATTGATCTAAAAAGTGGATATTATCAAATTAGGATCAACCAAGGGGATGGATGGAAGATAACATTCAAAACTAATGAGGGGTTGTATGAATGGTTGGTTATGCCATTTGTCTTGAAAAATGCACTAGTTACATTTATGAGGTTTATGAATGAAGAAACATTTTATAGGTAAATTTGAATTAGTCTAATTAAATGATATTATTATTTACATCTATAGTACAGAGAAACACCTTCATCATTTAAATTTTGTCATGAGAAGGCTACAAGAGGAAAGGTTTGTAATCAACCTTATGAAATGTGTGTTCATGAAATCAATGTTTATTTACTTAGGATTTGGGATTAATCAAGGCTTTTTTTAAGATGGACAAGGACAAAGTGAAGGCAATAATGGAATGGCCAACACCTAGGACAAGTGGAAAGGTAAGGGGTTTTCTTAGAATTACAAGGTTTTAATGAAAATTTATTATAAACTTCGATGGAATTTGTGCCCCAATAATACATATTATTAGGGGAGATAGTAATAAGTTTATGTCGATTAATAAATATGAAATAAATTTTAATTATTTAAAGCAAATAATTATAGAACAATCCAATAATGCACATGAGATGGAATTGCTAAGTGGTGTAGGCATATCCCCAATTTTCAAATTTTTAGACTTATACCCTTAAAAATAAGGAAAATAGAGTGAAGAGATAGTAAATAAAATAGATATAGCATGTACATATTGGGAAAATCAATTTCCTCAAGTCAAACCAGATGAGTTGAAATGTATTTGGGATAAGCAAGTGATCAAGAATACTAGGAATAAACAATATTTCAATTATTTGGTCAAGTGGAAGTAATAAAAAATTTAATATGATATATGGATGATAGATAATGTCATCAATAAGAAAGGGAGTACTCTATAAGAACTCATGGACAACAATCTTTGAGTGTTTAATTTTTTTTCCCTTGTGAGTATGATGCATGAGAGTTACTCCTAGGTGAAATTGTTGAAAATTTTGGTTTGGTATGTGGTATAAGGGATCTTAGTATGCTTATATCACATTTATTTTCATTTAAATTTGTTAGAGTTTTCTATAGGTGCTTATAAATTCAAATTTGGCTTTTCTTGCCAATAAGGATTTTTTAATTTTTGAACTAGCTAGGCGTAGTTTTGGTGATAAATTTGTGTTTGGAAGGACATTAAAGTGGTTAAATTTTTATGTTATACCTAGAAGTGTAATTTTTATTTATGATACTTGTTTTAGGAATATATATTCAAGAATTTATTACTTAAAATGTATTCTTTAATACTTAGTTCATTCTTCAATGCTCTTGGAAGGTTATAAAATCCATTAGAAAAAATTATAGGAAGTATATCATGTTTTAAAATCATTTTGGAGTAGTATATTTTGAATTGGAATAAATTAATTATCTTTAAAAACCAAGAGGAAAACTATTGAATCCAATTCACGTACAGTTACAGATCCATTTTCTATGTGTTATGTGTTCAAGAAGAATGTGTATCCATTATTTGTAGGGAAATATCCCATGGAAAGATGGTTTGGTTGCATATTAATATTGGTAATCTCTTATACATTGGTATAAATTTTATTTAAGTGTTTATTTGATTATTCTTTACATACTTTAGGAAGCATTCAACTCAGACCCTATTGAAGCCTGTATCCTCAAACTTAGTCAAACCAATAGCTTGTGAAAATTGATGAATAAAGGTGACAATGAGGGAATGAATGATCCAATAATATGTATAGGGTTTATCATACCCTATCCAATTCTTACAAAAGTTTCAAATTCCATTGAAATACTAAAACAACAAATTTCCCTTCTCGGGTTGACACACTCAAGATAAACCTTGTATTAGGGTTTCAAAACTAAGTGAGACATTATAAACATTTAAAATGACCAAATATTCTAAAGCATGATGATCAGTTGGGTTCTTAGATACCATAAAATATTTTGAAGTTTGTGTCTTGGTACAATACCTATTTATGGAATAAGATGATTATGTATGAAATATGTGTTTGGAAACCTAATTAGGTCTAGACATAGTTTAGAATGTGAATTTTAGTGGAATTTGGTAAAAGATTAAGGGTATTAAAAAAATATTTTATTTTCTCAAGCACTATCCTCTTTTAACCTTACAACTGGAAATAGTGAAAAAAAAGCTATAAGGAAGTGAGGTAATCTATGTTAGTTGACATTGCGTTGAGTGATTGAAGGATTGTTTCTTAACCTCAAAATCAAAAATAAAGGGAGCCTCTAATAACATTACACTTTATTTTACTTTGCATATTATCTTGCATGCTAAATAATTCTTAAACTTATGCATTAGAGTATATCCTTGATTTTCATACTTCATGATCTAAATTAATAGATCGATATCTATATTATATAGATTAATAAAACAAATCTAATTAAGGTATAACATATTGGTGAACATGTATATCAATTGAACATTTCTGAACCCTGGGTTTCCCTTAGGGTTTGATCAATCTTTCTATTGATTTATATTTTTTATTTAGGGTTTAATTTTTAGAACTAATTTATGATTTTCCCTCATATTAAAAATTACATGTGGTTATAACATATCAATGCTGTTTAATTTTTTAACTAAATCTATTATTATAATCATTTCATGTTTTTGGCCTTTATTATGTAAAATTTATAATAATTATGTAATTCCATGGACCAAATCTTCATACATTAAGGATAAAATTAATAATGACCCATTACGAGCCTTCTTTTTTTAAAATTATGGTAATTTTCAATTAAAATTACCTCATGTTACCATTAGGATCTAAAGGGCATGCATGCCTTCATTTTCTCCTCCCTTGAGACCTCCAAATTATCTCAGCTACCATCCCACCCCCATTATTATTTTAAATATTATATTGGGACCCACGATCCATGTTATCACTATTAGTAGAGGTAAGGTGCCCAAAAATAAAGGTAT
The DNA here is from genome assembly GCA_037957365.1 of Torreya grandis. Lineage (NCBI taxonomy): Eukaryota > Viridiplantae > Streptophyta > Pinopsida > Cupressales > Taxaceae > Torreya > Torreya grandis. The sequence goes on from JARHVA010004860.1 coordinate 502,444, forward strand.
TTAATATGTTATTCCTCAACCTTTCTACCTCACACGAGGAAAACCAATCAACCCAAATGGTATGGCATCATTGATCAACTAAGTAATATCCACGATAAGAGAAGGAAGACTTACCTCATATGCACATTATACATCAAAATCTTCTATTATTCATACAAATGTAATTTCAAAGTAAAAGATTCAAATTTATCTTGATATATAATGATTTAAAACTTAAAAATTACACCACCACTTTCTTTCAATAGTTGGGCATTAGTGTGGATATTTTCAAAAAATCATAGAAAATCATTAAAATATTTGATAGAAATCCATGTAAGGTCATTTGGACAATATCATTTTATGTACAATTAGGACCTAGGATGGTGCATAATAAATTCATGGCTAATCCTCTTAATTAAAACCAAATTTTGGGGAAACCTTAGTTACATGTAATGGAAGAAATACCATTTTTATTACATAGGTGTATCAAATTTATTAATGATTTATACTGATATTAATTACTCATATATGACACACCTTTTGTATATTTTATAATGACATAATATAATAATTAGAAGTCATTGATAGTCATATTTTATGAAATAAACTATCATGCCTCTATAATATCCCATGCCATTAGAACATATGTATACATGTGTGCTAGGTGAATTAATAAATTTTAATGAAAATAAGGCAACTATGAACATTAATTAAGATACTAAGAAAAAACTACAATTTATTATAGAGCAAAAAAGGACAATTCTATATCACCCTCTTTTGGTAAATATAAAAAATCCTAATTACATAGTGACATATTGGTTTTATACATTTTATGATTATAATAATCTTTTATAAAACATTATAGATTAAAGCTACAATCAAATGCTATTGGAAGTAGATGACATGATGAAGATTCAATTTACCACTAACTAGGGAACTCTTGCATATAACAAGATGTCATTTGGCCTATCAAAGTAGGAGATACCTTTTAAAGAGCCATGGTATTTGATTTCTAGGGATATGTGGGAAAATATGTTATCATCTATATGGATGAGTTGATAGTATATTCCAAAGATAGAGCTAATCATGTAAATCATCTATAGACAATGTTCAACATATATAGAAGGTATGGAGTGTCACTTAATCCAAAGAGTGGTATCTTTAGAGTAATATAAATAAATTGGTAGCACATGTCATCACTAAATATGGGTTCTCTATTAATCTAGATCGAGTCTAGGCCATTTCCAAGTTGACACCCCCTAATAGTAAGAAGGAGCTAAAGTCCTTTGGTAAGATAAACTTTGGGACAAATTTCATTTCTAGATTTTCTAAAATTTACAAACCTTTGAATGCGATGTTCATGTAAGATTCCAATATAAAGTGGATAGGAGAAGCACAGAGATATTTTTAAGATATCAAAATAGTAATTGATCAATCTTCAATTATGATTAGTCTAGACTTTAGTAAGGATTTCTATCTTTATTTATTTGTTTCAAAACATATTATAGATGTTATAATTACACAAAAGGTGGAATACAATGAACATCCTTTATACACACAATTTTTTTAAAACTTTATCAATTACTCATGATTTCTCTCTTGTAGGAACCTATTGAGTCTCAAACTCTTTAAGGGTGAACCTTAATGGGTGTACTAGGAAATGGGTGGGTAGACCATTGGTGCATTTCAAGATTGTTGTTACCTATACTACAACTTTGGACCAACATATGTCCCTCATATACATTTTCCTAATATTTGACACATCCCTTACATGTTCTTCCAATCAATTCAATGCCTTTAATATAACTTACCTAGTCTAAACCTCTTTTTAACACCCTATGAACAAGGCCAAATTGGTCAACCATGTTTTGTGAATCAAGCACATTATAGGATTGAGTCAGCCCAATCAAATAGTTTGGGACTTAAATAAATTATTTCCAAAACAACTAGGTTGACTGGGTTGATTGTGTCAGCTAAAATTATGGAAGAGTTTAGGGTTAAATCTGAATATATAAACACATCCTTTACCTCATTTATAATAGAGAGAATAATCCATTTACTCTTATTTATGATCTAATCTTACATCATTCTAATTGAGGAGTAATTACTTAGGGTTTACACTTGGAGAAGAATATTGTCATGTGTAAGTGTCTTGGATGCATAGGAGAAGTCTTGTAGCCTAGATATGACCTATATTTGTGATCTTTATGAAACACAACAACCTATTAAAAAGTAATATTGGTGAAGGGAGAGATTGAGCCTCGATGATTTAATCTTCAAAGTGATTATTTCTAAACCTTATTCATTTATTTTGGTTGATAGAAATCCATAAATAATGGCTTGTGAATGTATTTATTTCTCCATGCTCGGATTACCTCTACATTGAAATAAGTAGATTTATTCTTCACATGTTTATTATCTATGTATATTATCCTCCATTTGTGTCATATGATTTGGTAATTACTAGATTATATTTAATTTACTTTATTATAAACCATATGCTATATCTATGGTTATTGTATGTTATTACTCAACTATAGGCTTTAGAACCCTCTCTAGTGATATTTTATGGTAAGAGACCCATTAGTTAGGTCTAACATATCCATATTGGTCATGACCCTTATTGTATAAATATACCAATAAGTGGAAGGGTGAGTTTGATTATCTTCTATGAGCTAGGATTAATTTATAGATTACCTTCAATTTCCCTGGTATAAATTTTGGAGAACCTAACGTGAACTAACCCTTGTAGGTTTTAGTTTAATTTCTTATTTATTTTTATTTTTATATCATGAGATAGAATATATTGACTCAATCCTACATTTTATGTGTAGGTTTAATACACAGTTGATCCAATCAAATCTATTTGGCTTTATGTAGGTAATCTTAAATGATGGACAATTGGATCAATCTGATCGACTTAGTTTGATTTTTTACATACAAGTTTTTTAGACTCAGTGAACCCATAAAACTTTGGTGTAAGGTTAAAAGCTTCATCTTGATGAAACATTATAAAAAATAAATTCATCATCATTAAAATCATCAGGTTAATTCTCACCAACATAGTCATTTATTTCCTTCATTTTAGTCCTATTTTTCATAGTTTTTAGTTGTAAAAAATACTAACCCTAAAGTTAACTAAGTCAACTAGATCAAATTAGTTTTTAGTTCATTATTCCCTAGGAGAATAAATCAACTTGCTTGGCTGTGCTTATTTATCCTTTTTTGAACAAATAGAATAAATTAAGTCAATTTTATTCTATATTTTTTTACATACTGGGTCAACCCAATAAACTTGGTACTTTTAAAGCAAAAGAAATTAACTTGCATTGATAATAATTTATTAATATTTCATTTTTTTGCTTGCTTACTTGGAATACAAAATAAAGTTTAACTAGGAAAGTTTAATTTATTGATATAGTCACATTATTTTTTCTTTTATTCACACATATACAAGTCACAAAATACCAAAAATCATTAAACAATTCTACCGAAGGTCTACCTATTTGGATTTCATCACCAAAGCAGGAACTAACTCATTTTTATAGCTGAGTATAAATACATGGTTTATAGTACATATTGACAAAGCACCTGACACCCCTTATCACTACAATATTGTGATGTGAAGGGGTAGGCCCCAATAACAAGCTAATAACATCATCAATATAGATCTATTTCATCTTTAAAAACCTTAAAATACCTTTAAATTACCTCTTTAAAATTTATTTCTAAAGCCAAATGCCCTATAATATTTGTTTTTAAATCTATAATTTAAAATAAGTAGGAATGATTGCATATGTTATCATTTCTATTTTTTAGAATTGTTGCTTCCTCTCTATCAATTATAAATTATATTAGCTAATTTTGGTATAAAGTTTATGCTCTGCCCCGTAACTAGATAGACTAGGTGGCACAAGTTACATTTGCATTTATTTCAATTTATTTGCTAATGAACATTAAATCATCCATAATCATAACTATAAAAACCTATATTTATCTTCAAAATACATTTACCCCACTTGATTGTGTCTCTTATAGTGTTCCTTTTTATAGAACACAGTCATTCTATTTGAACTAGTCTCTCACATAATGGTCAGTTTTCATTTCTATATAACATAGTTATTCTATTAAAACTAGTATCTCATAGGCTGGTTTTTTTTCCTTTCTATAAAACATAGTCATTATCTTCAACCTAATCTCTCACATGTTTATTTGTAGTGCCTCCCCATAGCACATAATTGACCCATTTGATTGTGTCCTTTCACTGATAATAATTGGTCTTCATTTTAAATTCAACCAGCCTCATTTAACCTTTACCACTTGTCTAATTTCATACCACTTGGCCAATTTAGTTCTTTGTCCTGAAATCCTGCATAGTTCATCTAGTTCAGTATCTAGCCAACATTGATCTAAAATTTCAAACAACATGAAATATCCTATTAGAATATTTTTGGACAACCTTAATCCATTTAGATGATACATGTGGTATTATTTAATTCCTTACCTAATCACCAAAGAGTATACTCACTCTTGGTGCACCTTGATGTACACTGTAATCAATCAGTCTCATAATTTGTCTTATTCATGATACACTTCTTTGCTCATGGATCATTAGTTAAATATTCACTCAATGGTTATTAGAGGTTTTGGATTATCTTATGTCTCTTAGTTTCCTTTTCAGGTTCATTAAAATCATTTATTACTCCTTGATTCAACTTATAACCTTCTACAAAACAACAATTCACTTCTATACAACTCTGTTTGCTTTTTACCCAATCCTAGTAGCTTTTTTTAAGGAATTTAATATTTTTACAAATGATTAAAGAGGGATATGGGAAAACCAATCATAAATTTACATACCCTCTATTATATTTTATATATTCACAAATTTTTATGCTTTGTCTTGTCTTTTAGAACATCCTTCTAGGTTCTTTTAACTGCTGTCTAGGCCTAATCAGCCATTGTCTATCCTTTCAACACATAGTTAGTTATAGTGGTATGGATTTTTAACCTAAAAAATAATAAAACCAAAAATAATTTAACATAACATAAACCCTAATTGATGAAAAAATTATAAAGGACTTGATTGGTTAAAACACTTGGGATACCTATTTTTGTTTAAAACCTTAGAAAAAGGGTTACACCTTCTATGTACACCTCAAAACACTCAAAATGCCTCTTTAAACTTCTAATAATATCAAACCACTATCATCATTAAATTAGGTTTTCGTAACCTATAGACAAACTTTCCAATCATTAGTTTCTAAATTTCTCACCTCTATTTAGCATTTTAGTGTGATTCTTCATTTCTCTGAATACATAGATTATCCTACAATCACCTAAGAACATATATATTAGGGTTTTAAATTAATTAAAGTTTTTTAATGATATGTGAATTTACCTATATTTTGGTTTAAATAGAATACACCTATTCTAATTACTTATTCTCCAAAATGACTCTTCTATTTCACTCCTTTTTACCTTATTTACACCCATGTGTGTATAAACATAGTTTGTGGGTTCTATGGGTTCTAACTTGAGGGTATTATGTCTACAAAGGGGTTTTATACATATATATATATATATATATATATATATATATATATATATATATATATATATATATATATATATATATATATATATATATATATATATATATATATATATATATATATATATATATATATATATATATATAAGGTTTTTTAGGATGTATAATATCCTCTTATACCTTGTTAAATATTTTACAATTCCTTGTAATGACTCTGGTATGCCACTACATAATATTATTTTGTTGACTATTTGTGCTAGCATATGCTCAACATGGGTTCATAGAGTTCTTTATAAATTGGCATGTAATGAAGGTATAAAATAAAATAAAAAACCATAATATGAAATCACCAATTTTTTTGAAACATCAGAAAGATAATGTTGTAGTATCTTCCTTCAAAGAGTAAACTAAAAACAGTTAATCATCATATACCTATTTAGGAGTACCGAGTTACAGACCTCTGTGTCAAAGTTTAAGATACTCCTTTCATTAATTATTTAATTTTTTTTAGGTATTATAACCCATCCATCCTCATATACAATAAAAACTAAATAGAAAATCAATATTTACAAGCTTTATATGAAAACTAACTTCCCTAACTAACTTCCAACAATCACTAACTAGTGAGAAAGCACCTTGCATACAGGCCAATGATGATTTTACATACAATGTGACTTATGACCCATGGTAAGGTGTATGTTTTATTTAATTCGTGTCTCCTAATCACTAACATTCTCAAAAAAATCTTGAAAACCTCCTACCATACCCATTCTAGACTAAATTATTCAAAATTTCAAATATTGCAAAATGGTGGGAAAATGCTATTACGTCTCTAACTAAAATTATAAGGACATTATAAAAATCATAATCAATATAAAATGATTGTAATGAATCAAGGAATTAAAATATTTTAATATTTATATAGGTAGTGATGATCCCACATCATACAATTGAGGAGAAAAATGAAACTTTCTATGAAAGTTATAACTGATTTGACTTTGAGGTTATTTGAAGCATCCTTATTATACCTGGATCCCAAAGTCTAGTTGAGATACATAGACATTTTTTATTCCTACTTAGATATATGATGGTTCATATTTTATTCATGTTTGCCTTGCTTTCTCTTTTGAGGTAATCTTCTTACATAGTGATCTCCCACATGATCATCTTCAACACCTTCTTATGCTCCTACAAACAATATAGACATAGAACACATAAATAAAATAATTTTTTTTGTTTCTTATACTCTTGGAAATCACACCCTTGCTCATGCTTTCTTTTTCTCTCTTTAATTGGTTCTATTTCTTGTGGGGGTAATGCTATAATTAAGGCTTCCTCTTCACTCTCTTTGGCCTCCATCATGTAATTCTAATCTACTAAAACTACCTTCTATTCATTCTCCTCCTTATCACCATGTAGTGATCTTTCTAAGGCTACCAAATCTACCTCTAATTGCTCACTAATTTAATATACAAAATTTCAATCATATTGCATGCCCTTTTATTGGGTTTGTACTCCTCTTTCTAATCCTGAAATGAGGACCTCAAACTAATCTATTTATTTGTATTTGTCAACAAATAGTTGGTTGCAACTATCCTTTTGTTTGATTGGTTGCTCATTCAACCAAAGCTTATGCATCTCCATCTTGAGTTGCTTGCAAAGTAGCTTTTTTTTATCTTCTTTCCTCCCTCATAGCTTCCATTTACCTTCTCCTTATTTATTACTAGATTGGCCACTTGAGTGGATTCTTTCTCATCATGCATCCATAGTATGGGCTCTAAATATCTTTCAATTTATCTATCATTATGTTCATCAAGTTGATCTGTTGCTTTATCTTATTCATCTCTCTTTGGAAGTCTTCTTGTTATTTCATTCTAAGCGCTCTTTCCCTTTACTATCTCATCTAGTCTTTTTTTTTAGGTAGTTTTACAATCATTCTCTTTACCATTTGTATTATCTTAAGCAAGTATTTTTCACCTTGATCCATCCTTTATCAATGATATTTCCTTGGATCTAATTATTTGAGAAATCACTTTTCTCTCTCCCTTTGAGCTTATTTATATCCTTATCTCTACTTAATCCTCTCTTGGATATCAACCCACTGGAACAACATTCAATCACATATAATCTTCTTTTAGAAACCTACAACATTATTTCAATGAAATTAATCAAATACACAAACTAAAAATCAAAACACATATGTACCTTTATTTTTGCATACCTTCTCCACTACTTCCTAGTGATCTTTAGGCTCTGATACCAAATGATGCATAGCATAATCAATCAATCTCACAATTTCTCTTTTTCAAGATACACTTGTTTACTCATGGCTCATTAGCTTAATCTTAACTCAATTATTCTAAGACATTTGGGATTGTATTTTGGCTATTAGTTTCCATGTCAAGTTTACTAAAATACTTTAGTACTCATTTATTCAACTTATAACTTTATACAAAGGAACAAATTACTTGTATACAACTCTACCTTCTTTTTACCTAATCCTTGTAGCCTTTTTAAGGCATTTATTATTTGTATGGATGAGTACAAAGAGATATAGTAAAAAAATCATCAGTTTAAAAACACTCTATCATATTTTAATTATTCACAAATTTTTATTCTATGTCTTGTCTTCTATACCATCCTTCTAGGTTCTCTTCACTCATGTTTAGGTTTATTAGGCCACTATCTATCCTTTCAACACATGGTCAGTTATATTGGTATGGATTCATACCCTAAAAAACTATAAACAAAAAAATAATTTAACATAAAATAAATATTAATTGATGACAAAATTACAAAGGATTTTATTGTTTAAAACACTTGAAATACCTATTTTTGTTCAAAACCCTAGAAACAGGGTTTATCCCTTCTATGTGCACATGAGGAAGCTCAAAATGCCCTTTTGAACTTTAAATACACTAATAATCCAATTTCATCATTGAATTATGTCTTACTAACATATACACAACATTTCCAATCATTATTTTATCAAGTTCTCACCTTTGTTCTACATTTTAGTGTCATTATTGGTTTTTTCTGAATACACAGACTATCATGTAGTCACCCCAGAACATCTATATTAGGGTTTTAAATTCCTTAAAGAGTTTCAATGTTTTGTGAAGGTCCCTATAGATTGGTTTCAATAGAATAAACCTATTTCAAATAATTATTCTCAACAATGACTCTTCTGTTCTACTCCTTTTTAACTTATTTACACCCCTGTGTGGACATAAAAAATTTATGGGTTCAAACCTAAGGGTCTTAGGTCTCCAAAGGGGTTTTTTATTAAAAATATAAGTTTTTTATGATCTATAATATCCAATTAAATATTTTTAAATATTTTACTTGTCATTTTAATGATTCTACTATGCCATAACATAATGTTATTTGTTGACTGTTTGTGTTAGCATATGCTCAACATGGGAATATAATGTTCTATGTAACTGGACAATGAAAAAATAAAATTAAATGCAAAAAATATCCTTAATGACCATAATATTAACTGACCAAATTTTTTTAAATTTCAAAAATACAAATTTTAAATATCTTCCTTCAAAGAGCAAACTAAACATAATTAATCATCTTATACCTATTCAAGACTACCAAGTTCCAGAAATCTCTATTAAAGTTTAAGATATTTATTTACTTATTTAATTATTTGTGGGCATTATAACCCCTCCATATTCGTATAAAATTAAAAAAATTATTTTAAAATCAATATTTATAATATTTATATGAAAACTAACTTCCTTAACTAACTTCCAACAGCCATTAACTAGTGAGAAAACACCTTGCACAAATGCCATCATTGATTTTCCATATAATGTGACTCATGGTCCATGGTGTATTTATTTCATGTATCCTAATCACTAAAATTCTCAAAAATGTCTTGAAAACCTCCTACCACACCCATTCTAAACAAAATTATTCTAAATTTAAAATACTGTAAAATGGCAAGAAAATGCCATTATGTATCTAATTCAAATTATAAAGACATTCTAAGACTCCCAATAAACCTTAAAGGATTAAAATTAATACCTAGGGACTCAAGACATGGAAATAGACTAATATGTACAGAGGTAGTGATTTTCCTACATCATACTATTGAGGAGAAAAATGAATCTTTCATTGAAGGTTATAACTGATTTGACTTTTAGGTTCTTTGAAGCGTTTTTCTCCCACATAGATCCTAAGATCTAGCTGAGATACATAGACCTTTGTGATGCTTGCTTATGGTTATGATGGCTCCTCTTTTATTCATATTCCTCTTAATTTTTCCATTATTTTCATCTTCTTGCATAGTGATCTCCCACTTGATCATTTTCAACACCTTATTATACTATTGGAACCAACCTAAACATAGATCACACAAGTCAAAGAAAATTTTTTGTTGTTTGTCCTCTTGTAAATCACACCCTTGCTCATGCTTTCTTTTTCTCTCATCTCTTGGTTCTACTACTTGAGGGGATACTATTGTAACTAAGGCTTCCTCTTCATTGCCTTTAGCCTTTACCATGTAATTCTCATATACTACAACTACCTTGTCTTCTTTCTCCACCTTGACACCATGTAGTTCTCTTTCTAATGTTACCAACTTTGCATATAATTTCTCAATACTTTAATACAAAAACTTGTAATAATATTTCATACCTTCTTCTTTGGTTTGTACTCTTCTTTATAAGCCTATAATGAGGTCCTCAAAGTGATATATTTATTTGTCCTTCTCAATGCCTAGTTAGCTACAACTATCTTTTTGTTTACTTGGTTTATCATTCAAATAAATCTTATGAATCTCCATCTTCATTTTCTTGTAGAGAAATTTTTTCTACCTTCTTTCCTCCCTCATGTCTTCTACTTGCCTTCTCCCTATCTATTGCTTGATTAGACACTTGAGTGGCTTATTTTTCATCACCCATCCATAGTATGGGTTCTTAATATCTTTCAGTGTCTCTATCATGATGTTCATCAAGTATTTATATTTATTTATCTAATTCATCTATCTTTATAAGTCTTATTATTTTTGTTTCCTTCTCAACTCTCTTTCCCTCTACTATCTTAGCTAGTGTTTTATTTTAGGTAGTTCTACCATCATTCTCTTTACCATTTATATTTTCTTAAGAAAATATTTTTCACCTTGATCCATCCTTTATTCAATCTCTCTCCTTGGATTCAATTATTTGATAAATCACTTTTCTCTCTCCTTGTGATCTTCTTTAGTTCCTTATTTCTACTTAAGCCTCTCTTGGATTTCAACCTGCCTCATGAACTTTCAATCACCTACACCCTTATTTTAGTAACCTAAAACATTATTTTAATGAACTTGATCAAATAAATAAGATAAAAAAAAAATAAACATATGTAAAATGATTTATGTATACTTTCTCCAATTATTCCCAATTATATTTAGGCTCTTATACAAAATGATGCAGAGGGTAATCAATCAATCTCACAATTTTTCGTGTTCAAGATACACTTGTTTGCTCATGGCTCATTAGTTCAATATGCACTCAATAGTTCTAAGACATTTTGTATTATATTTTTTCTCTTATTTTCCTTATCATTTTCATTAAAATCCTTTATTACTCCTTAATTCAACTTATAACCTTCAAAAAATCAACAATTCAATTTTATATAACTATGCCTACTTTTTACCCAATCTTTGTATCCTTTTCAAAGCATTTATTTTTTATACGAATGAATAAAGAGGGATAAGGGAAAACCAATCACCAAATTATTTACCCTCTATTTTATTTTATATATTCACAAATTTTTATTCTCTATCTTGTCTTCTAGACCATCTTTTTAGATTTTTTTCACTCCTATTTAGGCCTATTATGCCACTATCTATCCTTTTAACACATAGTCATTTATAGTGGTACAGATTCATAACCTACCAAACTATCAACAATTAAATAATTTAAAATTACATAAATAGTAAATGATAACAAAATTATAGAGGATTTGACTAGTTAAAACATTTGGCATACCTATTTTTGTTCAAAACCCTAAAAACAAGGTTTATTCCTTCTATGTGCACCTAAGAACACTCAAAATTCCATTTTTAACTTCCAATACACTTTAAATCCATTGTGATAATTTAATAAGGTTTCCTAAAATATATAAAACCTTTCCAATCATTATTTTCTCATGTTATCACCTTTGTTCAATAGTTTAGTGTGATTCTTGGTTTCTTTGAATACACAAACTATCCTGCAGTCACTCGAGAACATCTATCTTAGGATTTTAAATTACTTAAAGAGTTTAAATGATATGTAGAGGTCCCTATATCTTCATTTCAACATAATAAACCTATTCCAATTACTTGTTCTCCATAATGACTCCTATGTTACACTCCATTTTAACTTGTTTACACCCCTATGGGCACAAACACAGTCTATGGGTTCTAGCCTGAGGGTCTTATTAGTCTCTAAAAGGGTTTTTAAAAAATTATATAAGTTTTTAAGGATATATAATATCATTTTACACATGTTTAAATATTTTATAATTCTTTGTGATGACTCTGCTATGCCACTACATAATGTTCTTTGTTTACTGTTTGTGTCAACATATGCTCAACTGGGGTATATAGAGTACTTTATAAATTGAAATGAAAAAATAAAATGAAATGTTCAAAATAATATTAACTCACCAAATTTCTTAAAATTTTATAAATACAATATTTTAAGATCTTCCTTAAAAAAATAAACTAAAAATAGTTAATCATATAATACCTATTCAGGAATACCAAGTTGTAGACCTCTCTATCAAAGTTTAGGATACTCATTTGATTACTTGTTTCATTATTTTTGGGTATTATATCCCTTTCATCTTCATATACAATAAAAAAATTTAATGTAAAATCAATATTTACAAGCTTTATATGCAAACTAATTTCCCTAACTAACTTCTAATGGTCGGTCACTAACAAGTGAGAAAACTTTACACAAAGGCCAAGCCTAATTTTTTTTACAATGTGATTCATGACCCATGGTATGGTCCATTGTGTCTTTATTTCATGTTTCATAATCAATAGCATTCTCAAAAACATCTTGACAACCTCCTACCACACCCATTCTAGACTAAACTATTCAAATTTTCAAAATTTTCAAAATGGCAAGAAAATGCCATTATATATCTAATTAAAATTATAAATACATTTTAAGACTTATGATTAACCTAAAGGTATTGTAATGATTCCCTAATGTATTAAGGCATGAAAATATACTAATATTTATAGAGTTAGTGATGCTCATACATCACACCTTCTCTCACCCTTCTGCTCTTGACTGTAATATGGTTCAAATTTACCCAAAATGATAATATTGATGGATCAAATCCACTCCACACTTAAGACACTAGTCTATTTAAATTATCTTATTACACTTTAGGGGTAATTAAAACAAGCTTAAATAATAATCACATAAAAAATCCTTTAAACACAAATAATCCTCCACCCAACAACCCATCCCCTAATACCAATATAGGGAATTTTCCTCCTACCAACCATAACAATCAACCATTAAACAATAACAATCCAAATACACCAATTGACACCACTCAAATTATTGCACAAATAGTTTAATAAATTAATATTTTTTTCAAAAATCTAATACTTCTAAAATGATGCAAATCCAACATAATTTATTAAACATGACTAATCAACCTCTTATTCTCCTACCAAAAAACCAAAATTTTATCTCTCCTTCTCTTAGAGATGCCAAATAAATATCATTCCAAAACCCCTTATGCATAACAAGATGCTTCAAAATATTCAAAATCAACCTTTATCTTCATTCATTATTTCTATTTATATTGGAAATCTCTTTCTAACTATTAAATATAATGGGACTAAATACCCTACATCTTTAATAAAGCATTTGGTAATATCTACAAATAATGTATTCAAATAGATACCTTTGTTACCACAAAAATTCTAGTTAGAGCATTCACAATAAATGTATTATAATGGTATAATAAACTCCCTTAACATTCCATATGTAAACTTGAGGATTTTTTCAATTATATAGTAAAATAATTTCAACCATAACAATCCCCTTCTAAATCAGCTCATGACTTCATTAATTGATGGAAATCTTTGGGTCACAAAGATAACCATAACATGACTAATAATAACTTATTTTAGCTCTTTATAATTACATTAAAACCTTCCATTCATTATAAGGTCTGAAAATTTTCTCCATAAACTCTAACTTATGAAATTGATCAAGCTAAAATAAAAGATTTTGTTATGAAACAATTTGAGTTAAATCATAAATCCCTCAACACATCTTTCCAAAATTCCATTAATGCATTTACTAGTAATCCTCCTAAAATAAAATAGGAGTATTCAAAGTATATAAATTCTAAGCTTCCCATATAGAATTAAAATTCAATAAATGAATAAATTATTATCTCTCTATAAACCTTTCACCTATCATAATGTTCCACCTACATGGTATGATCCCAATTTTTTTTGTTTCATGATGATGTGTGTCATTCTCATGAAGCATGTCATGGCCTCAAATTTGTTGTTTATTTTATGTTAGGAGATACATTCAACCATGATTCTCTTGTCAAAATATGCCATCGTGATTATCTCAAAGCCTCTTAAAATAAACAAATTACCAAGCCTTCATCAACTAAATGTCAAAAATAATGTTATACTTCCAACCCAAAAAATTCAAATGAGGATATTTGTGCAATTGATGTTGATTGTTGTCAATATTATTCTAATTGGAAAAATGTGAATGAAACCAAGGGCAATTATAGATGCAAACCTACTCACAAAACTCTTTTCACTAAACCTAAGAAATCATCAACTGAAGAATAATTACTTAAAGAAACCACAACTACCACTACCATACCTTCTAAACCAAATGACGAAAGACTCCCACAACTATAAACTCAATCTACCTCTCCTATTTTTACAAAAAATAGTGTACTTACCAAACCTTGTGTCGATTCTTCATCATATGAATCTCATTATAATTTCCTCTCATAACTCAATTTAATTACTTGTAAAACATCGGCCACAAAGTTAATTCATACTTATCCATTTCATCATAATTTTCTAATGTAAAAATTAAAAAAAATTGAATAACCATAATCCCTTGATGTGGAAAAAATTCTTAAACACCCTTAACCTATAAAAGTAAACACTATTTAAACTATTTATAACTCTTCTAACCCTTCCATAGAATTTATTTAAGAAGACATGATTGACAATGAAATTAGTTTTTAAGTAGATGAAGGATCAAGATTTAATGTTACCTCCTTTTGGTTATTTCAACAAATTGGATATACCAAATATAACCTTAAACAAACTCATCTCACATGTTGAAGATTTGATAAAATAAATCAAAACCTACTTGGTTGTATTTGGTTCCCCCTCACTATCAAATCCAAGACCATAAGTACCAAACTCAAGGTCCTTGATGTAACACTATCTTACAACATAATCCTAGGTCACCCATGGAAACATAGTATGAGATATATTGAATCCTTAGGTAGTTAATGTGTATAACTAACAAACTCCAAATTTCAATATCAGATTTCAACCATTACACATATTAATATTGTACCTCTACCTAAATTTTTTAACATGAATCCATAATTACAATTCACTCTTATTGATTGTAATGATGATGAACCTAATGATTTATGAAATACTTGTAATACCACTAAAATATTGCCTTACATTTTAGAATGGATTCCTTCTTATTTACTTTTGTGTGATCATCCCATCCCTATAGTTGATTATATCACCAAATTTCTCCTCCATTTAATAAACATGAAGCTTATTACATAGAAGATTATTTCACATGTGATGAATATGGGGTGGCCAAATTATTTCAATACCATTCAACAACGTCTCTTCAAAAATTTAGCGATTCAGGTGGAGCTACTTTTAATTCTCCCTTAGATATAAATAAATACATTATTTACATATATATGATGATAATTATATGATGGCCCAATATCAATCATGAGACTTAGATGTACAACACTATCAGTAGACATTAACCAAAATACATGCTTTCAACTGTGATGTCCATGTCATTCACATATCAATTGATGTTGAATCATAACTTTAAGTTCATGTATCTCCCATTAATCCTCCACTATTAGACACCCCTTGGGTACATAAAAATATATAAACTATAGAAAATTCAAAACTTTTGATCTTTATACACTTTTTAAGCAACTAAACAATCTAACAACTTATCTTTCTTCTCATGAAGCTATAGACACCATTAAGGATACTCAACTTAATTCATTTGAACATCCATATTTAACACAACCTATCACACCTATCACAAATTCAATTGACTCTACTCAACCTCAACCTCAACCTAAGATATCACCTAAACCCAAAATTACCTTAGACACTAAATCCAAAAACATATGACAAAGGCAGTTTGAATATGATCATAAAATTAATAAAATCATTGATATCAAATTAGATGTTTAATAATATATAATATTAACTATTCTCCCTAGTGATGAAGTTATCATTAAACTACTCCATGTTGGGGAACCTCAATTTCCCCAAAAATATCATAAACTAGGAAACTTCAAACAAAAAGATTCTTATTTTAATAATTGCATTTCTAGTGTGGATCCTAAACTAAATCCTATTTTTTCCTTTCCTCATTCTCCATATTATTTCCTAGATAGAAATGCTCTTATCATTGAATAAACCACTAGAATAAAATATGATACACCAACATGTCCTCAACCTATCACTATATCTAAATAACTCACTCCAACAAAGCATGATAGCTTTACCTTATTCTTTAACAAGTATCACAAAACATTTGATTAGTCATATGAATACATGCCAGGTAATAATCTTATCATTCTCATACATAATATCATCACTTACCTAGATGCAAAACTTATTAGACAAAAACAAAACAAAATTTGCCAAAATTTTCTATGTTATGTCACAAATAAATCATTAAAATTTTAGCTATCGAATTCATCAAACCTATTTCTTATTCATAATGGGTATCAAACATCATTCTTGTTTGTAAAAAATTAAGCATGGTTATTTCTATATGTATTTATTTTCATAATCTTAACTCAGAAATTCAAAATTTTACTTCCCCTTACCTTCAATAGATGTTATAGTCAATTCCACCATTGGATATGAAATTCTATCACTATTGGACACCTTCTCAGGATATAACCAAATTCATATAACTCCCAAATACCAACATAAAACAAAATTTACTATATAATGGGGCGCCTATTATTACATCAAAATGCCTTCCAGTATTAAAAATGTTGGAGAAAGCTAACAACATGCAATGACTCATTTTCATGATCTTATACAAAAGATAGTGGAAACCTATGTTGACGATCTCAGTACTAAATATAAGAGTCTTACAATTCACCTCACCAATATATATATTATTTTTAGATAAATTAATGAAATATAAAGTTCAAATTAACCCATAAAAATGTGTATTTGGAGTTACATCTAGTAAAATTTTAGGGTTCTTAGTCTCTCTTTAAGGCATTGATGTCAATCTAGCCAAAATAAACTCTATCATCAACATGCCTATTCCTCACTCCATTCTATTTGTATGCACTTACCTTGGTAAAATTGGTGTAATTTAATGGGTCATCCAAAAATTGGATTATCATATACACTTTGTTAATTCCTTTCTCAAAAAAGGTAATGCTCTATAATGAATAGATTCATTCCAAAAAAAAATTATAATATGAATAAATATTTGATTCATCTTCGTACTCTTGGACCACCTTCAAATTACCATCCCTTAATCTTATATATGTCCTCTAACCCCATATCAGTTGGGATAATGCTTTACAACAAGATGATACTAATACAAAGTATGTTATTTATTACATTAGTTGATGACTCATTGATTATAAAAAACATTATATCAGAGTAGAATGTAATTGCCTTACTCTCTATTTAATAGGTGAAAAGCTCCATCATTGTATGCTATACAATACCACTTATGTCATTATTCACTTCAATCCACTTCATAATTTCAAGCATTATTACCTATAGAATTGGAAAATAGATGGTCCTCGTAATGGAATTTGACATTCAAATTGTTACATAAAAATATTTCAAATGACAACTCATCACTGACTAACTTATTATGGTATATTTAACAACCACAAATCAACTTAATGATAATCTCACTAATGACAACATTGTTTATATTTAAGGTCCTTACCAAGTTATCTCTTTTAAATATTATTTTCATAATTTCACTATTGATCTAGAAGCAAATAATCAAGAAGATATCAGTATCAGCCCTGATACTACTAAATTCAAAGTATTAATCAAAGAACTACCTGATGTTACCATAGATTTACATGAAGACACATGGACGCTCCACTTTTATGGTGTTGAATGCCTCCAAGGAGTTGGGGAAGGATGTATTCTAATCAACCCACATGGTAATATCTTAGCTTTGGCATTTCAACTAAATTTTCATGTTATTAATAACATGGCCTAATATGAATCTTCTAATATTAGGCATGAAATCACTCAACTTAGATAACCCATATCTACATGTTTTATGTGATTCACAAATTATCTTCCATTGAGTCAATGGTAATTAAAAATGTAAAATCAAAAATCAAATCACATATCATCAAATAGTTACTACACTTGCCAAAGAATTTTCCACTTTTACCATTGACCCAATTCCAAGAGATTAAAACACCATAATTGATTCCCTTGCTTAATCAAGATATCTATTTCACCCTTAGCAAGTAATTAATGATTCACAATTTATTATCAAAATAAGAAATTCACCTTATTATATTAAACCAAATGATTTGCTCATTTGTCACATTGAAGCCATGACTATTCAAAAAATCCAATGGTATAAAACCATAATCCAATTTCTTAAACATCAAACTTACCCTATTGACATAGACTTTCATGAAAAGACTCAAATACATAAACACAATTTCAAGTTTGTATTTTGATATAATACATTTTATTACCATAATTCATAGGGTACCCTACTCCATTATGTAATGTTATAAGAGGTTCCTACTCTCCCAAAACAAGCACATGGGAGTATTTGTGGCAATCACTATAACGGACAAGAAACTACCCACAATTGCTTATGTATGTGTTACTTTTGGCTTATTCTATTTTTTTTTATTAATCTTACTGAAAAGCTTTATCCTTTTCAAATTTATGACAATCTTATCCACTCACCATTGGTTGAGCTCCAAATAGTGGAGTCTCCTTGGCCATTCTCTTTGTGGGTATTATATCTCATTGGTAAATTACCATGATCACAAGATGATCATGCCTTTATCATTACTACTATTGAATATTTCACCAAATGGGTACAATCCATGCCTCTTATTAATTTCATAGGAATTACAATTTCAAAACTTATCCTTAACTAAATCATTTATTGTTTTTGAGCTACCCATACCATCATTTTTGAAAATGGTGGCAATTTTATAAACAAAGACATGAAAAAATTATATGCTAAATTTATAATTTACCACAAATTTTCCACATCTTACCATCCTCTATGTAATTCCCAAGTAGAAGATATGAAAAAAAATCTAAAAAATATATTTAAAAAGACTATTCAATAAACTTGTACTAATTGACACCTTCATTTATATCCCACACTTTGGGTTCACCATGCTAGCATACATAGTACCACTGTGAAAACACTATTCTCACTAGTATATGGTTCCAAATCAGTATTAACATTAGAAGTTGAAGTACCATATTTATGTATATCTCTCCATGGTATAATTCCTGATGATGAATTACCTGAATCTCATCTTCATGATTTAAACTTTATTGATGAACACCACTTTGGCCACTTTATCACATAATTACCAATACAAGGCTCACATTTCTAAATAACATAATGAAAAGGTCAAATTATAAACATTTAATATTGGTGACTTAGTCCTCAAATTAGATGACACACATGATAAATAAAGAAAATATTCCTAAAACTAATGGGTCCCTTAATTAGTAAAAGACATTCTTGGTCCTACTACTTATCATATACAAATTAATGAAGGCCATAATTTCAAATAACCTAGCAATGCACAATTTTTGAATCAATGTTTTGCTTAAATATCTCCCTTATTTCCATAATGCTATATGCTATACTACTATCACTTATTTTATAATCTATCTAATAATCTCCCTTATACAACAACCTATTTTATACACAAAGCTTAGTCCCCTTCTTTGGTCCTTTGATCTCTATTTTCAATTAATTCATGTGTTGCATTATACTATCATGGATAAGACCCATTTTTATTTATGAATACCTTTTTATTTCATACATTCATTTTTAATGTCTTTTCTCTTTGACCATAAGTTTTTTATTTTACAAACCTTTTGATCCTCTTCTTTCTTTTGTGAGTTGTAGTGTAAAACTATGGATAGGACTAGGCATTACTCACAAATATTATTTTAACAGTTTACACCTACATAGGTTTATATTTTATGATTTGTAGTGTAAGAGTATATATAGGACTAAGCTATCCCCATAAAATTTATATATTATTTTCAACTTTTTGTGGAAACTATGTGTTTTTTTATAATGTTAAGAAATGGTTTAAAGATTATGATTCCATATTCTCAGCCTTAATTATTTTCTCGATAAAATATGCACAATAAACTATGTTATCATGTTTCCCTACACTTCCATACATTATTATGATAAAAAATCATACTTACCTGTTATTAGATTTTTAGTGATTTTAGATCATTCATATTATTTCATGTTTATTTGTCCTTAATCTCCCTTCCTTTAATTATGCATTAGATAAAACTATGTATAATTCAAGATAACACTTTTATTTAACATAAACAAAAAAGACTCTTTGACACCATCCTATCTAAGTCCTTTTTCTTATCAACCAAGTTTAAAGTTTTCAAACTATAGTCATTTTTAGCACTCATGTTGGTTATTTCAAATCTATGGGGAGAAAGAATCATAAAATCCATAACAAGTTAAAATCCAAATTATTTAAATGAAAGGCATTGATAAAAAATAAATATAAAATAATAAAGTTAACATCACACCAAAATAACTGATTTATAGCACGTCACCTATTCCTAATGGAAGCTCAAAATCCATAATTGTCCTCATAATAGATCCAACTTACATTAGGGTGTGGCATGATAATAGATTAGGATAGGATAATTAAAAATTCTTTTTATTGCTACCTACTTTCTCATGAAAATATCTAATCTTCGTAGTATATCGATGGCTATGTAAGGGGTCCTGAGGAATGGGGAATATGTTGTGGGAAGGTAGGTACATTTTTATTTTCATTCATATAGCCTTTATGGGATGATATTCATACTTCATTTGATAAACCAAGATTTGTGTGGTTATAAAAATTTCTTCAAAGTCTTTAATAACAATAGTCCGCCTGTTTTAACAAACTTAATTTTAGTGTATTGACTTAGATAAAATGTTTCTCTACCTTTATTTTTCCTAAATTTACTAAACCTCCCATTTCATTACCCCCTTCATAGGCAAGTTTGATTCTAAATCTCTTTCCCCACTTATATATCCATTCATATTCACATCTTACAACATGTTCGCACTACCTTGTTTTGGTTTTATCTACCTTTAGAATTAAACGACATGCTTGAGTGACTTTGGATTATTTTATTTACACCATTGATTTACATTTATAGAATTTATTTGTTTTGATTTGAAACTTTTAAACATTTTTTATCATTCCTTTTTGGGGACATCTACATCCATTTATATATTTGTGAACTATTTTTAATTGTTGAGTGAGTTTAGATTGTTACTTATCACTCAACAATGTTGTTTTTACTTCATGCAATTTTTCCATTGATGTTAAAGTTTGGATTGTTACTTATTATTCATGAATTTTTTTTCTTCTTTTATGTTTCTTACCCATAAATTTTTAAGTGAGGATTGTTATTTCTTTGACATTGATGTTAGAAATTCATTTTTCATGTATCCTTAGTTTGATTTAGTTTGTTAACCTTCTTAATTAAGGTACATTTATATGAGTATTTAGGTCACTTACTAGCCTTGGATTTTTGGTTACCTGATTTACTCTAAATTTTGGCTTGGTCATTTCATTCTAAATTATCATTTATCACCCTATCTTGCCAAATTTCCACGTATGTCATGCCTAAACATTTTATTTATATTGGGTTTCTTATGTTAATTTGTCTTTTCTCTTTAGTTTTTTATTCTTAGCATATATCAAAGAAATCTCTAGGCCCTCCATGATCAAAACTAAAAACACAACAAACAACCATTCAATAATAAAGGTAAGTCAAGGCACGTGTATAATACTTATTTATTTAATTTTTTATTTTTTTGCATTTACCTTTAGTTATTTTATGTTTTAAAATAATATGATTTATTTAACTCAACACTATGTGTTGCTATTTTTATTTCCAAGCAACATTACATGTTACAACTACATGATATGATGCAATTCACGTGGGGCATATGTATACACATAATATTTTTAAAATTTTATCAATTAATGATGTTTTCTCTCTCATAAAACCCATCGAGTGTCAATTTATTTTTAATGCATGACTTAAAGGGTGTACTATAAAATAGGTGGGTAGACCATTGGTGATTCACAAGAATATTATTCTCTATACCACCACTTTGAACCAATATAAGTACCTCTCATACATTTATCTAAACTTTGACACCTCCCTTACATGCTCCTATAATCAAATCACCGTATAAAATAGACCTGGCCTAATTCAAACTTATTCTAACCATACAATAAACATAGTTGAATGGGTTAAGCTTGTTGTAGGAATTGAGCACATTGCAGTGCCAATTCAGCCTAGTCGACTTAGTCTAGGACCTAACTATTCTATTTCATAAAAAATTAGGTTGATTAAGTTGATTGTGTCAGCTAAAATTTAAAAAGGGTTCAGGGTTATATCTAGATATATAAATAAATCCTTTACCTCATTTCCAATAGAGAGAATCATTTATTTGCATTTCTTTATGATTTTCTCTTCTAGCATTCTACTTGAGGAGTAATTACTTAGGGTTTACACTTGTACAAGAATCTTGTCTTATAGAAATGACTTGTATGCATATAAAAATTATTTTATCCTAGATATGACCTCTCTTCATGATATTTTTGAACCACAACAACCTATTGAAAATCACAATTGGTGAAGGGAGAGATTAAGCCTTGACAGGTTTGTCTTCAAGGTAAGTATTCCTAACTCTTATTCCTCTATTCTAGTGGATAGAATTTCATAAATAATGACTTATGAATTTATTTATCTCTCCATGCTTAGGATTAACTCTACATTAACTTCAGTAGAGTTCTTTTTTTCATCTTTATTTTTTATGTTCAATATTCCCCATTTATGTGATAATATTTAGGGTGTAATAGAATATATTTACATTACTTTTTACAAATCATAGGACCTAGATAGGTTTATTTTGTGGAATTATTAGACAAGAGGATTTTGAACCATATATAGTGATATTGTATGGCAAAAGACCCCTAAGTTACATCTAGCAGATTTATATTGGTCATGACCTCGATTTTCTAAATGTACTAACAAGCAGAAGGACTAGTTTGATTTATCTTCTCTAAGCTAGAATTGATTTATATATTAGCTTCAACTTACCTTGTAACACATCCCATTTACTTTATGATCACCAATATTAAGGATGTCGAGTTAAAATAATTTATGATAGACAAGAAGATATATGTCATAAGCAAAGATATCAAAACATCTATGTATTATATTATGAGAAATTAGACATAAACCATCAATCAAGATCTAGCTATAAAGATCACACATATCCATAATAAGCTAGATTAGAGAAAAGGCAAAATGATGAAAAGTTACAAGAGCTTGATCTTGATATTAGACAAAAAAATATTGTAAGAGGCTAGGGAATCATCTATTTGATTATATATATATATATATATATATATATATATATATATAAACAAATTAATGAAACTTAAGTAGTTGGTGGTGAATAGTTTTGTCAAACCATCTTTTATTTGCTCATAGAGGCTTGTACCCCTAAGCTACATAGAGAGAAAAACTGATCCCTTAGGCTCATATCAGCTCATTACATGATCAAGAAGGGAGTCCTATATAAAAATAACCATGAATACATCTACCTGAGATGTGTTTAAAAATAAAATGTGGTTATCTTGAATAACTTACATCAAAAGATAAGAAGTGCAAATCACTTAGATAACACAAGAAATACATATATATATATATATATATATATATATATATATATATATATATATATATATATATATATATATATATATATATATAGACACACACACACACACATACACACACACACACACACACACACACACACACACACACATAGATATATATATATATATATATAGGCCAGTACTATTCCATCCTGATATTTATAAATATTTAGATTCATGGATATCATAGGTCAGTACTATTCCATCTTGATATTTATACATATTTAGATTCATGGTTATTATATATATATATATATATATATATATATATATATATATATATATATATATATATATATATATATATATATATAAACCATGCCAATACCTATCATGACTTATATGTCTTTATGAAAAGAGAAATGGATATTTCCATGCCTTTGTAGAAAGTTATTGAAATATGTCATTTTTCCCAACGGGGTCTTGACTTTATTGGGGTGATCATCCTAAACTCTTACCCATAGTACAAGTTTTTCTTAAAATCTATTGGTTAACTCATTATGTGGATAGAATTTGTAGTTAAAAATAATTCTAGAGCAATCAATGTCATCAATTTTGTCTTAAAAAATATATCGATAAGGTTTGACACTCTCATTTCTTTATTTTGTGACAATGATCCAACTTTCTAATGCACTAAATTTATTGAATGGAATTATGACAACAAAATCACCATCTAATTCTCTTTGAACTACTATCCACAAGGGAATGAATTATTTGAGTCTACCAAGGAAACCTTGATGAATTTCATTAACAAACAAACATAAGACAAATCATCAGAATGGCATCTCTTATTGAAATATGCACTGTGGTTAGATATAACAATATATAATGAAGACCTCAAGGCTTCACCTTTTCTACTAGTGTATGGGCAATAAAAAGTCTTCCCTATTATCCTAAAAACACCAATGCACCAACTAATGTAAGAGTATATAAGGTAATATGAAAGAATACAATATAGGCTGCTTGATACAGCCCAAATGGAAGATGTAAGAACTAAAACACTACATAGCTTCAATAAATATTTTCAAGAGATAGTTTGAAAAGAGATCCAAAATCAAAGCCTTAAATATTATAGACTTGATGTTTTTTTCAGATAATTCCCATGAAAATAAATGATATCATGATAGGTTTATTCATTTATGGATTGGACCATATAATATATCATAAATCTTAGGTAATAATACCTTCCCCTTTAATGATATGCAAGGCAATGACCTCACCTTTCTAGTCAATGGATAATTTTGAAAATGTTATTTGATGGCTACTTAAATTAGAGATGCATCGAAATGATTTTAAGTGGAGATATATATGTGGGAGTAGATTATATTTCCTTTCTTATACAGTTTTTCTAGGTTAATCTTTCCTATTTTTATAGATTAACATTTCCTGATATATGTGTTTACTTTTATTAGATTTTTTGTTTTATTTCTAGATTAGTTTTCTAAAATTTTAGAATGGATCCAGCTAATAGAACTAACATCTTTCATCCTAGTGTTTCTTTTTTTTTATATGTATGTGTGATCTGT
The DNA here is from genome assembly GCA_037957365.1 of Torreya grandis. Taxonomy (NCBI): domain Eukaryota; kingdom Viridiplantae; phylum Streptophyta; class Pinopsida; order Cupressales; family Taxaceae; genus Torreya; species Torreya grandis. The sequence goes on from JARHVA010004860.1 coordinate 527,785, forward strand.
AAACTGAAAATACAAGTGTAGTATATTAAAAAATCACTTCTTCACGTTTAAGAGATCCTTCAATTTATCACATTTTTTGCTTAATTTTGTATAAATAAATTAAAACTAGATATAAAATGAATATCAAAACTAAAAAATAATTAGATAAAATTCAAAGAATTCACCAGCAAATTGATAATGGAGTTCGGCTTCAATAGCCTACATCTCTGGGTCCGTTCAAAGTGAGGACCATTCTCATTAATTTTGTGCAACAAATGGATTTCAAAATCAATAAAAGTATTAAATTAACCTTTTTTGATCTTTGTTTGCCTATAAAAATATCTCTCAAACCTAAAAATAATGGCCCAAGGCCATACAAAGCAAAAACAAGGCTCTAATCTTCTTAAATCTCTTCATACAGTCTATTTTTCATGTCTGTTCAAGTATAAATTAGTCCCTTTTATAACACTTTGACCCCCATGGCTTAATTGGTCAAAGCATTAATCTTTTAGATGACAGTTCAGGAGTTCAAAACCTCCTCCCACCTTTCTAGGCACCTTGGCATGTGGAAGGGCACGCTTAGCATGTAATTTGAATGTTTCCCTCCTTTTTTGGCACCTTGGGACTTGGTTTAGTTCCAAATTTTATAGGAACTCTATTTCCAACACCTTAAATAGAAATTTTTGACCCCTCTTCAAATGCCTAAGACAAAGGTGCCCACTTAGGCTATTGATTTGACATGGTACATGCTTGGTTGATGGGATGGGAGATGTGGCACTTTCTTTGGCACCTTATTTAAAAGTTCAAAATTTTCAAATAAAAATTAACAAACCAACATTTTTTTTTACAACAAATGATCTTTCCATGTGTCAAGTGGATATTGGTCCACTTGGCACGTTTTCAACTGTGCCACGTCACTTTCGACACCCCCTATTGCAAGATTTCTTTAATTAGCCATATCTTGAGCATCAGGACTCCTTTTTTCGAACTGCAAAAAGCACTAGAAAGCTCTTGATGAGTAATACAATGTGAAAATGATTTTAACAAAATTTTAAGAATTTTTAAAAATACAACGGCACATGGATCCACCTGGATCATTCCTCCCCACTAGGAACTTTTGGACCTCTAAAAGTTGAAATTAAATGGTAATGAGGTGAGGGTATTTTTCCCTAACCTTTCTGAATTCCATCCATTTGGCCTTGCTTGGGTGCATCCCTTTGAGACCAACATGAAGATATTCAAAATTACCTCTTCGTGAAGTCTGTATATTCCTGTCAAGTATAGTATCTTTTTGCAATTCTATTAGATATTCAGGAGAAAAATCATCAACGGAAGGAATGCATACACTTTCATCATGATCAATTATCATGGGAGGCTCATACAGTTTCAAATTTTCCATATTTACAACTGAATAAATCTGCATGTAGGATGGTAAATCTAATCGAAAAGCATTTGTGCCAATTTTTTCCATTATTCGAAAAGGACCATACCGGATTGGTTTCAACTTTTTACCTTCACCTGTCAGTCTTTCCTTACTAATGTGAATCCATACCATATCACCTAAAACAAATTGGTGATCAATACAATGTTTTTCATGCTTGGATTTTTACTTGGCTTGACTTTTCTCCAATTGAGTACGAACAGTCTGATGAATGATCTATATTTGTTCAATGAACTTCTTGGCTTGAATGGCTTCTTTTGGTTCACCAACAACTGTATCTTGTCCATAGCAAACATCTAGAGGAGATTTAGGCAAGTATCCATAACAAAATTTAAATGGAGATTTCATAGTAGAAGAATGAAGTGCCCAGTTATATGCATGATGTATGTAACATAATTGTTCATCCCATAACTTTGGATGTTTATTACTATAAACCCTAAGCAAATGTACCATAGTGTGGTTCACAACTTTTGTTTGTCTGTCAGTTTGTGGATGGAATGCAGTGCTCTTTTTAAATTTAGTGTCCATTAGTCCCCACAAAGTTGACCAAAAATCCCCAATAAATTGAGAATCCCGATCAAAAATAATTGAAGTAAGCAAACAAAAATGAACCCATACATGTTCAAAGAACAAGTGTGCAGTACCTTCCCCAGTAATTATCTTAGTGAAAGGAATCAAAACACACATCTTGCTAGATCTATCCACAACCACATATAAATAGTCATGTTTTATTTGTGTCATAGGCAAACCCCCCACAAAATCCATGGAGATACATTCCCATGGGCGAGTAGGAACAGGAAGAGGAGTGTAAAGTCCTAGTTTCCAATTATTAGGTTTGCTTGTGGCACAAAGAATACATCCCTTAATATATTTAACAACATTTTCCTACATACGAGGCCAATAAAAATACATCTTCAAATGTGCAACCATTTTAGCAACTCCAAAATGACCAAAAATAAGAGAAGTGTGTGATTCTCTAATCATGTGCACCCTCTCATTTTAAGGGATACATAGTTTACCCAAATGATACAAAAGATCTTTATGTACATGATAGTCCAATTCTTCTACTTGTCTACTACTCATCAAGTCTTTATAAACATCCTGAAAATCAAGATCATTCACATATTGTTATTTATAAATTTCATGAGACAAAGAACCATGTTGTAAAAGAGTAGATGCAATAACCATAGGAGGCCTAGATAGCATATCTACAACCTTATTCTAAATTCCTTTTTTATACTTGATCACAAGATGAAATTGTTATAAGAAACCCATCCAATGAAAATGTCTAGACTGTTGTAGCTTAGTTTGTGATTGGAGATACTGTAAGGGATGATGATATGTATATATTATTATTTCTTTGCCCATTAAGTAATGTTTCCATTTATTAACACTTTGAACCAATGCATGCAATTCCTTATCGTAAGTTGGATATTTTCTTACCGCACTTGTAAAGGTTTCAGAATGATAACAAACTAGTTTCTTACCTTGCATTAAAATAGCTCCCATAGCATACTCACTTGCATCAGTCTCAATCTCAAATGGTTGTTGTATATCAGGAAGTGCCAAGACCAAAGCAGTACTTATCTTTTATTTCAAAGTGTCGAAGGCTTTTTGATGTTTGCCTCCCCACTGAAAGACATGTTTAACACTTGTCAAAGAATACAAATGTGATGAAATATATGAAAATTGAGCAATAAAATTCCTCCAAAACTGTACCGTACCAAGAAAAATTCTAACCTTAGTTGTGTTAGTGGGTGTAGGCCAATTAACAATGACTGCCACTTTTGTAGGATCAATTTTCGATTCACCATGTCCTTCAATGTAACCCAAGTATATCAAAGAGGTCTTGCCAAATTCACATTTTGACATTTTTAGAAAAAAAAATTCCTTCATAATGCATCCATGACTTTCTTAATGTGGATCACATGATCTTCCCATGACTTGCTAAAAATCAATATATCATCTAAGTAAACTATAAAAAAATCATCAAGGAACTATCTAAAAACATCATTCATCAATCTCATGAATGTAATTAGGGCATTACACAACCTGAAAGGCATAACAAGCCATTCAAACAATCCCTATTTTATTTTGAAGGCAGTTTTCCAAACATCACCTTCATTAATTCTTACTTGATGATATCCACTTCTCAAATCTAACTTAGTGAAAAAAATAACATGTTTTAATTGATCCAAAAAATCATCAATACGAGGAAGAGGGTAACGATTCTTAATAGTAATTTTTTTTAAGGCACAAAAATCAACACACATTCACCAAGTGCCATATTTCTTTGGCACCAAAATAATTGGTGAACCAATAGGAGATGAACTTGGACAAATAACACCTTTATCCAATAGATCCATTACCTATTTTTTGTTTTCATCATTTTCAACCACTGATAACCTGTACATGCCAATATTAGGGAGAGGAGAATCTTGCAATAGCTGAATTTCATGTTGAATCCCCTTTTAGGGGGTAAGCCCTTAGGATCTTGAACTACATCATCGTAATTAGAAATGATGTCAACCAATTCATTCTTGTGTCTAGGATCACATTTTTCAAAAGCTTGAGAATATTTTTTTTCCTTAGACTTAATCAACAGGAGACAGAAAGTTTTGCTTGAATGAACTAGTCTTTTCATTTGCCCTACTGTAACCAAGGAAAGACTTGTTCTAATGTGATGTGCTCTAACTATATATTCAATGCCATCCTTAACAAGGAATTACTTATTCTCCTCTCTATAGAAGATTTATTTTCTATCATAAAGATATGGGCTTCCCAAAACAATCCCACATATGTCCAATGGAACAACATCCAACTCAACCTCATCTACGAACTTGGATGTGATGGAAAACCTTAGCCTACAAGTTTGTGATACTTGTAGCTTCGCATTGTCACACACCCAACCTAGTGGATAAGGCTTCGGATGGGGATTAGTTTGTAAGCCTAGCTTCTTAACAACCTCTTCAAAAATTAAATTTGCTTGTGAACCACTATCAAATAGAGTGTCAATCTTAGTATGCTTTGTAACAACTCTAATGTGGAACAATTCATTTCTTTTCTTATCAACATGCACAAAATTCTATCTAGAAGAAGATGCATCATTTGATGACTTAGTGCTAGAAACTGAAAGAGAAAAATCATTATGTAACCCCATAGCTATGATCTTGGTTTCATCACCTGAATCTGATCTTAAGTCTTAAACCATAGCATTAGCCTTATTCTCTTTCTTTTGATACCTCTTAGGCCTTAACTTAGGATGTAATTTCCAACACTTAGACTCATCATGATTTTTCTTGCAATGATTACAAAATGGTTTTCCTTCTTCTTCTTTTTAAATAGTATAAGTGGATTTATGTTTACCCTTTCCTGATAAACTTTCCCCTTTGGAATGCTTGACATTAGATTGCTTACTTTTTACTTTAGGAAAAAAATCTTTTGATTGTTTTCCTCTAGCCTCTAAATGAGTGGCTTGAACACATACTGCATGTAAATTAGTGGGATTGAACATAAGAATCATATGTCTTAAGTAATTATGCAACCCACCTATATATTTTACTAGTTTTTCTTGTGTGTATAGAGGAACATTCAAAAGTAAAGCGTTTTTCCTAAAATATTATGTATAATCTTGAACACTTTGGCCTTTTCCTTGTCTAAAACTTTGCCATTCCATCATGGCTTGTTGCATATAGCCTAAAGGATAGAATTGATTTCTGAGTTCTTCAATAAATTCATTCCAAGTAGAAATCGATTTACCTTTTTGAAGCTCGGCTTCCTTCAAATTACTCTCCCACTAGATGAGAGCTGTACCTCCCATATGAAGAGTAGCCAAATGAATTTTTGACTCATCCCCTGCAATATTTTGGACCCTACAATAAACTTCAATCTACTTGACCCAATTATCCAAATTTTTGGCATTAACTTCGCCATTAAATATTGGTAATTCAAACTTAATATCTAATTTTAGTGAAGGGAGAGATTCCACAATTTTTTTACCATCATCCGATGGAGAAGGTTTTTCGGTTTCTTTACCTTTTGATTCTCATGAATCACCTTCTTTTCCATTCTTGGATTTCCTTTGTTTTTCATAGTATAGTTCCTCAACTATGCTTCTCATGTCCATGAAGGCTCGATGGAAAGCTTGTTCAGACTCCATCTCTTCTTCGGCCATCCTTGAAGCACGCCTTGAACCAATCTCTAGATTATACTCAATGCATTTTCCTTCACCATTTTAGGATTTAGACCTTGTAAAAATACACTCACAATCACTGTTAAATAACAACTGCTCTAATACCAAAACTTTGATCTGTAAATTGAAAATACAAGTGTAGTATATTAAAAAATCACTTGTTCACGTTTAAGAGATCCTTCAATTTCTCACTTTTTTTTTTAATTTTGTATAAATAAATTAAAACCAGATATAAAATGAAGATCAAAACTAAATAATAATTATAGAAAATTCAAAGAAATCACCAGCAAATTGATAACAAAGTTCAGCTTCAATAGCCTACGTCTCTGAGTCCATTCGAAGTGAGGACCATTCTCATTAATTTTTTGCAACAAATGGCTTCCAAAATCAATAGAAGTCTTTAATTCCTTCTCTGATCTTTGTTTCCCTATAAAAATATCTCTCAGACCTGAAAATAATGGCCTAAGGCTGTACAAAGTAAAAACAAGGATCTAATCTTCTTAAATCTCTTTACAAAGTCTACTTTTCATGTTTGTTCAAGTATAAATTAGTCCCTTTTATAACACTTCAACTGCCATGGCTGAAGTGGTCAAATAATTAATCTTTTACATGATAGGTTAGGAGTTTAAAACCTCCTCCTAGCTTTCTAGGCAGCTTGGCATGGCGAAGGGCATGCTTAGCATGTAATTTGAATGTTTCCCTCCTTTTTTGGCACCTTGGGACTTGGATTAGTCCCACATTTTCTGGTAATTCTATTTCCAATGCCATAAATATAAATGTTTGACCTCTCTTCAAATGCCTAAGACAATGGCACCCACTTAGGCTACTGATTTGACTTGGTACAAGCTTGGTTGATGGGATGGGTGATGTGGTACTTTCTTTGGCGCCTTATTTCAAAGTTTGAAAATTTCAAATTAAAAAAATAACAAACCAACATTTTTTTGGCAATGAATTATCTTTCCACGTGTCAAGTGGCTATTGGTCCACTTGGCATGTTTTCAACAGTGCCACGTCACTTTTGACACCCCCTGTCGCAAGATTTCTTCAACTAGCCATATCTTGAGCATCGGGACTCCATTTTTTGAACCACAAAAAGTGCTAGAAAGCTCTCGATGAGTAATACAATGTGAAAATGATTTGAACAAAATTTGAATACTTTTTAAAATTATAATGGTACATGGATCCACCTAGATCAATGTGTCACTATAGGTTCAGACTTATCAAACATTCACAAGTTGGGCCTTGTTTTATTTTATCTAACAATTCAAAAAGTGGAATTTATATATTACCTAGAACCTTTATTCCTTCATAAAAATTTACAAGTCCTATAATGTCCCTGACCTCTGATATTTCAAAATGTGGCATTCATTTGTTACAAGGAGCCTTTAAACTTTAAATAAAATGTTAAGTGCTCAAAAGTATCAAAGCTTCGAGAACATGCCACACAACATGTTTATGTTAACCTAGAATAATATAATATTTAAAATTAAAGTTAATAATATAAGTGTTTTGAACTTATGCATTCTTTAAACATTTGATAATTGACACAAATTAATTATCATGACACTTCAAATAAAAAATCAAGTTAATGGCTTAATGGTCATATGGCTCTGAGTCTCTAAGTCACCGAGGCCATAACATCAAGCCATGTGTTAACATCATATAAATATGGAGTATTCATAGGGAAAATCATAGTACAAAAGGTTAATAATCCCATTCCCTAGAGCCTCTGAGATAATCAAATCATGAGATGGATCCACATGGCACAATCTTATTAACTCATGGCCCCAGAGCATACAGAGTAGAGTTACAAATCCAAATCCCTGAGTAAACAAAAATTGGATAAGTATCATATTCCAAGAGATGCATATCAAAAATACACATTAAGTAATTTTAACAACAAAGCAAATAAGATGTTAAGTGAGAAAATGAAAACTTTCTCAAGTAGGATTACTAGACATGCAAACTTAATGAAAAATTTACATATGATAAATATAAATATGAAATTTTTTAATAACACATTCATATTAAAACAAGAATAGAATAAAAAAACTATTACTTACATTGAATTCATGTGAATGGGATATTCAAGCCATAGACTTTGGGAGATATATACAAAATCTAGTTAAAACTAAGTCACTTTGCCATTAATTTGCAAGTGAGTATTACATTTTTGAGTTTATATTTGACCAAAAGCCCTAGTTTTATAGTGAATATATGAATTGAACTTATACAATTTGCATAAAAATTATACATCTCAATATTTATGAAATGTCTTCCTCTTCATATCAAGAATGCATTCAGGTTCCTTCTACTTATTTTTATGTGGGAAATACTAAATACATGGATACAATATTTGATAAAAGTGCTCTTGATTTCAAGTTCCTATAGTACTCAACACTCCAAAATGCATTTAACTATTTGGCACCATAGCTTACACATGACTAGTCATCCCTGGATGATAAGAAATACATCACTGACCTTTTACCCATAAAAAAAATGGGAATTCATCAATAAACGACAAAATTAGATGTATTTCCTTGAATAAATATGTTTAGAGATTTATTTTTCAATGGTATTTGTGTTGGGGATTATCTCTATCTTAGGAAAGGAAAGAATACAAATGCTTATATTTAATTGATGGCATTTTAGAGGTATCTCAGTCTTTTAAGACCTGAAGCAGCCTGTAACCAAGTCTAAGCTAATGCATGGCTTAAACATAATACTACAGAAAGTAAATTAAAATAATGGTCACTAAAAGACCAAAGGTTAAATCCCAAGGAGTCCATTTATGCCAATGAAATTATCAATTTCGAGCTTAGGATTAGGTTAGGTATGGACATATAAAATAAATTGTATGGTTTTCTAGTATCACATATGTACGAATGGAATGGGTCCCTTTGTTGGACATTATATTGACCTAAAAAAAATAATTTCCATGAGAGAGGTTATTAGTGTTATGTTAATGGTACAAATGTATAAATATGAACAAAGGCCTATAGATGGAAAATTTCACATGATGTCATATTTATTATATGCGGTGTTTGGCATAGTTTAGTAGATAAATGAATAATTTTGGTAATCTTCAACCGAATACATTGTAATATAATATGTGAATATTATTCATTTATGTTCATCTATAGACTTAGAAATGATATCAAAAGGGTTTTTGTATAATTATACCCTCTAGTGTATAAGGAAATTCATGGCCCTACAATGCCTCAACTATCTGAGAAATCAAGGAGAACCATTTAAAAATGGGAGGATTAAGGGTATTACCTTGACATGACATTTATCATGGTTTTAGGAATAAGGGAACCTGCTCTATTTTTACCATGCTAGGTTTTTTTAAAAAAATTATAGAACAACAGGTGGATTACCAAATTTATAATAACATATATGAGAAGATAGTCTAGAAGCATTTGGACCATTAACATAAAACTTCTCTTAGTATTGGACAACTCCAATACGTGGTAAGAACCTATTTCAATGTAATGAGGAAGGTGAGCATCCACTATAATTTTGACATGGATAGTTTAGAGAGTGAGATCTTAAAAGGAAAGTAATGAATTATCTAAAAATCTTTGAAGGAAAAGAAGATGTTGAGCATCATATATAGTCATTAGGGGTATGAGTATGATGCAACTTTCCTAAATGCATCAGATTACTCATAAGTATGGATTAGAATGAAGAATAAACAAATGTTCATGATGGTAGTTCAAGCCATCCAATATAATCCAAATATTACAAATGAGCATGGAAATAAAATGGTAAAATAAGCCTAGTAAACATGGATCCATCAGTGGCCCCCATCTCAACCTCAAGACTCAGCATACCCAAGTTAACTTCCTCCTACAACAAAAGAGATAGATTCACAAGAGGGAGGGTCTAATAGCTAGAGAGAATAGAATTTACAATTATGAAAGGAGATTATTGGATGTCTCCCTAAGCCCTAGCTACCCTGTACACATCCATATGCTATGACCACAATTTTTGTCACATCCACTAGGGTGGAGAAATAATCATCTCCTAGGAGTAATAAAAATAACACATTATTTGTGACACCTCTACCACCTCTCACAACAATTACATAGGTGAGTCTTCTAGAGTTTCTAAAATATTCTTTCTCATATCTTCCATCCCCTTAACTAGGTCCATATACATCCAATCCCCATTTCACTATAATTATTCCATCTTCTATTCCATCACCATCACCTACAATAGAAGTTCCTAATACTATGGATCTTTCAATTGTGTCATCATCCATCTCACCTCCTATCTCTTCCATAGCCACATACTAAAAGAGATCAAAAATACTTTTAAAACCCTCCATAACTCATCAACTAAAGGAAAGACCATATTTTATTCTAACTAAATATTAATAATCCCCTATGGAAGAGGAAGAAAATGAATAAGAACTTGGACCAGTGATATCCTTGGTGGAATATGACATTGACAAGGAGGAAGAAAATGTAGAAAGTATGATGGCAGCATAATAAGGAGTAAGTGAAGAGGAGGATCTAAGTGAGGAAGATAAAGAGGCTAAGATTGAAAAGGATAAATCTCTAAGCTTGTTAAGCCTACAATAAGTAGAAACACCTGTTTGTGATCTAGACTAGTAAGTCCTCACAACAGAGCAAAGTCAAAAGATAAGTGAGTTAGTCTCTTTACTAGTTTATTTTTTATTTATTATAGATACTCCAAATACGTATTTTCTCCCTTATATTCCTAATATTTCATTGTGTAGAACAATTCATTCTTCTATTCTTTCAACTTCTTCACAAATAAAGACTCCTAAGAGGGTAGTCCACTTTGAAGATTTGGTTACTATTTCAATTTTTGATCCTAGAATGCCATTAGTCACTAGGAAACCTTTAGATCAAATAAAGATACCAATGCTACAATATTCATGAATACAATCAGACACTTTGACAATTGAAAAAACCCCTAGGTTGACTAAATTTTTAACTAAGATTGATCCACAGAGGGATCATTCACTGTGATAGAGGATTGTTTACCTTTTATTATTGTTTTTAATTAAAATATGTGCTTCATAATCACCATCAAAATTGATTCCTCTAGTAATAAGTCATCCTATGACACCTTCAACCTTTACCTCTAAAGACCTGAGTCCAACAAGATAAGAAGGGGAACTTATTGTTCATGAATGTGTTAGAGAAATATAGGGAAATAGGGATCAGATACATAATTTAGATGTCACCAAATTTTATAGGCAGAGTGGTACAATAGAGAGCGTAAGGAACATGAAGGAGATAAACATTGATACAAGTGAAGAAGTTCAATTTGAAAAGAGAGAAAATTTATTTCCCTTAGCTAAGAAAGATAAAAATAAACATAGTGGTCCGAAAGAATATATAAAAGATTTATATAATTTTGTGGATTCTATTAGGTATGGAATTAAGGAGATATATAAGAGAAAAGAGGGCGCACAATAGAGGCTAATGTGGAGGCAAATTGTACATGCTCCTCATGAAATTGTTGATAGTGTGTATAGTGCAAGCACTGATTTGTATGACATTTTGAATAACATTTGGCCTTTCAGAGATGAAAACCAATTAAAAATAAATTACTCAAGTTGTGGCACTAATTAAAGGAAAATGAGAAGAGACTTTCTCATTTGATTCAATGTTTCAAGAGCAATTCTTTTATTCAATTAAACTTAATGTCTACTCAGGATGAAACATAGGCCTTAAATTATGTAATTATAAAAAGGAATATTGTTCTCATTTGGCATAACAAGATGAAGGATTTGCTAGCACATATTATGAACCATGAAAAACAAGCCTTAGAAATTTGGAATAACACAAGGGTCACTGATGTGTTCACCTCTACATTACAATTGGTCAACATGCCAAATTTTGAAACTCCCCTTAAATCAACAACAAATATATTTAAGGAGGAGGTGAAAGGAGATATATAAAAATAAAAATTAGATTTTAAAACTAATTAATTTTGCTAAAGATTGGGTGACAAAGGTTAAAGCGATTATAGCATATTTTAAGAGTACATAGGTCAAGCATACAAGGTTGATGGTTTAGGCTATCAAAACATTCAAGCCTACCTTGTTCAATTTTTATATTGTTAACAAAGAGTTTGAATACACTCATGCATTATTTGAAAAACTCAAGGCTAAGGATGTAGCTTTAGGATCAACACCTAACAAAAAACCAACTATAAGTGTCACAACATCATCATAGACTTCCCAATTTATCAAATAAGTAGTCATGCATACTCTCAGTGGGCTGGTATTGATCCCTTAAGGTGATACAATGGCCACTTCAATTTCAAAATTTACCACTCTACTAACTCTTTCTAGAAATGCCACCTCAACACCCCTCTAATTATACATATGTATTTGCATGTTTGGCTAAGTTAGAATACTAGTTCAAAATCTATTTTTCCATTTATATATTTTAATTTAGTCAAAGGATTATATGTTGAGAAATTCATTTGTATATGTATTCTTTACATGAGGGTTGACACAGTTCTATTTTTGAATATTTATTTTTTGACTTTGCTTGGGAAATGATACCTTCCCTATCCCAAGCTTATTTATACTTGTATCATCCTATTCCAAACAAATCAGAATTATATTTGATGTGCAAATCTTGTTTCTTATCCAAACTTGTGTATTGTGTAAGAAGTTATATCATTTCAATTTATTAGTCTTCTAGTTGTGCATTAGTTATATTATTTTCATATAGTTATTCTGTCATGTCCCCTTTTTCATGGACATTGACAGGCTTGATGATTAGCTTATTATGCGACCTTCGTAGGCTAATTGGATGGATAGAGGGTCATGATGGAGATTGGCTTGGCTTTGATTTACAGAATTCCTATAGTTGGCTCTCATTCAGGTTATTTCACACACATTGGGCCTGAGCTCCTATTATTTAGGGATATTTGACATACAGCGGAGCACCCTTGTTTTGATATGGTCATGTGTAGAATCACTCCATGGTTCACCAGCTTCAGACGGTTCGATGATCCGACATGTATTGAGGGAGATATTAATATTTGATTGATTTAATCAAATATTAATTATTTGGTCTAATTTTATATTAGATATTAATTAATTATTAATTAATTAATTATTTGGTCTAATTTTAAATTAGATATTAATTAATTATTAATTATTAATTAATTGGTCTAATTTTAAGACCCAAATTCTAATTTAAGAAGCCCAAGTTCTAATTTGAGGAATTCCAATTTTAGAACCCCAAGTTCTAATTTGAGGAAATCTAATTTTAGCAAGCACACCTTTGGAAGGGTATAAGAGTTCTCATGGGAGAGAGTTTGGATTAAGCCATTGATTATTGATTATTGATTCTGAAGAATTCTTCTGTGAAGACTGAGCCAAGGGTTCTAGGATTCCATTGCAGTGGAGAACGTCAACTCTTCATTGTGTGCGATTTAGAGGCTGTGAAATATCAGCTGATTTATTGCCAACTTGAGAGATATTATCACAGTATTTCAGGTATTTCTTTAGTTTATGTTTTGTTTCAATAAATTACACAGAGAGAGATCTACTGTATTAGATACCATAGATTTCCAGATCAGGGATCAAACAAATAGGTTGTGCTAAATTGGCGGCCGTACGAAGTCCGTACAGATCCACGCAGATACCGACATCGGCAGACAGAGATCCCCAGTGACCGACATCAGCCGTCTGAGGACCGACGTCGGCAGATAAGGACCTACAGAGATCGACGTCGGCAGTATATCGACCGACGCCGGTGACTGTGTGTTTGACACAGCAGGCTGAGACTTCCAGATTCATATTTGTTTCCAGATTTGCATAAGATCAGGGTTTTAAAATAGTATTGTAATATTCTTTGAGGTGCATGACAGAGATCTATTGTAATAGTCTGAGCAAATAAATAAGAAATTATATTGTGGTACTTTGTTTATTTGAATTGATATTCTACAAGTTTGTATCCAGATCAGAGCTTTTGTGCAGATAAAAGAGCCCCTAAGTAAGGAACATCACAGTGGTATCAAAGCTTTTGACATTTTATATTCCCTATTAGAAGGGGATATCACATATTCACATTGAGTTATTACTGATTTGAATGTCTTTTGCATATTGATTATAATATTTCCTTGTAGATGTGTAAGAACAATATTAAAAATGTGGTAACCTTTGATCAAATGTGCTTTAGTTTTCTTTCTTATGGTTCCCTTCGACTCCTAACTATGTTTGATTATTGGTGTTCTACAATGTGTAGTAGACATTGGTCCTTGGTTCCTTATTCGACCTTTAATTCAAATGTTACCTGGAAACAATTCATCCTATGTGATCCACGGGCCTTATTTCCTGTCTTACCTTCCCTCTTTTTGAGTTTCTTTGAAGTACTACCCACCTTAATTTAACCACTCAATTATCCACCCATCTCACGTAGATTTAGATTTATCCATAGCTAACCCATCTGTGGTAAACAAACTGTTTCACTCATCACTATTCCACCAACAAATTGTTTACAAAACTGAATACCCTACAACTAGTGCCTTGAAAGTGGTGAAACATTAGAGGCTACGTCATAAATTTTTTGAGGTGTGAATAAAACCCACATCAACAAGGTTGTATCGTGGCAAGGCAAAGTGAAATTGATTTAGATTTGGGCACTCATTTGGATAAGGAGACTGCCTCAGCAAACTATCAATCCCTTATTTTTTATGTTTTGCTTCTAATTGAAATAAGGTATTTCCTTGTTCCTCCCATGGCACCTTGTTGGCTTTTTTCCCTAATCTCTTGCCCCACCAAGCTCCTTGTGTTCTCATTATCTTGCCTCCATTCTCTCACATTTGGTTGCTCACGTTGTTCTCCATGTTGTTGAAAATGTTGGTTGTTTTCTTACCTGAGCTCTATGCATCTTTTTGCATGCAGATCTAGGTTATTTCTTTCTTTTTTATCATCTTTTGCTAAATTCTCATGTCTGCGTTTTCCCTGCATGTAGCAAATTTGGTGGGAGTGTCTGCAAGGTTTAAAAATTCCATGGATAAAAACGGGAGTGTTGGGAGCGTATCCAAAGATCGATTAATGACAATAGAATATTACATCACATTTCAAGATAAACCACTATCATGATGGTTATTCTTAATTAACGAAGCATATTAATTGACATGAACAGAGAAAAAAACATAATCACTATCAATTTGAATGTGAAAAAAATATTTAAAAATTATATTTAATATATATTTAATCTTTGATGTCTTGTTATTTAATGATAAAAGTGTCTAGGTTTTGAAAGGAAATGATGAATAGATACCAAGCACTAGGACATTGAGACACTTGATGCTATGTAATTAAATGCACTCGGGGGCCCATCACCATCATCAACGATGTTATTTGTTTTGATTTCATATTTCTTGATGGCAAAGTATATGAAGGGGTTATCCGGAGCAAAAGCCCATGTTTCGTTGTTTATCATGCCAATCATCACAATTACATATAACGTTTTTGGCCGCCATAACTAAACCAAAAGTTCAAAAAAAAGGCCACGCGTATCAAACATTCAAACTGCGTTGACCATCCACTGCCCACCTTCCGTCCATCGACATCGGGAGGATTCAAAGCCACAAGAAGTTCCCGGCCGCATACCTTGGAATTTCTCTGCGTGTCCATTTGAAAACATAAGCCACTACGCATAAGATGCCCCGAAAATGTAGAAAAAAAATATTATATTACTCTGTATTTAATGTTTAAACGGTAGCTATATTATAATATAAGTAATGCCAATGTTCCGATGGAATTGCATAGAAAAATATATGAATAATGTCAAAGTTCCGATGGAATCGCATAGAAAAAAATATGAAAAATAAAAGTTTAAAAATAAAATAATTTCATATTTTTTAAGTTGTGTTTGCAGCCTAAATGAACGTTGTTGGGAGTGATGCTAACTAATAATTCTTGTAAAATACTAAACAATAAATCAAACCTATATATGAACGATGTTCCTTCAATCTTCATATTTTTATTTCCATCAAGTTTTCGCATATTTTTGTAGCGCACTTGGGTATGGTTTGTTAATAGAATAAAATTGTTGTCATTAACTTATTTAACTTCTTAACATATTTATATTTGAATTTGAAGTTATAATTTTAAATTTTAATTTTATATAAAAACTATATATATGAATTGTTAATAAATTTTATTATGTCGAAAGACATTCCTACAATGATATCTAGAAGATATTACAAGATATTAGTGATGTTCTTAAGTGTATTCAATTTTATTAATTGACATAATAAAAATATTATTATATTTTTTTTCGTCATTTGTAAACTTTCATGAATATGTTCACATTTAAAAGCCAACATAACAATTTTTTTTTCACTCAAGACAAAATACCCACAAAATATAGACATAGAAATGTTTACTTACGTTTAAAAGAGGGTTATTAGTTGTCATTTGTAGATATTATAAAAGTTAATATTTTACAAAATTAATTAAGAATTCTTATTTTATAATAACTATTAACTAGTATAGATTCTAAAGATTTAATACTTTCACAGTTCCTACAAATTAATTCACTAAAGAAATTGATTTGAAAGGGAATCTATCTTTTCTAGATATGTTGATTTCTAAAAAAAAATGGATAATTCCCTAATTAGGAAGGTTTATAGAAAAGAAACCCACACAGATATTTACCTACATGCCACTTCACCCCATCACCTTATTTAAAAGGTGGGAGTGCTAAAAACTATGGGCACTAGAGCTTTAAAATTTTGTCATGATTACAACATTGATCAACAAAATGAGCAATTAAAAGGGGTTTTTAGGATGAATGGTTACACAGGTAATAAAGTCTCTAGGGCCATTAAACAAGGTAAGGATAGTATCATAAAACATAGAACAAAGGATCAATTAAAGGGAGATCCATTAATGTTCTTACCTGATGTTGAATGTATTTCAAATAAGATTGATAGAATTCTAAAACACAAAATATCAATACCACCTTCATTCTTATTAATAAGATGAGAATGGCTTTAGGGTCTATAACAGAACTTACATACTCTAGCTTGCATAGTGGTGTTTACATTGTCAAATGCTCTTGTAGAATCCCATACATCAGGGAAATGGAGATGTTGGTCTAGACTAGAATTAAAGAACATGCAATTGATATCCATCTTGAAAGAAAAGAAAAATGAGATTTTGTTGAATACTCATGTAAACCAAACATGCTATCTATATTGAAGATACCATAATTGTCACCATGAAAAACTATTTTCAAAAATGTAAATTGAGATAAGCCTTTAATATTAATAAGCACTCTACTAATCTTAATAGAGATGAAGGTCTGGAGATCGCTCATGCTTGAAAACAAATTTTTAACTATTTTTAGATTGGTTAATTTTTTTCCCCATATTTATTATTTATTAACATGTTTAACCTAATTAATACATAAACCAACTATTATAGAACTTAATTTACATTTGGTAATTTTTAATCATAATTTAACCCCCTTTTATTCTTAAAGAGGTTTCTCCCAATACTTTATGTTTGACATGATCTAGTATTGTTCTGGGTACAATTGGTTAAATTTTAATCAAATTTTTAACCTTTGGTGATCCATTAACGAATCATGTTATTATAATCTATTATTATTATTATTATTATTATTATTATTATTATTATTATTATTATTATTATTATTATTATTATTATTATTATTATTATTATTATTATTATTAAATTTTAGGTATGGTTTTAGTTGTCAAAATAGAGATATAATATTGCATTAAAAGAAGGGTGAACACTTTTTTAAAAATCTATCAATAACTACCTTCTTTCTTAATACTTCTTTTAACCATTATTATTTAAAAAGTGCTATTTTTTTTTATTACATCATTAGGATTTTTATCGTAATAAAGGATCATAGGTAGTGATATGAAACAATGATCTATAAACTAAAACATAGTTCTTCCAAAAATGTTGTTATATATATATATATATATATATGATGCCAAAAAATAACATTATAAAGGTACCTATATAATATTATATTTGTGACATAATATAATAAGTTTATTGAAAATAATATTTCATGACATGTTTGACATGTTGCATGTCTTTAACATTCTAATCTTTCAATTTTTTCATCTTCCTGCCTATGGCCACTTTGAAATTTCTAGAAGTTAATCCAAGCCCTAGGGCAGATCATGTAGAGTTGTTGTCCAAGGAAATGCCTTCATTATTTTTCCTAATGTTTAAAATACTAGGAATCCTCTATAGGAAGTGATTAAGGGCCTATCGGTTCAGTAAAACCATGGCATAGGCAACAAAGGGATGCATGTTTGCAAGCTATTTTTGGGTTGTCTGCATGGTGTGTATATGGAGGGTCCTTCATCTACTAAGAAGCATATGTGTTTAGCTAAAAAAGGAAAGCATGTGGAAATGAATCTTCAAGGGCATACTGTACCTCCTAGATTAGGGTTGTGTGGTCCTCATAACCATAGAAAATAAAATGTCATATGTTATTACTAGACTAGCACCGAGATCTATTTTAAACCAACTCAACCTTACTAGTTCAAATCCAAATTTGTTGTTAGGTGAAGAAGAGATCCAATTAGTGCTTAAAGAGGATGAATGGTTCTCCTCCAGGGGTCAAATTTATAAATTTACTACTCTTTGGCTTAAGATCTGGGTCCTCCATGCATATATTTTTTATCAATGGCTATTATTTATGAAAGGTAGGGTAGACATTTACCCAAATGCTAATTATAAAACCTTGGTTCCCTAACTTCAACCCACTCATTGAACCCTTCAATATCAAACCCATTGGTATCAATCTTCCTCACCTCATGCTTATGTTTTGATCAACCATCTATCTTAAAGCAATAGGTAAAACCATAGGTTAATTTCAAAGAACTTACAATGCCTCTTCTGAATTTTATCATAACCTACATTAGAATCTTAGTTAATATTGACTCCTCCAAAGACTTACCTGATGAAATCAATCTTAAAGTTAGGTGGAAATTCTTTGACCCAACCCCTTAACTATTATCGTCTACCTTTTTAATGCTATAGTTTTTATGAGACATGCCATTTAAACAAAGACTACAGTAGCTCAAAGAGTAATAAGGATGCCACTTGGTGGAAACATTCACTTTCGAGTCATCTATTCATAGTAAATGTTGAATCCAATTAGGATGATTCATATCAAAAAATATTTATGTTGAAACAGTGCAAGCAGAGATCATTGCCCCAAGCTCTCCTTCCAAAGCATCATGCTCAGCCTCTGAATATTTATTGAAAGGTAGATACAAGGAGTCTAGACAAATCGAAACTGCCATTCCTTTCTCAGCGGATTCTGAATTGGATGGAAAGAAGGGTTGGACTATGGTACGCACGGAGAAGAGTTGAAAATTCAAAAAGGCTCGTAATTCAAAGTCTTATTCTCTCAGAGGTTCAACAATGGTAGATTGACACGTAGAGTCATTGCTAAAGTCTGTTGGGACATTAGAAGTTTCCAAAAGCATTTTAGATTAATTATTTATTGGTACCTATTTGGTTTCGTTGTCCATTTTAATGTGTTTAGGATGTTTTGGACAAATATTCCTTGTTTAGTGATTTTATTTGTTGCGCTTCACTTGTTTCCTTATTGTGGTTCAATTGTTCTTTCATTGTATGGGCTTGCATGCTTTGAAAATTGTGATATAGTTTTGTGGGATCTTGACAAACCACTTGAGATTGTTTTTGTTGGATATTTTTAGTTTCTTATATTTGTTACCTGTTTTTTTGGTAGAGACATTTCTCAAAACTTTTCATTTGATTATTTTTCCTTATCCATTGTATTAGGTTGTGGGACTTGTCAATATGCTCATTTTCAATACATGGTTCTAGAAAAAAATGTTTACCAATAATAATTTTAATATATATATCTATATATATATATATATATATATATTATAATATTATATTTTTTTTGTGCATATAAGTTTCAAAGGAATAAAAATTAAGAGACCAGATTTTTTTAGAGTAATCTTTTCTATCCATCATTTTATTAGTTAATATATATTTTTAAAAATTCCAAAATAATAAATATTAAAAGAAAATAAAAAATTGCTAAAAAGAATGACTATAATTAATAAATATTAACTATTAATAGACACTAATTCCTTCCCTGTTCTAATTCCGTTTAGAACCACATTTCTATAATTTATTAATATTTTGAACTTTCTTCCATGCGGGCGGCGTATCTCTCTTCAGATTCGGCAGCAGATAACTTGGCAGTCGCGGTCACCTTCCGTATATCTCATATCACCTTTCCTTCAAGCTAAAACGTTAGCCAATACAAAAGCATCAAAGTTGAAAGGCTTCATTGGAAACATGGGAAACATAGGTTTAGTGAGAGAAGTTTAAACAACATTCATAAATTGATTGATTTTAATTAGTTAATTAATTTTTTTTTTAAATTTAATTTTTAATTATAGATTTAAATGATTAGTTGAGAGTGTGGACCTCTCTAATTAAAATGTTGATTAATATGAGTGTTTCAATAATACTTTCTATATTTAATAATTTTATATTAATTTTTTTTTATTAAATAATAAATTTAATTAAAAAATAATAATTTTGTTTTTAAATTGTAACAATTATTATTATTTTTTAAATATTATTTAAAATAAATTAGAAAAATGATCAATGTTTTCACTCTTCACAATAACATAAATTCTTCTTATTATTAAATAAACAAGAGCTAATACATGTGAAGTTTTGGAAGTTGAGGTTTAGGAAAGAATGTCTCGATAATTAATATAAATTTTAAGTTTAAATTGATGACAAATTATAATTTTTAAGGAAGTATTGGTGTCATTTCAAGGATACGGGACATGTTTTATATAATTAATGAAGATTTTTTTTTTTAAAAAAAAAGGGGGGGATTAAAGCATTGTTTCAGAATAGAAGTGTTCAATTTCAAGAGATAGTCTTCTATATAAAATAGATTCTTCATATATGTTTTATGAAAATGGAGAGGAAGGACTCAAAGAAGAAATCAAAACATGGTCATTGCATCACCATCAAAGTGTTGGAAGACGAGATATTTGTAGTAGGAGGTTAGTAGAGACATGGATAATACTACTTGAATTAATCTTCTAACAATTGATCAAGTCTTGTAAGTGTTGAAATTCAAAAGAGTGTCATTTGCTTGAACGTGGATATGAAGATACCCATAGGTGAGCACCTAATTTTTTTAAGAACTTTTTTCGAACATAATAACTCGTTACTAAAAATAGTAGAATTGATAAAATTGTAAAACAAAACTATAATATAATTTTTGAATAAATTCTAAATAAAATAATTGTATGTTATCTATTGAGAATTTTTTTTAAAAAGATAAATTTGACCAATTCCAAGCAACAATGGAAAGTTTAAAAGAGATGTTTGAACATTTATAACCTATCAAATGTATGGAAATTTTAGACTAATAAATCTCATATATTGATGTAGTCATTCTTCGAGAGATATGTCCTCATAAACAAATCACCACATATGGTGAGCTAGCTTGACTTCTCAAATGCAGTGAAGAGAGAAAAAAATGATCCTAAATGTAAAATTCAAAATCCACTTATTGTTAAATTTGTTAGAAGCCTAAAAATATGAGTTAATAATTATACATACATTAAGAAAGGAAATTAATTTTGATATATCAAAATTCCATTACAAGTATTTTCATTAAATGTTTGGTAAAAGATTTATAAAATTATAGATTTGAAATATTTTATATTGTTAAATAAATTCAACATTTTGGAGCTATAAAATAATTAAAATCTTATTTTTAAAAAAAAAATGAAATGCCAAAAATAAGAATATAAATGTCGTTTGATTTCACTATAAATAATTGTTTGAAAAGTCTAATTAAAATTAAAATTAAAACAAAAAAATTGATTCAATAACATACAAAAAAGTTTTGAAAAAAAATAAAAATAAAATACACTACTTTCTGGTTTAAGATAAAATTTTACCTTAAGAAAGTTTCATATAAGTATTTAACTTATAATTGGAAACTCTAAAAGAATTCATGAATAAAATTATTAACTGAAATCAATATCATTATAATTTAAGTCTACAAGTTAACAGAGAATAACCAATGTAAATGAATTGGATTCATAAAATTACCAGTCATATGTAAATGCAAGATCATATGTAACATAAAGTATGATTTTTTAAATTATATATCATAATAAATTATTGTAAATAAAATTATCAAAAACAAAAATAATATTTAGATATATATGTTAATTATCATTCGGAAAGGGATACCATTTGGAGGAAAAGACTTGAGCTATCTTAAGTATTGTATTTCGTCACAAAATGTAAATTCATTTACAATAACACTCATGACTTCACATAGAATTAAAAAAGGATCATATGATTTAAATTAACATTTTAATTATAAAATTAGAAGATCATTTAATGTACAATTTTTGCTTTAAACTTTCCATCCATATAACGGGATTTGGTACAAATGATGGGATAATTTCTGAATAAAGTTAATAGAAGGTAACTATAAATTCTTTTTAATAATTTTTTTATTATAAATAAATCGATTGTGATTATGAATAGGGGTTAGCCACAAAACTCATTAACATTTGCATATGCATTGTTCAATGTGGATAACAAATACTTAGTTGAAATAAATAAATAAAATATACTGCCTAAAAAAATTTGAGATATTATTTTGTAAACATGCATAATTATGAAATTCTAAACCATGAAATGTTTCATTAAATTTGTGAAAAAAAAAAAAAAAAAAAATTCTTCTCTTCATCATGTTGCATTAATGAATATGCTAGAAATACATTTGTTTAGGTTAGAGAATATGCTAACAAAAATGAAACCGTTTATAAAGTACATGTCATACAAAGAAATTTCGTCAAACATGTAAACCAAAGCAAACCAATATATGAATACAATAACCTACAAATAGATGGAAGGGTTAAGGAAAAGCAAGAATGAAATCCATTGATGAGGTTAAGTTTGTTGTAGGTTTTGAATGCAGACTTGGAGGTAATTTCTGCACTCCTAGAAAGAAAAACGCCGACAGTACATATACATTATATATATGCCATGTTCAGACATGGAGATAAACGCATATTTGTAGTCTGTTGAAAGCGCAGAGGGGCTTTCCGAGTCCGTTGAAATCCTTGATTGAAAAGGAATGTTGTTCCGATTGAGTTGAAACAGCTGAGAAAAAAAGAATGGTGGCGGTGTTGCTCTTGGGCTGAGTTAAAGAAAAGAACAGAACTTGATATGGCAACCACGTTAATGCTGTTGGACGAAAAGGCTGCTTCAGGAGGTTCGAACCCTGCACGTGGTGAATACAGAGGAGGTCAAAATTTGTTTGTGGCATGTTGAACGGCTGCCAGCAGGTGCACCGCTCAGCGTGGAGATCAGAAGCCCGTATAGGATGGATCCCATGCAAAACCGAATTATTATGGCCATGCTTTAAAATGCCAGCCCTCGGAAAACATATCACCGCTCATCCCTGCAACGTGAAGCCGCCACCGCTGCAAGCAGAAGGACATGATTAAGCGAAGGAAACAGAGTAAGACCTTGATATATCCGAAGCCGGCGATAACAAGTTAATCTATCAACCAATGAACAGGGATTAAAAATAATATTTTATATGCTCGGTTAAAGATCTTACAGCTTCCTTTGGCTAATGTTTGAACATATTTGTCGACGTGCAAAACAACATAATTCGAATGGAGAGAAGCAAAGATTAATAACTTGTTAATGAAAAACGAAGCCTAAAGTCCCTCCCTCCGGGACTAAAAATGAGATGAAATTTTAAATAGTAAAGATTTCACTTACTCTATAAGGTAAGATAATAATTAGAATGCCTATATGAGACATGGTAATTTGAAATCCCTTTTCGAAGATTGTACAAGCTTTAATTTTAAGACTTTATCCGAAGTTAAATTTATGCTTCTAATAATGGTACCACCATAAATTATGGTTATTGAAGAAGCGTTTGTTTCAAAAATCATCTCCAATTCACATAATAAAGTGTTTGAGAGACT
This sequence comes from Torreya grandis, assembly GCA_037957365.1. NCBI lineage: Eukaryota > Viridiplantae > Streptophyta > Pinopsida > Cupressales > Taxaceae > Torreya > Torreya grandis. Next base: position 551,448 of record JARHVA010004860.1, read on the forward strand.
TAAAAAGTTTACAATTGATAAATCAATAAAAATTTCATAAAATTTTAAAGGGGCTTTAGTGATAATAAATTTATGAAATATTGGTGTATTATAGACCTTATTGCCATAGGGAACACCTATATAAGTTCAATGTTTGATAAAAAAAAATCTATGTTATAGACCTTTGAATTTTCAGAATAAGCCACTTAACCTAAAAATTAGTAATTTATTTATGAACATCAATATTTCTCATTTCTCTTGTATTTTGAAGAAAGAAAAATCAATTTTATGAAATCTTGTGTTTGCTTAGAATAAACCAAAAACATCCCATGAGATTATTTAGATGAGACCCAATCGATTAAATAATAAACATGAGTACCTACCAATTTTTTAATCCATACTTAAAATTTTGTAATTAATGATAATGGTCCAGGGCTTATTATTATATATCTTATCCTCAACCCATTAGAGAACATACTACCAAAGAGTGCTAAGTGAAATTTCAAAAAATAAGTAGATGAATAGAAATTTAAACTTATATCTATTATCAATCCCCTTTAAAAATTCAAAAGATTCAGTGACTTTATCATAGGCATCATACTTTTCTGATATTATTGTAGGATGAATGAAAGAACATGGATGAAAAATTAGGCAATTTTAGAAAATAAAAAATAATTGATTACAAAGGGTGATCACTCTTTTAAAATGGGCGCACACAATTTTTAAAATTAAATAGGAAACATAATTTAAAATAGGTCAGTATCAAATTTAAATGGCATACATCCTTTGTAGTGATAAATGGTGTACACCTTTTGCACTAAAAAGGGCACTCACCCTTTGCATTATAAAGATGTATGCCCTTTTAAAATAAATAAAAATATTAAAACAAAACTTAAGCCACACTTTATTCCATTGCAATTTATTTCTCGTTATTGGAAACCATTGAGGAGAGAAAATTAAAAGGCGTGCATGTTGTGTCTTAAGAAATATTCTCGAAGCATCTCCACCAATCATCCATGCTTCCATCATGTTCCCAATTATGTCATTTTCTTCTTTAGGGCATGTTTAGGATTTGTAATTATATTTTGTGTCATGCATTATTTATAATAAGCACAAGACAATGGGGGCATTCAAATTGAAATTGAAATTATATCTTGGAAGCCTTCAACTACTTAATATAAGTGTTTATTTTTATAATATTAGGTTGATTTTATTAATCTATTTTTTGAAGAAAACAACCAATAACATCCTAATAAAAAACCCCAATAGTTTAATTTCGTAGAAGAAGTATTATAATTATATCAACAATATAATTTAAAATGGTAAGATATGGAAATTAACATTAATATTTTGAATTAATATTAAAAAAATAGTTCACGTAATTCACTTGATAATATACTATAGGCCATTTATAATGAAGCACATGAAATGTCACTTCCTATCTTAATGTAATGCTACATCAAAGAGATGCATTGCAAAATTATTATTTTGATAAATTTTCATATGAGCATACCAAAATTTAAAAATGAATAAATAATAATTATATGCTTTGTTTCATATACATAGGACCATCTAACCACCACAAAAAATTTGTAAACATGTTAGCATTAGTTGGTGTATTCATGGAGAGATTAAAAATACTTTTGGGATATGTGGTGGATGGTGTTTTATGAGCCTCCATGTAATAATAATGTGGTTTCATTGTAATTTTTAAGAAAGATTTATTTTGAGTTGTTTCCAATAAATCCCAAATTATTTTTTCATGAAGGCATCCAAAGGTAGAGGAGGATGGTCTTCATTTAATATACCTGGCGCCAAGTAGTACCAAAACAACCAAAACCACCCCTAGAGAAATAAAATGTCCATAACACATATTGCCATCCCTACAATCCTACATCATAATTCATAAATGAACACCCTTTAGGTATTTAGTACTCTCACACATGTTATGATTGACCATAGGATGTATACACTTAGAACCACAAAAGCTAAAAATGGTGGCACATGTAGTAGTGTCCCTTTTTCTATTGGTGCTTCATGTGGTGGCACAACTAGTAGACATATTAAAATTCTTGTACATCATTTCACATCATGTAGGATGAAGTATACTAGACCACCTATTAAGGTTAGACATATACGTGTTGCATCTACCAATCTACTAGCCAAAGATGGAGATGCTTGACACACATTTGTACAAGACATTAGTATGCAACAACATATGCCATTGATTATTAATTTAACTCCTCATGTTACCACCTAGGTAGATATGCATGAATTATTTGATTCGCCACATTCACATAGGTAATTAGTTATAAATTTTTATATGTATCTAAAGAAATACTATGTTTATCTTATAATGTTTAGTTAATTCATGGAAACTTTTACTTACTTCATTTGTTTCTTGTATAAACAATGATCGATATCATGGGTGCCCTACCTAGATTAGTCTATATTTTTTAGGCTATAATTAACACTATAGTACCCTAAAATCAAGTTTGGAAATAAGATTTTCAAGTTGTTATATTATATTAATATTTTGTATGCAACATGGTTTCAGGTTGTGAAAGTAAATTCTCAAGTTGTAATATTATTTTTATATTTTGTATACACCATGGTTTTAGTGTGTTTTCTTGTTTGGCCTTTCCCTGTACTATTGAGAGAAAGAGAGAGATAGGGAAAGAGAGAGAGAGAGAGAGAGAGAGAGAGAGAGAGAGAGAGAGAGAGAGAGAGAGAGAGAGAGAGAGAGAGAGAGAGAGAGAGAGAGAAATAGAGAAAACACTGCATTATCTCCCCTTCTCACTCAATCTCTTTCACTCCCTCTTGTTATCCATACTTCTCTCTCTCTCTCTCTCTCTCTCTCTCTCTCTCTCTCTCTCTCTCTCTCTCTCTCTCTCTCTCTCTCTCTCTCTCTCTCTCTCTCTCTCTCTCTCTCTCTCTCTCTCTCTCTCCCCCTAGAAGGAACAATCTGAATCTATATTAAATAGGTTATATAATTTTTTATTTCTTTTTTCTATTTAAATAGATGATGATAGATGTTCCTAGTACCCTATATCGATTTTTAAAAAATGATGATAATACTTCAATTAGCGTTATAGTTCCATAATATTCTCTATCTCTCTTTATGTAGAAAGAATAATATAAATTTACCTTAAAATAGGTTTTATTTTGATTATTTCATAATTTACCTCTTTAGTTATTTACTTGTACATATGATGAGATATACAATGGGTACACCATTTGGATCCCAAAAACCTATGATTGATGTTGCAGTTGTGTCCTAAGATCCTGTATCTTCTCAGCACCACTTGATAAAGAAACAAACACTCAAGAGAACAAAGGGTAAAATTGTCCATTCTAACTTTAAGTAATGATATGAGCTATATAATATTTGTATTTATATGTACATCTCTAACCCTATGTGTATGATACATATGATTCACAACCACTGATATATTTGAGGTCACATAGACTTATGTAGCCATTTAGGTGGCATTTGGTGAGTCCATAATCACACTATTTAAAAAATTTATTCATGTAAAGCTTATCATTTTAATGCATTATTTCCTTATTTATATGTTTTATAGCTGAAACTGTTTGCTAAGGTTATGTGATAGACATTTCATCCTTCATAAGCTAAGATGAGAGTCTCTCCCAGAAATGAGACATCCAACACACTTTGTTCGACATCTAGGGTAATGAAACATAATTTATCTAGATCCACTGAGAAATAAGAGAACTAATTTTATTGCTAGAGGTATTTATAGGGGAATTTATATTCTATGCAGATATGGCCAGTTTGGTATGCCTATATGTACTAATTTTATGCTTATATGGCCTACTTTATATGCTTATTGGCCTAGATTGTGTGCTTTTATGTCCCATTTTGTATGTCATTATGGCATAATTTGGATACAAATACATATTAGACATATCTATATGGATCATACAATGTTATAATTTCTATATACATATTTAATTTTTATGTCTATATTAATTTTTGTACATTATATTTGGAATTATTCTTAAATGAATAAGTTTGGATTTAATAGTTGTGCAACTAAATGGTTAAGTAATGTTTATATTTCATGATTTTTGTATATAAAGTATTTCTAAAAAAGAATTATATTAGTTTTTTTTGTCATTGTATCTTGAAAATAAACATTATCCCAAAAAAATAGTAAACTTTGGAACATGATTTAATATACTATAGATGAACTATATGCTCTTAAAGTTACAAGCAAGAGTCTTATAAGCACTCCTAAAATTATTATCTTCCAATCACAATGAGTAGTAAATAGAGGCATCTTTTCTTTATAGTTAAAACTTGTATTATGGACCCAAAATTAGAGATTATAACACAAAACTTTAATCACATGCCCAATTGATGAATCACCTCCATGATAAAGAAAATGTATTTTCATATAAAAGTAAGAATGACATTCATACAACCTCCATTGGGTCCTACACTTAAAAATTACTTGTAGCTAGAGGCACCCTTTAAGATAAACTTATCATTCTTAAGGGAAAAATAGTAAAAGCTTACTGAAGCCATTGCAAACAAATTGTAAGGGGTAAAGTTGAATTTTAAAATCCTATAGTTGTATTGGGGAATCCTCTCATGATGAGGAAGAAATAGTTTCATGTTTTCTCTCTCATCTAATATTATATTTTGGGAACAAACATTTATTAGTATAATGTGTAAATTTTGAGCCACACACCCAATCAATGACCAAGATTCATGATCAGATCTAGATGGGTGCAAAAATATAATAATGTCCTTGATAAACTCTCCATCATCTTCCACACTCTAAGATTGTAGGTGGATGGATGAATCCATTAAAATAAACTTGTTATTCTTTTGGAGAAAAATAATACAAAATTTAAACAATCATTGCAAGCAAACCGTGAGGGGTAAATATTAACCGTAAGCTTATGTGGCACATGGATTCCAATAATAAAATCTTAGAGGATTCTCTTCCACTCATGATAAGGAATAAATATAAGATAATTTAATCTCATATCTAATACTTTTTTTATGAATAAAAAGTGGTTCAATATGTACACAACTTTTGAAATTTGGGTCCAATTGATGAACCAATTTCACAATCATATCTAGATGAGCATATAATTCAAATAATGGTAATATTTTTCCTTTCATCTACCCATACACTTAAAAATTTTGGTGACTAGATGCATCCTTTAAGATAAACTTGTCATTCTTAAGGTGAATAATAATACAAATTTTGCTTAGGCTTTGGAGAAAAACAATAAGAGGTAGATATAAATTGTAAGCTCTTGTAGTTTCACATGGGAGTCTTATAATCCTACACTAAAGGATTATGTTCCAATCAATATAAGTATTAAATGATGACATATTTCTTCCATTACCCAAAATTTACTTTATGAAGCAAAATTTGAACAATATAATATAGGAATTTTGAACCACATGCCTAATCAACATACTAGATTCACGGTTAAATATATAAGGGTCTATAAATTCAGACTAACCTTTGTCAACCCTTCTTCAGTCTGCCCACTCAAAACTTGCACGCGGTATAATGTTTTCTTTAGATAAACTACTTGTTCTTAATTGAAAAAATAATATGAACTTTTTGCAACCGTTTTATGAAAACTGTGAGTAGTAGAGATGAAGCGTAAGCTGTTGAAGTTTAATGATTTAGTCATCTTAAAATCCTATGGATGATTATTTTCCACTCATGATGAGGAATAAGTGGTGGCATGCTTCCTTTCACAATGAGAAATTAAGTTAGAAAACAAAATTCATTCGATATAACTCACATTTTGAACCACGCACCGCACCCACTTGATGAATGAACTTCATGGTCATGTCCAAATGAGTATATAAACACAATAATAACCTTTGTCTACTTTATGTTATCCCCTAAACTCTAAATGTGGAGGCATATTAATCCATCCCTTAAAAAAAACTTGTCATTATTAAGGGGAAAAACATACAAAGTATGTTGATTTATGGTAGAGAAATCGTGAGAGGTTGAGATAAACCATAAACTCCTATAGTTAGATGCAAAAGTCATCTAAATATTACCATAAAATTCTCTTCCATGTGTGATGTGGAAGAAATAATGACATTTTCTCTTGTAGCCAAAACTCACTTTTATGTTGGTTAAGAGGCAGAGGTAAAAAAAATAGAAACATAGAGCTACTGCTCTATTAAAATTTTATATTAAATAGACAAAAATAGAGCATTTCATATGCTAAGTCCAGCACACTAAAAAATAAAACATGTATATTTCTATTTAAACAGAGCTTCAGCTCTTCCATACAAAATTGAGGAAAAAATAGGGCAGCTTCTTTTTATATATAAAACTAGAGCATACTTTTTCTTTTCTACTCTCTGCACACACACTAATTCAAACAAAACACAGTCTTCCTTATTTTCTATGGTGAAAGGAATACCATACTCATAATAAATTTTCTTTAGAAGAAATTAATTAGACAAAAAGGTGAAGGGACTACCAAAGTATGGGTAAAAATACATAATAATTAAGATAGGATAGCAACGTATGGGAGAGTTGAATAGAGGCATGGAGATAGAAAGATTAGTCCTTTAGAAGGACTTCAACATTTATGAGAAAATAGTGTTTTTTTTATGTATTCGTTGAGGGTAGTTGGGATTACATTCCAACACTCCCCCTTAATCACAACTACTGCCATCTAGAACTCCCAAACGATCTCTCAAATATTCAAAGCTTTCTTTTCCTAGTGGCTTGGTGAAGATATCTGCATAATGATCTTGAGACCTACAAAAAACCAAAAATATCTCTCCATTGTTAATCAACTCTCTAATGAAATGATATCTTGTGTCTATATGTTTGCCTTTCTTGTGAAAAAATGGAGTGTTTGACAATGTTATAGCTGAGTTGTTGTCACAATAGATCTTTGTTGCTTCTTCTTATTCTTGCTTGAGATATTTCAACATTCTTCTCATCCAAACTGCTTGACATGATGCACCTGTGGCTGCTACATACTCTGCTTCAGCTGATGAAAGCGTAACTTTTGGTTGTTTTTTTGAAGACCAGGAAACTACTCCTATTCTAAAATGAAAAACATAACCAAAAGTGTTCTTCCTATCATCGATGATTCATGCACAATCACTATTTGTATATCCAATCAGCTTGAACTCATTTGACTTTGCATACTGAATGCCATAGTTCCTTTTTCCACTCACATATCTAAGAATTCTCTTTCCTGCTTGCCAATGAGAGTCCTTTGGAGACTCCATGAACCTTGAAATGAGACTAACTGCATACATTATGTTAGGCCTTGTGGTTGTTAAATGCATGAGGCTACCAACAAGCCTTTTATACAAAGTTGGATTAATGTTGCCTCGTTTATCATGCTTGCTTAATTTCAGTCCTATGACAATTGGTGTTGGAGCTGATTTGCAATTTGTCATGTTAAACCTTTTCAAAATGTCATTTTCATACTTAGATTGATATATGAGTATGCCATTACTATTTTGATTTATCTTAATGCCAAGAAAATACTTCATGAGGCCTAAACTAGTCATTTCAAACTCCTTTTTCATAGCTCCTTTGAACAAATCAATTACCAAATCACCCGTGAATATCAAATCATCAACATACAAGCAATCAATTATGATCTCACCTTGCTCATTCATCTTGGGATACAATGTAGGCTCATTTCTTCACCTATTGAAGCCATTTTGCAAAACATAGGAGTCAATTTTACTATACCAAGCTCTTGGGGTTTGCTTGAGTCCATAGAGTGCCTTTTTCAATTTGTAAACTTTGTTTGCTTGACCCAAAATCTCATAACCAGGTGGCTACTCCACATAAACTTATTCTTCAAGGTAACCATTCAAAAAGGCTGATTTTACATCCATTTGGTAAATTGGCCACTTTTTTTGATCTGCTATTGCAAGTATAGTTCTCACAGTGTCTAATCATGCTACTGGAGCAAATGTCTCATTGTAATCAACCCTAGGCTATTTTGAATATCCTTTTGCCACTAGTCTTGCTTTATGCTTTTACACATCACCATTTGCATCTAATTTGGTTTTGTAAACCCACTTCACTCCTATAACATCCTTGCCTTTTGGAAGGCTCACTAACTCCCATGTTTGATTCTTTTCTATTGCATTAATTTCATCATCCATTGTGTTTTCCCATTTTTCATCCTTAATTGCATCTTCATAATGAATAGGATCTTATACTTGTGAATAAAAGACAAAGAGAAAAATTAGACCAGCATTGTTCTCACCTTCGTTTTGATCATAAATGTCTCTTAAACTTCTTTTTTTTTTTCTCCTCAAGCTTGCCAATGTAGGATTTGACATATCACTTGAACTTGGACTTGTGGAATGTGGACTTGATGGTCTTGCACCTTGATTGCCACTTGTAGATGGTGTTTTTTGTATATTTTAAGGAGTGAATGATTGAATGTGTGGGGCTGTCCTTACAATTGATGATAGTGTCATTTGATGACCACTTTGTTGAGCCTTAATGGGTGTGGAAGGAGTCACAATTGATGGAGTACCTGCTGGTGTAAAATCTTCTCTATCGTCTTGAGGTAAGTTGGCTGCAATATTGATTGTCTTCTCCAAACTTCCATCCCATGCTTCATCTTCTATGAATTGTACATCTTTGCTGATTATAAATTTCTTGGTTATTGGATTGTATAGTTTGTATGCCTTGGATTCATCACTATAACCAACAAATATACACTTTTCTCCCTTGTCCAATTTTCTTCTCAACTCATCTAGCACATGTGCGTATGCCACACATCCAAATACTCTCATGTGAGCAACATTGTGTTTTCTTCCTATCCATGATTCTTCAGGAATCATATTCTTCACACTCTTGGTTGGACATCTATTCATAATGTATGTTGCACAAGCTACAGCTTCAGCCCAATATTCATTTGACAAATGCTTTGCTTTCAACATACTTCTTGCCATTTCCATGATTGTTCTATTTTTTCTTTCAGCTACCCCATTTTTTTGATGTGTGTACCTGGTTGTGAATTGTTTGTGAATTCCATGGTATTTACCAAAATTTAGAAATTCATTTAAGATGTATTCACCACCTCTATCTATTCTTAATGTTTTGACATAGTGCCCACTTTGCTTCTCAAGAAGTGCCTTGAATTGATAGAAGAAATCAAACACTTCATTCTTTTGCCTTAGAAAGTAGACCCATGTTTTCCTTGAATAGTCATCAATGAAAGTCAAAAAGTAGAATATTCCACCAATTGATGGTGTTTGCATTGGCCCACATAAATCTGAATGAACAATTTCTAAAGGTGTCTTTGCTCTAACTGACTTTCCAGTTGGAAATGTCTCTCTATGTTGCTTTCCCAAGATACATCCTTCACATACTCTTTATGGTTTCTCTATTAATGGTAAACCCTTTACCATACTCTTCCTATGCAGCAAATTTAGACCTCCAAAGTTGAGATGCCCAAATCTTATATGCCATAACCAATTTTCATCTTTCATTTCTGATTGAAAGATGGTTTGTGTAACTACTGCAACCTTTTCTTTATCCTCTTGTGTGTTCATTGTGGGTTTTGCTTGAGCATATTCCACATTCAAATTTGGCTTAATATTTAGGGGAAACATTTTATTGTTTGTCATTTTCACTTTAGCAATAAGCTGATTACTTGGAAATTTATCTAGAATAGTGCATTCTTTGTTTTTGAAGAAGACTCTATACCCCTTTTGAACAAGTTGCCCAATTCTCGTTAGATTGTGTTTTAGACCAGGCACAAAATACACATCTGAAATATTCTTCTTGTCCCCATGTTTAGTTAGAATGTTGATATTTCCTTTGCCCATAACTGAAACTTTATTGTCATTACCCAATGTGACATCTGATTTTACACTTTCATCTAAACTTGAGAACATTTCTAAGTTTGTTTTCATATGATTGCTGCAACCTGAGTCTAAAAACCATACATTCTTCTAATTTTCTTGTGGTACATTGCATGTTATGAACATATTGCTCTGATTTTGGTTTTCTCTTGTAAATTTTTCTTTTTGTCTGCTAAAATCATATTGTTTTTTCCTATATTCATTTGAATAATGCCCATATTTATTACAATAATAACATTGGATTTAAAATTTGTCATACCTTTGACCATGTGGTTGATTTTGAGATGGGTTTGGGATTGAGTTTTGGCTACTGCCTCTTCCACTTGAGTTTGATGTGCTGCTTCTTCCACCTCTATAAGAATTCCTTCCTCTACCTCTGAAATTCGATCTTCCTCTGCCTCTACCATGGTTGATTGAAGCTTGTGTCTTGAATGCATGCTCCAATGATGAATTTTTTGACCTTCTTAGTCTATGTTCATGTGAGATGTGAGATGCATGGAGCTCATCAACTAAAAATTGTGAGAGGTTCTTTGTTTCCTCTATGGTCACAACTATGGATTCAAACCTTGTGGGTAAACTCCTTAACATATTTTCAACAATCTTAGTATCTTCAAGTGTCTCAGCATGAGATCTAATTTGATTAACTAAACCCATCACTTGTGTGAAGAAAGTGTCTATTGAATCTAAATCCTTCATGAATATTGTTTCAAAATCCCTTGTCAACATTTGTAACTTAGTTGTCTTAGCCTTTGCATTACCTTGATATGCTATTTGAAGAATATCCCATGCTTGTTTGGACTTTGATGCTGCTATAATCCTTGGAAAAATGCTCTCATGCACTTCTTGAAATATGTAAAATAGAGCTTTGGAGTCCTTCTTTCTATTATCCCTCAACAGATCTTTCTCTACTTGAGATAGACCATTGTATGTTGTTGCATCTGGGGGTTCTGGAAAGCCATTCTCTACAAGATCCCATATGTCTTGAGAACAAAAGAGTGCCTTCATTGTTATGGACCAATAATCATAATTTTCCCCATTGAACTGTGGTATTTGAAGATTTGTTAAACTTGTGCTTGTGCTTGGCATTGTTGATTGTGTATACCTTTGCCTTTAAAAACCTTTGTTGGACCTCTTTGTTGATGAAGCCCTTTGCACTAATAACCTTCAGCTTTGCTAAAAATTTATTTTCAAGAGTAACCTTTGGCTCTGATACCACTTGTTGGTTAAGAGGTAGAGGTAAAAAAAATAGAAACATAGAGCTACTGCTCTATTAAAATTTTATATTAAATAGACAAAAATAGAGCATTTCATAAGCTAAGTCTAGCACACTAAAAAATAAAACATATATATTTTTGTTTAAACAGAGCTTCAACTCTTCCATACACAAAATTAAGGAAAAAAATAGGGCAACTTCATTTTATATATAAAAATAGAGCACACTTTTTCTTTTCTACTCTCTACACACACTAATTCAAACAACACACAGTCTTCCTTGTTTTCTATGGTGAAAGGAAGACCATAATCCTAATAAATTTTCTATAGAAGAAATTAATTATAGATAAAGGTGAAGGGACTACAAAAGGATGGGCAAAAATACATAATAATGAAGATAGGATAGCAACGTATGGGAGAGTTGAATAGAGGCATGGAGATAGAGAGATCAGTCCTTTTGAAGGACTTCAACATTTATGAGAAAATAATATTTTGTTTGATGCATTCATCGAGGGTATTTGGGATTACATTCCAACATTTTTTAAGCAAAAGTTGGTCTGTATAATAAAACTTTTGAACTACATATCCAATCCATAAACTACATCCGCGCTCATGTCGAGATGGATGTATAAATCCAATAATGGACATATAATTAAAAAAAAATGGATTTGTGTTCATATTTTTATGAACAATGAATGTTTCACTAATTATATATCAAAATTTGGAAACTTTAATATGCTATCTCATCCCGCCGACCCTCCCCCTTCGTCTCCGCACCGCAACCCCTCCGAACTCGGTAAAAGAGGAAAAAAAAAACCACCACTCAACTCAACTCTTCCTATGAAATTGTTGAAGAATCCAGATTAGATTTTATTATTAGTAAATAATTGTATTTTTATTTATACAATTCTTGGATAGTTGTTCCTCAAACTCTATACATTCCTTTAATATGAAACAATTCCTATAATCTAAAAAAAACAAACTATATGAATTTAGATGATGAGAAATAGTATTCCCAAGTGAATGTTATATCACTACATTGTATGAATTCTTGAGAGGAAAGAAATCTCTTTTGACTAGGCTACCAACCACTTAAACGATTGAAGACCTTTGATAAGGAAATGTAGAACATTTTACTCAAGAAAATAGAATGTCTAGCTTTTGCGATGTTAGAAATGCACTTTTGGTTGAATAAACATTGGTAGAAATGATAGGTTATTTAGAAATTGGAATGTATTCGGCTTCCCAATGTAAAAATAATAATGTTACATGACTTCAGAGGAAGCACACAAGGTATTTCATAATTGACATGGAGCATATGTCGCAAAACCAAAACCTTGTTTGTAACTCACCAAAAAAATTGGTGAGTGTTTTAAAAATTACGTCTTTATTTGTCCAATAAAAAATTTAGTTAGTAATTTAAAATATTTATAAATATTGAAAAATATGAATTTTATCACATAATTATTATTGGAACACATTGATATATCTATTATTAGTTAAATAATAATAAAACAGGGATGTTTAGAATAATAAAAATTTTGGTTGGTATGTACGACCTGAAATCCAAACTAATAAGAAGGTATGACTCAAACTGAAAAAAATATCAGCTATGCATGGCAACTCAAAATCCACAAGATTACATCAAAAAAGATAAACATTTCATATTATTAGGCACATACCATAACCCTAGAATGTGGTGGAGGTGCATAAGCAATAGAAGGTTGGGTTCACCAAGTAGAAGGCTCAACTGAACGATGATCAAGCTCAACCAAACCAACCTGAGTGTATCAAGGGGGTGGGGGCAGAGGGAATGAAAAAGTGATGCCCCAAATAGAAGGTGACCGAAAAATTACTATCAACTAGATCATTCCGTACATAAGTTAGATCCATTTTTATGTGTTAATGACAGACTCCTTCCACTCCACCCTCTCTCCACTCTCTACCTTCTCATCTCCCCTCACCACTAAGGAGGAAGCATGGAAAATTGGTTTCCACTATGAAAGTGGCTTCCCCAATGCCTATATATTTGAGACAAGGAGTGATGAGGTGGTTGGTTTAAGAGGGCATGGTTCATAGTGCAAGGAACACTCCCCTATAGGTTGAGATGCACCTACAAGAGTTAAAACTCAAGTGCCACCTTCTCAACCTGAGCTTGGATCTACATAAGAGCCAAAAAGATGAAAAATACCTTTTCTTAAATTAAAAAAATGTGAAGATGGTTCTTCATAATTGAAAATAGCTGAGTTCCTATATTCCCATACTTGAAATAAAATTATAGCTTTAACGATTTTAATATAAAAGTGATATATCTCAACCACTAAGCTTTATCCCCAAACCACTCCCCCCCACCAAAAAAAAAAAAAAAAAACATGTGCGAAGAGAAGAGATCTAGTTGGAAAGGTTGAAAAAAGTTATGGATCCATTTCCATGTATATTTAGCACTTAGACATGTCTAAAATGTTTATTTGAAATACATAGGTCTAGAACAGGGTGAACATCTATATTGACAAATTCTAATGTGAAAGAAACACTCTTGAAGAGAAAAAAACTCCCAAGATTGTATGCTTTCACAAGCCATGCCGTAACAAACAATTTTTTTGGAGAAATTCTATCATAATTTTTTATGCTAAACCTTTCATATCATCATATGTCATCCTTCATTAGGAGAAAGAATTCTTATCACAAATGAAGGATCGTAGCAATGATCTACATCATTGAGAATAAAAAAATATGACACTTTATTTGTGGAAGGACTTGATATACAAGATACCAAAGAAAATGTGTGCGCTCGAGCTCAAGCTTACTATTCCATAATTTTTTAACCTTGGTGAGCCAAATATTGGGCAGAGAAATTAAATTCTAACATGTTTATTTAACTTGTCTAGATTAGAAGAGAATAGGATCATGATTTTATAAATTAGGCCACAAGAGTAATTTCTAAATTGAATATCAGAGTTTCATCTCCAGTCATTCCACAATGCATGTGTATGTTGTAATCCAATTGTATGTAGCATGACATAAAGCATCAACTCTTGGATATATAAAATGGAAGGATGTTTGTATTCAGTAACTTATATTTGCATATTAGTAGGTGGAAATGGATCCAATATTGAGAGGAAGACAAGTTATTAATAATCTTAAATTGTTTTATTAAAAGACAAAGTTTTTATAACTATTACGTATGTTGAAGTAAGACTAGTTTTTGTCTTAATAGGGTAGCACAAGATATTATAGTTGTTAAATTAAAGACAATTTTAATATCCACATAGAACCTAATTTAAAATAGGCTTGATAGATTCATAATCTTGCCAATGTTAATCAAGAGAGTGTGTAAACTTGTTTTATACCAAATGTTTTTACCCAAGCAGCACCTTTAAAAATGTGGTGCCTTCGAAGGAATTTCCAAGATTATTTACATTAAATTTCTCTAACCACCCACTTATAAAAGAGGGAAATACCATATATATCAATGATTTCTATTCTTCCTTTGTCATGAAGAATTGTATCAATGATGTCCATTCCTCCTTTGTCATGAAGAACTCAATAGATGTCCCAAACAACCTAGTGATAGTGTCTAGGTTACCTAGCATTGGCCCAAAAAATCCTTGACAAACATTTGATAGTTTTTCATAGGAGTATTTTCAATGGCCAAAAACTAAAACGAGTCAACATGAATGGAAACATGGATTTTAGTACAAACCTGAAACTTAATTGGCTAAAGAGAGGCTTGGTTATCTAGATTTAAACCTTACTTTCCATGCTATCAATAACATAATACCACTGGTATTAAGGAGAAATATTAAATTCGAAATGAATAATAGGGAATTTAAATAAATACCCTTAATATATAAATCTTAACTGATAGTGATGGAGCCACTATGGCAAAAAGCTCAAGCTCTATTGGTAACATTGGGTTTTGACCCACTACAGACTAGACCTTGAGGCTTTTCAAAAGAATATCAAGGCATAAAAAAACATCTTTGAATGGATATTATTATTCTTTGAATGTGAGGAATATATTTAATACTAAATTTCCATTAGTGAGTATAGATACTTAAACATAATATTTATAGAACCTCAATCTTTCACATTTGCTAAATACCAATCAAGACTCTACCCTTAAGTTCTAGACCTTCCTGTTGCCAAAAGGATTGCATCGGCCATCTCATTGTACCTAAATGATGATCTTATAGTTTTAATCATATAATTATAGTGACATAGAAAACTTATACATTATAGAAGACTTAAAAATTGATATATATCCTTCATTGTCAGTTACATATCCATACCTACTATTTAGCCTTATGGGCACTACTATCCTCATAGGAAAAATATTGTCCATATCTTTATTTAGTGTACAATACTAAAAAGTCATCAGAATTTCAAACTATTTGAAACCTATGGGTTAGTGTATTTGTCTTGTTTAACCCTACCATGAGACATTTTCAAAAGGTGTGGTATAAAAAAAATTATAATCCTTCTCATTATTGATGTAGAAAATAACAAGCAAACATCCACAAAAACTCATTCAATTAATCACACAACTAAGTTGTTTTACCTTATTCATCCCTATTTTTATATTAGTCATATGATTAATCTTACAAATTATCTAAAGCATCCAGATAACAACTCATTAGTTGTATTTGTCAAGTTACCAGATAGATCACTACATGCATCTACACATAGCATATTACGCCATTATTCACATAAAATTTAGCACATAGGGGAGAAATACATAAGTCTAATGCCCTCCTTGGAGTATTATATATGAGAGTAATACTCATTAAAAGAGAGGTGTTTGAAGTTAGCTCAACACCATTAGTCTAGTAACACATTATTTGAAATACTCATTCTAAGCATGAAGGGTGAAAAGCTAGGGTTTAATCAATAAGAAAAGAGAAACAACATGTATTCTAGATCTAGATACATCATAAAAAAGGTGACATAAAACCTAGAATAATAAAGTTGGTAACATCAAAATCTAATGGATATTTCATATATGAAATTAGTAGTGTAGCATAGGCAATAATAGTGATGATAGTGTCTTAAGGTCAATGGTAGTGTTTGTGGCTATAAAAATAGTATTCTTAATTTGGCAAATATTCCATAATCTTGCTCCTACACACTTATGCCTATGTCCAACCTAGTTTAGCTTGTGCATGATAAACCCAACTAAGTATAATTTCTCATGGGTATTACAATCATTCTAACATATTTTGAATTTGGTACTTTCTATTTTTATCATATCTCAATTTTATAAGTCATAATATTAATTTATCTAAGTTTTAAATTAACTAGCCTACAATATATTAGTTTATCATCCTTTTGCTTTAACTAAATCTATATTCTTAACCTAGTCCCCAACAACTATATTTAGTGTTAAACATTTGGTGAACCCAACCACTATGTTTTTCCAAACCACTCCTAACTTTATGTAAGGCTTTCAATTTTCTAGGAATTCAGTAATCTATATATTATTTTTTTAAATTTTCCTTTGGCAACTATATTTACCATCAATAGTTAAAACTTAGAAATGGAAGATAAATAAGATTTATTCAACCATTTAAATTTAAATAATTTTTTTATTAATTGGTTCTTATTTTTATCAAATAAGAAATCAATACCCATGCCAAGCCTAGTACATCGATATCTAATCATGGAGAACCCTTAGATGGAAAAATTATTATTTTTATTAAAGGTAAAGATGATTTTTTAAGGTACTCTTTCCTTATACATATTAGATAAGGATAAAATAATGAATAAACCATGAGGCTTCTGTACCTATGGAAAATGAAACTGATTACATCCAAGATATGACTATGCTATGAAAATGTTACAGATCCATAATAGACAAACAAACCCTTCTAAACTTTTTATTTTTAGGATCTAAGGTTCATATTCAGAGGTTCCACTCTCTTCCTTAATTTTACCATCCTTTTGTTACTCACTATAGTCTAATCCCTCCCTTCCAAATTATCCACTAGATTATGCATCTTCAAACCCTCAATAGGTGGAATAATTATTACCACATACTCCATGGTAACAAATAATGTTTTAACTCAAATAATTATTACAACATAGACATCAACACAAGTGATATTGTCATCCCTTTTGGTGGCTTATAAATTCTCAAATATTAATCATAATCACTATATGATGCAAACTCTTATTCAAACTATAAAATCCTTGGAGGCTAAGATTACCAAAAATGAATAAAATGCTTTGAAATCAACTCATATTATTGATTCATAAATATTTTACACAATCATATAGAACTTGAGATATCTTTTCATTCTTTGATAATTGATTTGTGTTATACCCAAGTTCACATTTTATGATGAAAAGGGTGATCATAAATAGGATCTCCAATATTTATATGCAACATGATTTGAGTATGATTCAAAAGATAAGCTTTTAACCATATTATTTTTAAGGAGCCTCGAGAACTATGCTTTAATATTCTTATAAAATTTTTCCCATATTTAGTTGCATCTTCATGAGAAGGTGATCCCATGCTTTCTTCATCAGCTTGGAAAATGTGATAACTACCCCTAATTCTTACATAACTCTTTTGAGGTTTCTCTAGGCACTCATATTATATATGCCCATACTTGTTTCACTTGAAACACTTACCCAAAAAGTTTCATGAATATTTACCTCTTGTATATGATCTTATAACTCTAAATGAGTAGCCTCTTCTTCTATATTGAACTTGATTTTGTAAGCTACTTTATCCTTCGTCATGTACCTATAATTAACTTCTACCTACATGTTCTCCTTTGTCTTTAAAACTGATATTTATACCATTTGAATTCTGAATTTGTTTTCTTAGTAATTTATTCTATATTTTGAGGGAAAATTGATGTCTCCTCAAATAATCCAGGTGATATAATTTTTATTTCCTCTTGGATAATAAAAATTAATCTATTGATGTATCTAGCCACCTTTATATCATCCCCTTGTATATGTGTTGCTCTAATGTTTAACTTATATAACTCCTTTGTGTATTCCCTGACTATCATTTCTTTTTGTCTCAAATTTTGATGCTTCTTGAAAAGATTAGTATGGTAGTCTTTTGAAATGAATTGAACCTTCAACTTAGCCACCATATTGTCCTAGATTTTGATCTTGGGCTTCCATTTCCTTCATCTCTCATCTTGAATTCCATCCTACCTTAGGGAAGCATGACCTTTAAATATGGTAATAGCAAACTTCACCTCTTTCTCATCATATATACCTTTATACTCAAAATACTTGTCCATAACATTGACCCAATCAATCATCCTATCCAAAATCAGACTACCTTCATTTATAGGTACTTCATGTTTGGGTTTTTAACTTATCCCCATGACTGCTCTAATCAATCTCTCCTCTACTCTTTCTTATGCTTCCTCTAGTTCTGCCCCACCTTCTTAAGGCCTTTCTTCTTCTATATCTTTGAGATATCCCATGGCAATCCCTCTTCTTTGTTCAATATCCATTTTTTGCAAACGAGCTTAAATATTTCTCATTTCTTTAAACAACATTGCTTGAGTAGCTTGTCTCCTCTAGCCTCCTCTAGATCTTACTCTAGTTGTAATATTTACAAACATATATCAAATTTATAAATAAATAATTTCAGCTTGAGACAACCTAAATTATGCTCTAATACAACTAATTATGTAAGTGGAGTTCTTTAAGGTCTAAATCCCCTTTTAGACTATCTTCTTTGTATGAGTTTGTCCTCTTTCTTATAGGTATGTTTAAGAGGTTATTAGTCAATACTCATACTAGAAACATCCCCAAATGATTTATATCATCCATTCGTATATAATAAATTACATAAAGCAAGTTATACAACCTTTTTTATCTTGAATTTTCAAGAAATTTGAAAAAGATTGTATTTAACCTTGTTTTAGGACTGTCAATAGGTCTGCCATATTTTAACGATCCCATGATAGTTTGAAACTATTTTTTTTTCGATTATTACAACTTATTTCCACTTTATGCAAGTCAATAAACCCTTTTAAGACCCTTAAGTAGCTTGAACACTCAATAAAGACTAAGACATGTACTGTTAGCCATATTTTTAAGGTCTATCTAGAATTGTAGAAAACACGGGCTTTTATTTCTTATTCAATGTAGATTTTCAACATAAAAAACCACTAGAATAATTTAAAACTCATGATCAATCATATATCTGCAATATTTTAAAATTTATGAATGGTTTGTTGAAAATTTATTGAAGTTTTTGTCGATAAACCCTGAACTAGGGTTTTGCGACCTATAAGGAGCTCCAAAGCATAAAATTATTGAAATATATTTATTTATGAATGATAAATACCTATATTATATGTTTATATCTTTTCAAATCTCTGACAAGTGGAATATAGTCTTTTTCTATCATGAAAATCTATAGATCATGCTTTCTTACCTGGACTATGACACTAAAACCTTGTATTCTATGTTTTAAACATATATGACTTGAAAATTCATTATAAAAGTATGAATCAATATTAAATTATAATATAAAACATTCAAATAAATTCTCATAATTCTATGAATGAATCAATATCACAACAAAATCTCTTTTATATTCATATATATTCAAAATTACACACAAACTTTTACATGTGTACAAAATTACACCACCTGACCTATTATTTGAGATTATCTCTTAGTTTTGATGTCATATTACTCATTAGTTATTGTTTTAAAGTATATATCTTTTTAATAATGTCTAAACTTGTCTTATTAAGTTTTATACACAAGATTTTCTCAATTAACCTTAACTTATCTTAGAACATGTTTGTTTTAATAAACCTCCTACATTGTATATACTTTGTATGAAGTTTTAAGATATATTAAACTTATGTAAAATACTAAAAACCACTCATGACATATGGTCATACCCTTAAGAACCATCACAAAAGAATCTAGTCATTTCAAACCCACTAGAACTAGCCAAACAGTCTACAACCAATTCAAAAATTTGAATTTCCTAGTTTTGGTAGGAAAGTCAAAAACACCTTTAAATGATTGTAAAACCACATTAGAATTCCTATGAAAGACTTATTATCAATCAATTAAAAACTATAAGTACTCATAAAACTATAAACTAACACATCTGAGCTATGTATAATGATACACCTACATCAATTAGCTATTATACTCCAATTTATTGTTGCTAGCAGTGCAATTCTAAATTTTATCCAAGGCAATAGTTACTACACATGTTTACTATCCATATTATTGGGATCCATTTACAACTAACTATGCCAAACTGGAATTTTTGTTTGAAGGAATTTATGGCAGATAAATATAAAGGCAACTATGGGTTTCACTATATTTATTGAGATATTTGTTATATGTATGGATAGTTGGGATGACTTGGTCTTTTAAATATTTATATCAAAGGCCATGCCTTGTGTGACAAATGGATTTTACATGCATTAGATGGAAGTTATATTTTTAAAACTCTCATTGGGAATTATATCACTCAAGGTAGCCCTATGGGATGAATATTGTATGGAATGAGAATGTTATATTTTATTGAAGCAACTGAAGTGGTAGATAAATATATATAATGAGGAAAGTGGTTGAATAAACTATGGTTGAATAAAGTTAAGCTAACTAAACAATGTAATATCTAAATAATGTTAAGAATCCCCCTATATTATTATTTTTTTAAACACAACATATTTACTAATAGTGGTCCCACCTTTATTTCAAACATCATAATAAGTTTTTACACTCTCTGTGTAGCCTGCTCACTTTTTGTGGTGGCATGCAATCTTTGAGGCTTCATGGTCTTGGTGGTACCTTGCAGGAATACCACCAACTTGATAAGTAATAGGAGTACATCTCTCTGCTAACACCTTCAATGGTTACTTCGATTACAAATAAACCATATGGTTTTCTGCTACATGTTGACCACGAACCTAGAGGTGGCAAGAGATCTAGACTATTTTATACACTTTGGTGGTTTCTCATATTTCCACAAACCCTTTTCCAATAACCAAGTTCTACTTTAGTACTTTTACTCCCCATAATGTTCTTCATCAGGAGGTACCAAACTAGGAAATAATGCTCAGTATTCTATTGAAAAACAAAATGCATAACATAAAAACAAACACACTAAAAATTATCACCATAAAAATGATGTGACCCCATCATAGGTGACTGATGAGAGGATTCCAATTATCCTCCAAACTTTGTGTATCCTCTAGCCTTCAGTAAATGAAGCTGCTTACTTAGGAAATGTGTCGGTGAAGCTTAATTACATGTCACTTTGACTGAAATGGGGTGCCGCTCACAAGACTAATACATTCAAAATTTGACTTAGGACGTTGGGATCACTGCATAATGAATCCTTTCATAAACAATTTTTTGGCAAACACTACTCACTAATGACTCACTAAAAAGACGTTTGACAAAAAAGGCTTTTTTTAATATTTTAAAACTGAAAGAATCAAATATAAATATAAATTTTAATATAATAAAAGACTATCTTTAAAAAAAAGATCAAACTCAAAATTAAAAAAAGAAAAACAAATTTGAAATGGACACCAAATTTAAAATCATAACTTCTGACTCTGACAAAACATAAAAAGATACTTTTGATTAATGACACCTCTTGACAATTTACTCTTACTACTTAATCTTAACATAACGACTCTTTGGTGACTAATGATAGATACTAGCCTGACTCAAATAATTATTTTGATAATAACTTATTTTAAATTGCAATATTGACATTCAAATAAACTAGGATAGGGGGTTGAGCAAGTTCTATGAATATGGAAACCCATAAATATATGATAGAGGGACAACTAACAATGACTAATTTTAATAGACTCATAAAAAATTATCTAGAAAAACATTTACTCAACCAACCCATGTTGTTAATAACATTGGTGAAAAATTGAGTGTAAGTCTATAGCTGAGGAAATTTACAAGTGACACTTAGGGTTCATTTTATTGGGTCCTATAAAAAATCCATAGACATCCTAAGGTGAATCAGATTGGCAATGGTGGCAAAGCAGTTTAGAAGGTGCATCAATGCATAGGTAAATCATGTGATACCACATGGTGAATGATGCAGATGAATTCCAAAATTATGCAAATGGATGCCTATACAACCCAATCAAATGTTGGCATGCAACACAATGTAGGCAAATGTTGGTATCATTCAGGCAAATGCCATATGGCATAAGTGAATGTTGACAATATATAGATGGATGTATGTATAATGCAGATGAATGCTAGCTACATGATGACAGATGTTGAATACCACATCATGGTGCTGGTGCTCATCCATATTATAAGTTGTGTTCATTTGCACACACCATGCATTAGGGTTGTTGACAAATACCAAAAAAAATGTCCATATTATGCTAGTGAACACCATAATGATAAGGGTGCATGTGTGGGATGTGAGGAATAATGACAATGTTTTGTGCTACTACTCACAATGTGCCCATATGAATATTAAAAGTTAATAGGAGTGTTTATAGTGTTGTCCCTTAGGAGATGTTGCTTGGCCATGCATGTTAGATAATTATCCCCCATGCATAGATGTTGATAATCTATGACATGTGGTTATGCCTGGCAGTCGTTATCAACTTATGGATGTTGGGAGGCCTCAAGCATCCATTGGTAGATTACAGATGTCCAGCAATGTAGATGTCTATCAATAACTTGTATGAAACCATCAACTAATCATGGGCATCCATTAAGAAAATGTGATTATTTACTTGCCTATCATGGGCATCTACCAAGAGGCAACAGGCATCCACAAGTAGCTCATGGGCACCTACCTACAACCTCAACCCTAAGGTCATCCATGAGATACCTACTAATGGATGTCCAAAATATATCAACATATGCCAATAGGCTTCAGTCATCTGCTTGTATCCTATGATGTCATGGGTGTCTATCAATAGCATGTGAGCATCCAATGATAAGCTACAGACAACCATCAATGGACATCCTATGGGTGCCCACCTAGAGTCTTTGTGCATAGGCTGATAGCCTGCTAGTGTTCGCTCATAGCATAATGGTACCATCTAACAGAGTTAAGTGTTTTTAATTCTATTGACATAGTTTACACACTTTACATAATATTTTACTATGTAGACTACTGACATTCACCTAACTTTATATGGAAAATTCATTAGGATTGGCTTTTGAGGTACTGATCAACTACATTTATATGAGGAAATTTATATTCAAATCTAGGTGAATGTCTCCTTAAAATTAACTTTAACCCCAAAAATTTAGGTGCTCATGTCCTATTGACTTCTCCACAAAAATAACCAAATGCTAACTTTGAATTAGGATTCCAAAGTGGATAGATTGATGACTAGGAAGTGATGTGGATAGTGTTTGAATCAAGAACCACTTTATGAGTTTGTAGAAATAAATTAGAGTGACACATGAGCATGCAAATAATAGTATGATGAAATCTGCATACTACAATAACATAAATGATACAACATACGATAAGATCCAACAATTTTCAAGGATTAAAATCTAATAAAAATAACATCTTAGATTTGTTGTGCAAATCATAAAACCTATTTCGATGACACTGTGGGAATGTAGAATTCAATGAAACTCTGGGTCGATGCAAATGCCAACCTGTATAAATGTTGGACAATGGAAAATCTAGTAATTAACTTCCAAATGATTTAATGCCATTATTTCATCAATTGTATCAAGCTCATTCAACACCAAATACAATCATAATCCTCAACAATAGAAATAATTCATGCACAACACCTAATATATACTAAGCACGTGAGTTGACGGTTTGAAACATTGGTGTATAGATGCACAACATGGAGATGTTAGAAAATCAAGGGTAACAACATGGAAGTGGTAAGCTAAAAATTATAGCAAGCTGCCCCATCCACCATTAGAGACCCATTCTCACAAATATGGCTTGCTTTGATACCACATTATTATATGGAATGAGAATGTTATATTTTTATTGAAGTGACTAAAGTGGCAGATGAATATATACAATGAGGAATGTGGTTATTTGGTTGAATAACATGTGGTTTAATTACAAACTGTTGCTCTTAATCACCTAACCAATGCATCTAACCAATGATACATAACTACAAAGTTAAGATAACTAAACTAAATAATGTATTATCTAAATAATGCTAAAAAAGAAGAGCACTAAAGGGATTGAATATTTAAACTCTATAATTTTTCAATTAGGGCCCTGCCACCCTTTTAGGAATCTTTTTGGCTAAAATTACCTAGAAGACTTCGTAGATTCTGAAAAGTCATTTCATTCAGGAAGGTGATGCTGTTAGATATGAGCTATAGATTTCAATTTTTAGTCTCTATGGTGGTTTTTAGTTCTTAATTTTCCTTAGGTCCCTTTTGCTCTTGTGCCTAGAATTAAAATTATTCACCTCTTTAGAAAGGGTATCAATGTCATTTTTGACCTCTTTTGTATGGAAACTAGATATTGAGTGAATTAGCATATTCTACACAACAAATTTTAGTTACAAGCTAGTGACCAAGAGTTTATATCTTAAAAATTTAGAATTCCAAAACATGATATCCATATGCATAATATTTGTGTGAAAAATTCCTCGAGATGGTGGATTGACTAGAAGCGGCATGTTGAGACCCCCTTCCACTAGTATAAGCCCTAGTAAAGTTACCAAATCCTTTCTTCCAACTCTCTTCTAGTTGAAACTCTCAATTCCAAATGGAATGTTATTTCCAGAAAAAGGTTTGGTGAAGAAGGTTTTATCATGTGAGGATGACTATCATTGAGCAAAAAATAAGAACATTTTTTTGTGGTGTATTCTCCACCAAGGTTTCCTACTTGGTACATGTGCATTGGTGCATCTTAGCATGGCTCACACTATTTTTTCTGTGCTGAACCACCAAAAATACCTAAAACATATTTTATGATTTTTAAAGCTAGTTGAGTCTGCTTAATAGTCGATTCACAACCTCTTCCAACCTTTTAATCTAAAGATGTTTTCCTAGAAGATGGTACTTTTAGTGTACTCAATCATGATTGTAACAAAATTTACACAAATCTGTAATATATTTCATTCTAAAATTATCTTTCAATTATGGATGAATAAAAATTATGTTACTTTTATCGATGCTATTTTAAATGATTATTTCTCCATAACTAATAGCATTAATATGTTATTTAATGTTATTCTTCATATTTAAGTTCAAAATAATAAAGTTCATCTAAAGGTTATCCACCTTCAGACCCTGCTTGATTATTGAGGTAGTGCTCCATGTGCAGCTAGTAGAGTCCCTGTAGAATCTTCCCATTGTCAATCACTCCCAAGGGACTATAGGCATGGATTGTGAGGGAGGTTTCAGTTATGTACTAGACTCCACATTGGTTCTCCTAAAGACATTTTCCATGTCCAGGTTCGGGACCTAAAATTCGTGGCCATGGATATATTAGTAATAGCATTTGGAACGACAGAAGCGATGGCACTTGTTAGGATGGCAGAGGTGTTGGTCTTAGTCATTCTTATGGTCAACACCACATCAATAGATGTTCCCTAATTTGGCTCTTTCGATTTTTCCCAGCAGGCTAAATAATTCTCAGGATAATGATATAGAAAACGAAACATATGGTTGAGGTCATGTACTCGAAGCTGTGCACCCTCGGGCTAGTGGTTGTTGGGAAGGTTGGAGTGAATATCTCAATGATCTTACATCTCCTCTTCCATCTTTCATCGATGGTCCTACTGCTTGGTACGGTTTGTGTTATATGACTTTTTTTAATAGGTGTTTGATTTTTTCAACCTTTCTGATTGGAAAGGATTTTCAATTTTGTTAAATTGATATAATTTTTCAAGATTAAACGATGTGGTGCTTGGAATGTATCTTCTTCCACTCAATTTTTTATAACTTTTGTATCATAATTTTTGATGCACTGAACATGGAAAAAACAATATAAAAATACTTTGAGCGAGAGCGTGTCGTCGTTGTCTAACGTACGTTTGGGCGAGATGTGAAGAAAATAACAGTGATTAATTAAAAAATAACATTACTTGATGGAAATATAGAGAAAGTAGAGGAGACTTTGATGAGCGATAGAAGCATTCTCCTATCGGACAAATTCTGTTTTCGTATTTTCTGGCTTTGATGTTACGGCCAGCATGAATATATTAATATAGTAGTTTTTTTTTAGTTTTTTTTAAAATATATTGTAAGCTTATATATATTTTTTATTTGAAGTTGTATTGAAGGTTATTCCATATGAAAGTGTATATATCTATATATAAAATTATGATTAATTATGTAATATTTTAAATAGTCTAATTTTTATTTGAAAAAAATGTTGGAATGCATGCATTTTTTTTAAGAATATAATGTGAGTTTTTTCGTTTCTAACATTTGGAATTATATTTTTTATTTTTTCTTGATAATGGATTATAAACTTTATCCTTATATTCTACCAGAAAAGTGTCTCACACATTTATTAAAAAAAAAACATTCATTCAAATGTTTATAAACTGTAAAACACCAAATCAATTTTTTATTTATTTTTAAATGTTATTGTTACTTTGACGGTTTTATTTTTGAAACAAGTATGTGAAATTTTAGTGAGACGCGCTTTATAACAATTTTTTTTAAAAAGTGAAACAAACCACACGCAAACATGGTAGAAACAATTACCTACATACGCCGCGTAGTTACGATTGTAGTTACGATTGAAGCGTCTCTTCTATGGATTATCTGGTGATATTTCTCGGAATGTCTCCGCTTCGTTTTTAATATTTCTCGGAATGTCTCCGCTTCGGTTTTAATTTTTCTGCTCCTTTTATTTGATATGTCTAATGGAGTGTGAGAAGCGGAAGACTGAGAATGGGGATCCACGTAACATCCGGACTTGACGTTGAGAGGGAAATTGATAATCTTGTGTTTTAAAATGTAAAATAAATTTAGGTCGAAAATTTCCATTGAAATTTTTAAAAGAATATTTTTTAAGTGAAAATAATACAATATTGATATTTAAATAGTAGAAATATATTTTGTAAAATAAAATATTATAATATTTATAAGAGTGATAAATGTTTAATGTTTTGAGGGTGTACGATAACTGTTATGGAAAGAAATTAATTTTTGGGTTAGTGTGAATGACATTTTTTTACTTTATTTCGTTATAAAGTTTGGCCTATAAAATTATTGGAATATTTATTAAGTTTTTAACATGGAATATTTCTAATGATTATTCATGATTGAATCTAAATTATACTGCTAATTAAAATGATTTAATTTGTAAAAAATTATTAAATTGTTATTCTAATTAATATGTTTTATTTGGAGTTGTGTTCACTCAATTAAAATTTTAAAAAAAGTATCACTCATAATTCTCCACGAATCCAAATTTATAATTAAAAACATGGAAATGACCAAATTTAAAAACTGAGGTATAGAAAGTTGATCTTGACTAAGTGAATATTACATTTATTTACAAACCCTTGTTTTATCTTTCAACACTTAACCATAGAGAGTATAAATGAATAACCCAACTGATTTCCTTATTAAATTTGCAATAAATGAACTATATATTACTTATTAGAACAACAAGATTAATCAACTGATTAGGATTTCACCATTCAATCACCTCCCAAACAAATTAAAATCATGAAACAACACAGGGCATAGGATGATTCAAGAAGGTGTGGTAGTATATACTAAAGTGTTGGTCATGGTGGTTTTATTCAACATCGCTCGATTGTTAAAAAAATACTGAAGTGACACTCATAGTCTAAAACGTATCGTAGAGGACTCAACATTCCATTCACTCAAATCACAATATAATTTGCAGAAAGGTTTCAATCTCAACTATGAGAATATAGTATGGAGAATAAACTAATACACAAAAGTAGATTTCAAAGTTTTAGATTTTTTTTCTATGGATGCACTGTTAGGCCCTTAACTCTACATACACCCATTTCTCTTCTCATTCTCACTACAACTACATTTTCCATTATTTTTCATCATACATTTAAAGTCCATTTGTTGCCCGAAGTATTATTTTCATTTCTTTGACTTTCTATGTGTTTTATAGTTGTATCATGGCTTTTATGCAACAGTTGGTATTAGACAATTGATCGAAGGCTTATTCAAGATTTAGGTAAAATTAAAATGGTTTCAAATAATTATTTTGAGGAAGAGTGCATGAAGTGTTTGGAAGAAAATAAGGGGCACATTAAAATAAATATTTTTATTTAATTTGAATTTTTTTATAATAAAATATCTTTTTGATTAAATGCTTCCTTAGTGATTAAAATCTTGGTTTTAATATAAATTATAATTGTTTAAAATATTTTATGTAGATTTCAATTTAGAACTCTATTATGAAATTATCATTGTATTGTTAATTTTCATTATTTTGTAAGTGTTTGACCTTGAGATTGCCTTATAAAATCTAATTGTATTTAAATTAATGACATATATGCAAAATAAACTAAAATTATTATTGTTTAAAATAGTTTATGTGGATTTGAGCTTGGGACTTTGTTACAAAATTATCATTGTTTTGTTAGTTTTGGTTATTATTATATGAAGGTTTGAAGTTGAGATTGCCTTGTAAAATTTAATTGTATTGAAATTAATGTCATATATGTAAAAATTTGACTGCAATTATTTCGACGATGAGTTAAGCCATAAATGCATTATAAGCATCCATTACTCTAACTTTCCAGCACCATAACATGAAAGTGGCCAATCATGAATTCACTCCCAAGTTGAGATAATATACCTTATGATTTACTTATTGTAATAATGAATTACTACATTA
This sequence comes from Torreya grandis, assembly GCA_037957365.1. Lineage (NCBI taxonomy): Eukaryota > Viridiplantae > Streptophyta > Pinopsida > Cupressales > Taxaceae > Torreya > Torreya grandis. Next base: position 580,313 of record JARHVA010004860.1, read on the forward strand.
CACAATACAAAACAACATACTGTAAGGGTGGTGTCATTGGGAACTTATAGTTGAAGCCCAAAGTTATGGAACATAATAGTTAACATCAGCTTCTAAATTCATATGATTTCATAAAGTAATTTTTTTCTATACTCTATTCCATGCAATCAGATGATCATTTCACATCTGTTTGAGAAGATGGATTTATATTTACACATATTCCTAACATATTGCAAGCCTTCACGACTCACTATTTTTGGTGTATTCTATGCTTAGGGACCCACTCCTGAATGGATGTTTGTTTTTAAAAAATACCTCCAATTATTTCCTTATAATTTGGTAGAGGAACAATGGGTGACATGTGATTGACTTATTTATATTTAGTATTTTCATCATGTAGTTGTGCAAATGGTTGTTTAAAAGGCCCAAGGTTTTTGATGGGTTTCTATGTGAGTTCCATTAAGGTGCCTAGAATATACTACGTCCAGATCTTCACAAAGTTTATTGAAAATCCATTGAAACTAATTCCATTGGCAAACTCGTTAGTCAAGGTAAAACCTAGGGATTTGGAGCTCATACCATGTTTTAGACATGTTACTCTTAATATTTCTTATAATATTATTCATAAAGCTCTCACTCTTAGGATTAGATATCTTCATCAATTGACTTTTTGCCCTGAGTAGATTACGTTTATTCATAATAGATATATCCTTGATAGTATTATTTTCATTCATGAAGTAATGGAATAGGCCTAACAACCTCACCAAAAGAATTTGTTCCTCAAAATTGATTTTTATAAATCCTCTCATATAATTGAGTTGCCTTTCACTTTGGCTATACTTCAATCCTTAGGGTTGATCCGTAGGTTTATTGGTATAGTTCAAGATAATTTCCAAGCTTTATGTACTTGCATTACAATGAACATGTTTCAATCTAACCAGTTTGGTTTCTTATGTTCTATCTGTCAAGGTTGTCATCTAGCTCACTCCCACTATGTGTTAGTTGTAGAAGGCTTCATCTACTTATTGGCTAATTATTCATTAAGAGGTCAAATAAAGGGTCTCTCTCTTATGCAAACTCATACTAAAATGGTTAATAGGAAGTTTGTTGATGATTCATTCCTTACATTAGTTGAAGAGGAACAATCTATATCCAATGATATTGAATGTGTAGAGGTATTCTTAGCTTATGGCTCCTCCATTTAATGGATAAAAACCCAATGCTATAGACAAGCCTCTTACTTGCTTGGTTACTTCAGTATAACTGTAATTAAATCCATATTGGGGAACAATTCAATTTTATGGTAATATCATTGTCCATTAAAGATACACAATCTAATTTATCATAGTATGTGGCTTAAAGGGTTGAAAACATAATTGGGTATTGGATCTCCAATCCGGTATAGCTAGTAGAAAAATTATAAATTTACTCAAAGGTTATAGCTACCACTCATGTCTATTATTCATCTTGTTGGGATCCCTCTAAGGTTTCCTATGCCAAGATGGAATTTTTTAAAAGGAATTTATGTTAGATAAATATAGAGGGAATTGTGGGTTTCAATATGTTTCTTGAGATATCTATTATAAGCATGTATAGTTATAATGACTTGATCTTTTATATTTTTCTATTTAAGGTCACGCCTTGTGTAATAAATGGATTGTTTGTACTTGATCTTATGTTAAAACTATTTTTTTTTGGATTATTCAAACTTGTTTCCACTTTACACAAGTGAATAAACCCTTTTAAGACCATTAAATAACTTAGAAACTCAATAAAGACTCAGACTTATACTGTTAGCTCTATTTTTAAGCTCAGTGTAGACCTACAGATAACACAATCCTTTCTGTATTATTCCATGTAGATTTTCGTGACCCAAAATCAGTTCAAAACCATGATCAAACACATATATACAAGCTTTTATAATTTTTAAATTTTTTTTCCAAAATTTATTGAAGTTTTTGTAGATAAACCCTAAACTAGGGTTTTCTGACCTATATGGAGCTCAAGAGCATACAATTATTGAATGTCTTGCTTTATGAATGATAAATACCTCTAATTACCTAGATTAGATGTTTATATGTTATCAAAGCTCTGCCAAGTGGAATTCAATATTTTTTTTTATCATGAAAACCTATAGATCATGCTTCTTAGATGGACTATGACATTAAAACCCTATATTCTATGTTTTAAACATATGTGACTTGAAAACTCATTGTAATAGTATGAATAAATAGTTAAGGACAACATGAAACATTCGCTTTCATTCTCATAATTTTGAGAATTAATTTAATATCAAAACAAAACTCTTTTATATTCATATATCTTCAAAATTACACAAAAAAGTTTTTCATAGGTATATTATTAAACCACCTAACTTATTATTTGAGCTTATATCCTCATTTTGATATGTTTTATTCCTCATTCTTTCATGTTTTAAGGTATGTTTCTTCCTAACAGATGTCTAAATTTGTCTTATTCAGTTTTATACACAAGATTTTCTAAACTAACCTTAACTTATCTTAAAACATGTTTGTTTAAACAAACCTCCTACATGGTATGTACTTTATATGGAGTTTTAAGATAGATTAAACTTAAGTAAAAGATAAAAATACACTCATGACACATGGTTATACCCTTAAGACACATAAAAAAAGGATCTAGTCATTTGAAACTCACTATAACTAGCCAAACGATCCAAAACCAATTCAAAAATTTGAATTTCCTTATTTTTCTAGGAATGTCCAAAACACTTTTAAATGACCTACAATCCACATTTGAATCTTATAAAAGACTTATTATTAAGCAATTAAAACATATAAGACCTCCTAAAAGCACAAACTAACACATTTGAACTATGTACAATGATGTACCTACATCAATTAGGTATTGGAACTCCAACTCACTATTGCTAATAGTGAAATTCTAAATTTTATCAAAAGGTGCTAGCTGCTACTCATGTTTACTGTCACTCTTGATGGGATCCCTCTAAAACTAACTATGCCAAAATGGAAATTATTTGATGAAATTTATGACAAATAATATAAAGGCAATTATGGGTTTCACTATGTTTCTTGAGATATCTATTATAAGTATGGATAGATGGGATGACTATATCTTTTAAATATTTATATCTAAGGCCATGCCTTGTGTGATAAATGGATTATTCATGCATTATGTTGAAATGATAGTTGGAAAAATCTCATTGGGAATTGTATAACTCAAGGTAAGCCTATACGGAGAAGAGCATGGAAGCGATTGAATCTTTAAACTCTATAATTTCTCAATTGAGGATGTGCCACGATTTTGGGAATCTTTTTGGCAAAAATTTCCTAAAAGACATGGTAGCTTCTCAAAAGTCATTTCATTTGGGATGGTGATGGTCTTAAATATGGGCTATATATCTCAATTCTTACTCTATGTGGTGGTTTTAAATTCTTAATTTTCATGAGGATCCCTTTGCTCTTGTGCCTTGAATTAAAATTTCTCATCTCTTTAGAAAGGGTATCAATGTCATCCCTGACATCCTTTCTATGGATATTAGATATTGAGTGAATTGGCATATTCTACACAATAAATTCAAATTCCAAGCCAGTGATCAAGTGTCTGTCTTATAAATTCATAATTACTAAATGTGATATCCATATACATAAGATTGGTGTAAAACTTCCTCAAGATGGTGGATTGACTAGAAGTGGCCTATTGAGATCCCCTTCCACTGGTATAAGCTAAATTAAGGTTACCAAATCCTATCTTCTCACTCTCTCCTAGTTGAAGCACTCAATTTCAAAATGAAATTTATTTCCTCAGAAAGGCTTGGAGAAGAAGGTTTGATCATATGAGGATGACTATCATTGAGCACAAAATAAGAAAACTTTTTGTTGTGTACTTTTCACCAAGGTTTTTCACTTGGTATATGTGCATTGGTACATCTTGGTGAGGCTCACATTATTTTATTTTTGTTGAATCACATGAAATATTTAAAAACATGTTTTATTATTTTTTAAGCTAGTTGATTATGCTTAGTAGTGGATTCACAACCTCTTCCAACCCTTTAATCCAGAGATGTTTACTTAGAAGATGGTACATTCAGAGAACTCAACCATGATTCCTACAAAATTAACACAAATAGTTAATATATATCATTCTAAAATTATCTTTCAATTATGGATGAATAAAAATTATGCTACTTTTATTAGTTCTATTTTGGATAATTATTTCTCCATAACTAATAGGATTAATGTGTTATCTAATGTTATTATTCATATTTAAGTTCAAGATAATAAATTTTGTTTGGAGGTTATCCACCTCCAGACCTTCCTTGATTATTAGGGTAGTGCCCCATGTGCAGCTAGTAGAGTCCCTGTAGAATCTCCCCATTGTTAGTCATTCCCATGGGACTATAGGCATGGGTTGTGAGGGAGGTCTCAGTGATGTAGTAGGCCCCACATTAGTTCTCCTAGGGACATTTTCCATGTCCAAGTTTGGGACCTCAAATTCATGGCCATGGAGATACTATTAATAGTGTTTGAGATGACAAAAATGGTGGCACTTGTTATCATGGTAGAGGTGTTAGTATTAGTCATTCTTAGTGGTCCACACCAAATCAATAGATGTTCCTTGATTTGGCTCTTTCAATTTTTCCCACCAGGTCAAATAATTATGAGGATAATGATATAGAAAATGAAACATATGGTTGAGGTCATATACTCGAAGTTGCAAACCCTTGGGCTAGTGGTTGTTGGGAAGGTTGGAGTGAAAATCTCAATGATCTTACATGTCCTCCTCTTCCATGTTTCATCAAAGGTCCTACTGCTTAGTCCAATTTATGTTAAATGACTTTTTTTATAACTTTTTGATTTTTCAACCTTTTGGGTTGAAAAGGATTTTAAATTTTTGTTTAGATGATAAATTTTTTCAGCCTTGAATAATTTGGTGCTTGGGATGTATCTTCTTCCACTCAACTCTTTATGAATAACTTTTGTATCATATTCTTTTATTAATTCATTTTAAAAAGCTTTTCAATCTAAAAATAAAGAAATAATTTTTTATTTTTATTTATTTTTATTAAATACTAAGCGTGCGTTTCAAGTTACAAGACGGGCTACTGTAGCAAGCTTCAAATTCCTTGCGGACTTGGCACAAATGATAAATAAATCATCTCTGAAAATAAAAATGTACAATTTTTGATTCAATGAACTCGTAAAAAACAATAAAAAAATACATCGAAGGGGAGCGTGTTGTCGGTGTCCAACGTTCGTTTGCACGAAATGTGAAGAAAATAACAGTGCTTAATCAAAAAATCACATTATTTGATGGATCTATAGAGAAATTAGGGGAGACTTTGATCAGCGATGGAAGCATTCTCCTACCAGACAAGATTTTGTTTTCATATTTTCTGGCTTTGATGTTACGGCCAGCCAGAACATATTAATATAGTAGTTTTTTTAATTTATTTTAAAATAAATTCATATATATATGAAGTTGTATTGTAGGTTATCACATATGAAATTGTATATCTATATATAAAATTATGATTAATTATATAATATTTTAATAGTTAAATTTTTATTTTAGAAAAATGTTGGAATGTAATTTTTTTAAAAATATAATGTGCGTTTTTTAGTTTCAACATTTTAGATCATATTTCTTATTTTTCCTTTGATAATGAATCATAATCTTGATCCTCAAAATCTAACAGAAAAATGTAACACAATCTTTAAAAAAAAAAAGAAAAGAAAAAACATTCATTAATCCTTAATAAACTATAAAAAAAATAAAAATAAAAAAAATGTTATTGTTACGTTGACGGTTTTATTTTTGAAACATGTTGCGAAAGTTTAGTGAGACGTTCTTTATAACTGTTAAAAAAAAATGAAACAAATCACAGGAGGAGATTATATATAAAATATTTAAATGGCTTCTAACACACGCAAACAGGTTAAAAACAATTATCTACATACGCCGCCTCGAAACATTTATTATAATTGTAGTTGCGATTCAAGCGTCTCTTCTACGGATTATCTGGTGATATTTCTCGGAATCTCTGCGCTTCGTTTTTAATATTTCTGCTCCTTTTATTTGATATGTTTACTGGAGTTTGAGAAGCAGAAGACTCAGAATGGGGATCCACGTAACCTCCGGATTTGATGTTGAGAGGGAAATTGAGAATAGCAGCTGCTTCGGGGGTGTTAAAGGTTCCCAGCCAAATTTGGAACCTTTCTGGTTGGGGTTTCGAACCTCTGCAGAATATTTTCTTCCAGCCTTAATGAGCTTCACTGCCCTATAAAGTTTTTCTCCCTCTTGATTCAACGTTTCCGCCGCCTCTCCTATTTCAATTCGCTGTAACACCAAAGATGAGTTCAGCTCGTTATCTGCAGCCTCTTTCGATGCGTTATCGGAAGGAACAATAGTGCAGGTACTGGGATATGCTCCCTGTGTTGCAATGGCAATCTTATCGGAGGAGTAATCTTAGAACATGCTAGGGATTGAATATTTAAACTCTATGTCTCAATCAGGTCCGTGTCACCATTTTGGGAATCTTTTTGGCTAAGATTATCTAGAATAATTGGGAGATTCTTAGAAGACAAATTGGTTTACGATGGTGATGGGAATCGATTTGGGATATAGATCTCAATTCTCAATTCTCAGTCTCTGTGGTGCTCTTTAATTCTTAATTTTCACGAGGTCCCGTTTGCTCTTATGCCTTGAATTAATTTTTTTGATTCTTTAGAAAGGGTATCAATGTCATCACTGAACTCCTTTTAATGGAAGCAAGGGATTGGGTGACTAGGAATATTTTACACAACAAATTTTAGCTACATTCTACTGATCAAGAGTCTATCTTACAAATTCAGAATTCTAAACATGATATCCATCTCCATTTGATTGGTGTGAAATCTTCCTCAAGATTGTGGATTGACTAGAAAATTACCCTGTTGAGAGCCCCTTCCATTGGTATAAGCCCTAGTAAAGTTACTAACTCCTTTATTCTTACATTGTTCCAATTAAATCTCTCAATTCCAAATGGAATGCTATTTCCATAGAAAAATTTGGAGAAGGTTTGATCTTGTGTGGATGAATATCATTAAGCCCAAAACAAGTTCACTTTTGTGGTCTATTCTTGGTTAGGGTTTCATATAATATTTGGTATTTGGGCTCTGGTTGCATCAATCACATGTCAGGAATCTTAGATTTATTTTGAAGTTTGGATGAGTTAGTAAAGATATGTTACTCTTGGGAACAAAAGAAGAGTAACTGTAATAGGAAAGGGAACGGTCAACATTCTAATTAAAAAGGGGATCAAAAGATTAATAAAGATATTTATTATGTTGCAAGTTTGAAACATAATCTTATGAGCTTTGCTCAACTAGTCCTGAAGGCTATAGAATTTACATTGAAGATAATAAATGTGTGATTGTAGACAAAAATCCAAGTACTAAGATGATTGACAAAGTATAAATGACAAGAAATACAATGTTTCCCTTTAGATTGGAACCGGTTATGAATAGAAAATAAGCCCAATATATTTTTGAGCCAAAGAATATATGGTCCAAAGTTGCCATCAAGGTAGAAAATACTTAGTCTAGCTCTAAAACATTTCAACTTAGCTTTGAAACATCCCAAAATAGTGCTGAAGAAACAAAAGAAGCTCTTCAGTCAGTGATTAAATGTGAATCTTGTCTTTTGCATCTCATATTTGGGCATTTAAACTTTGGAGGACTGAATTTATTACATAATAAAAATATGGTGAAAGGTTTTCCATTAATTAGAAAACCAGAAAGAATTTGTGGAGGATGCATCTTGGGGAAGCAACATAGAGAGACTTTCCCTGTTGGAAAATCAATAAGAGCAAAAGGCACCACTTGAAATTATTCACTCTGATTTATATGAAAAAAATGTAAACACCTTCCATAGGAGGTTGTTAATATTTTATGACTTTTATAAATGACTACACTAGGAAAAAATGGGTTTACCTTTTGAAACACAAATCCGATGCATTTGTAAAGTTTTAATAGTTCAAGGCCTTAGTGGAAAAGCAAATTGACCATTAAACCAATGTTGTTAGAACAAACAAGGATGGTATGTAGATACCAAATATATTTTTGAATTTTTAAAAAGAACATGGTATTCACAAGCAATTCACTGCCAGATATACACCACAGCAAAATATAATGGTAGAGAGTGAAATACAAATGAAATGTTGATTGCTATCAAATTATTGTAGAATCATAATATATACAATGAAAAAATAGTTACAAAACTAGAACTAAATGACACCTAGCACCTAACCAATAACATAACTGAAACACCTAATAAAGTGCCAACTGCCAACAATGTAATACAATGATAATTATGCTAACATTCCCCCCTTTACTACATTGTTTTTACAAATGTACCCCTAGAATAGATCAAATTTCACCTTCCCAAGTCATCTGGTGAGTATGTTTGCTATTTGTGAATCTATCAGGCAGTATTAGAGTTGAATATGGTGGTTCAAAACTTGTTCTATCATGTAATGACATTAAACCTCAATGTGCTTGGTTCATTCATGAAATACTAGATTCTTCACAAGCTTCAACACACCTTGATTTTTGCAAAATAGAATTGCTGGCTGATCTTCAGGAATCTCCATATTAGACAAAATGATATGTATATTTATTACTTTGCACATAGCTCCTTGTGTGGTATGGTACTCTACTTTTATGGATAAGAGAGAAACTACTGATTGCTTTTTGTTGATCCATGAAATGGGTCTACATTCGAGATGAAAAATGTATCCTGAAGTAGATTTCTAGTCATCAACAGATCTAGCATACTTTGAGTCAGTGTATCCCTACAAGAAGAACTGACTATTCTTTTTATAATATAGACCATAGTCAAGTGTGCCTCACACATATTTCGAAACATGTTTTGCTATAATCTAGTGATATTTCTTCAGTTCCTACATAAATCTAGAAAGATAGCTCATAATAAAACATATATCTGGTCTGGAGTAGGTCAGGTAGATGAGACTCCCAATGAGTTATCTATAGAGATTTACATCCACTTTAGTGGAATCTTAGAAATGAGATAGTTGTAAACATTTTCCCATTCCTGTCAAAGAGGTTTACAATTTGACAATCTGTACATTTTTAGGATTCTCTTGGTGGATTTCATCTAGGAGAAAAAGATGTGATTCTATTTCTGCCATATTTCCAAGTCAAGACAACAATGTAGTAGCCCCAAATCAGTCATATCAAAATATTTATTTAGGTCAATTTTTAATACATCAACAAGATAATTTGAACTACTAGTGATCACAAGATCATCCACATACAAGATAAGAATGAAAATATCTATAGCAACCTTCTTGATATACAAATTGGAATCAGAGGGGCTATTAATGAAACCATGCTACAATAGGTGATCATCTATTTTTATGTACCATGCTTGAGGTGCTTGTTTAAGTCCATAAAGAGACTTAACTAGATGACATACCTTATGTTGTTGTTTATCATCAATGAAACCTTTTGGTTGGGTCATGTATAGTTCTTTCAAGTCACCATTCAGGAAATCACTCTTGATGTCCATTTGCTAAATTTTCTATCTATAATGTGTTGCCAGTGTGCAGACAATTTTGATGGTTTTGATATTCATAGTGGGTACAAAGGTCTCCTCATAATCAATGCCCTCTTCCTGAGTATAGCCATTTTCAACAAGTCATGCTTTATGTTTCGTGATGGATCCATCTTCCTTATAATTTGTTTTGAAGATCCATTTGCAGCTAATGGATTTCTTCCCTATAAGCAGATCAACAAGTTCCCACATCCCAGTCTTGATGAGGGAATCACATTCTGTATCCATAATTTTATTCCATTGGGGTTGACTTAAGGCTTCTTAAACTATCTCTTATTCGATGATGTCAACCACTAAACACATGAGTGCAGGATTGACTTCATCTCTCACCTATCTTCTTGTTCAGAATCTTGATGATCTATCTGAAGGAGGCCTCATGTGTGAGTAATTGATTATGGAATCTAGCCATTTAGGATGTCATTTTACCTACTAATTTGATGAAGAACCACCCTGTAGATTTCCAAGATCAACGAATAATTATCCTTCTTATAGCTCACCTTCTTGATGCTCATCATCTAACTATGGTAATAGTCTGTGAGAGGTGATTTGCATTGTCTCCTTCTATGCCAATGAGTCAAATAATGACTCATCATAGACCACATCATGACTTTCATAAATCTTCTTCATCTCAGGATCCATGAGATAGTATGCTTTTGAGGTAGTTTTATACCTCAAGAAAATATGCTTGTGGGTCTTTAGTTCAATCTTCTTCCTCTTCTTATCTGGAACATTCATATAAAAGGTAAAAAAAAATACTCAAAGATGAGAAATAGATGGTTTATAACCACTCCATACCTTTTTCAGTGTCTTATCTAGCAAGATCTTTGTTGGTGATCTATTGAGAAGATAGATAATCCTCTGTACTACTTCTATCCAAAATTATGTCATCAAATTTGTAGTGGATAACATTCAATACACTATCTCCATGTCTGAGTGATTGCATCATTCTACTATTCCATTCTACTAAGGTGTAAAGGGAGCAGTTTGATGCTATCTGATGTCATGTTTCTTTAGGAATGCTGAAAATTCTTTTGATGTTAATTTCCCCCCTCAATCTGAGTAGAGGAGTTGGATTTTCTTCCTAGACTGTCTACCTACATGCTAATATAAGGTCTTGAAATGTGTAAGATATTCACTCTTCCTTTTGAGAAAGAGCACCCAAATCTTTTGATAAAAGTCATCAACAAACAACTAAAAGTACATGAATCCTTGACGGGATGTTGGCATGGGTCTGCATAGATTAGTATGCACCATAGTAAGTATTAGTGTAGGTTTTTAATTTTTCCCTATTATTTAGTTAGGTAAATTATATTTTTTTGCATACATGGATTTTTCCTACATTTTTGGGATAGGTTAGCTTATGTGGAGATGTGTGTCATAGATGTGTCATAGGTGTCATAAGAATGTCACAAGTAACTCACTTGATGGGATTTCCTTCTCTATTGTTAGCACCTTGTCACCACCTTTCATGGAGGATTTACAGTCTATTCTTGGGGTGCCTTGACCACCTTTTGTGGAGGAGTTACTTATGTGCTCTCCTATATGTATTCTTCACTTTGGCCATCTCATGTTAATTAGATATTGGGTTTTCTCCTATTTTATCTTGTGCAATTTATCTTCTTGTATAATTTTAAATTACTTTAGCATTTATGTGGTGTGCACTTGCTTCATCTCATGTGATCACATCTCCATTGCATTCGCATTATCTGGATTCTGGCAACAACTCTGATAGTAAGTCATTCTTTGGCATGTGAGGAACTTAGTTCAAATATAACTCAATGTTGTTTACCTACAAGACAACCATAACATATCAGTAAAGAACATGAAAGATGAGGAATTCCACATACTATTACCTTAGAACTGAGTTAGAAGAGGGAACCAAAAAATAGATGCCCATAGCAGTAGTACCAAAGTGCATTGGATTCTGATATAGAGGTAGTGATTACAACTTCACTACTTGAAACTATGTATAAGATAAATAATTTATCCTTCAAGAAGGCTTTAGCAAGAACTTGACCTTCTCAGGAAATGAGACATGATTTGATGTCTTCTTAGAGTAGAAACTCTAATTTTATCTTTTGATTGAATAGGTAATTGATAGATAAGAGATTTGTTTTCAAACCAGGGACATAGAGTACCTTTGTGAGAACATGTCTTGTGTTAAGAGGAATGGTGACACATCCAATTCCTTTTCAAACATACTCTTTATCGTTAGCAATTCAAACTTGATCTCTAATTGGGTGAGTTGCTAATGAATCAAAGAGTTCCTTACATCTAGTCATGTGCTTGTTGCCACTAGAGTCTATTAAGAAAAATTTTCTCACTGGTATCGATATTTAAGAGACTAGTAGAAGATCATCATGGGTTTCATATACTACTTCTTCTACTACATTATCATTAGATGCACTCTCTTCTTTTTTTTGTGTTGCTACATGCCTGTTCTCCTTCCATTATAGAGGACATCTTTTAGATTTATTTGAATCATCTTTACTAGAAAAGCCCTTTTGATTGGAATAGCCTTAATCCAAGGCATTATACTAGTAATGATCAATATCATGCGTGTGGGTTTTACAAATGTAACACCACCGCTTTGACTTCTCAGTCTTCTACTATTGTTAATGTTGTTGTGGCGGCTTTTGAGGTCCTTTCTTGAAATTTGGACCTTGTTTCTTAGAGATTAGGGCTTTGTCCTCACATTCTTCATGTATAAACTATATTTATTCCTCCTATTGAAGCAAATTCACCAGTTCTTTGAATGACACCACTTGCTTGGTAATGTTGAGTGTCATAATGAACATGTGAAACTAAGATGGGAGAGCTCTTAGCATGATCAGAATAAGCATTTTATCCTTAATCTCTTCTCCAAGTGTAACATGTTCTACTCGTAGTTCTGCAACTCAATGTAAGAAGTATTCAACCTTTTCACTTGATTTCATACTGAGTGTATAAAGAAGTTAGTATAAATTTATAATTCTAGTCTAGTTTTTCACCTCATAAATTGTGGACAAAATGCCCCATGCTTCCTTTGATGTCTGTGCATCATGAACATGCAGTTTTACTTCATTAGTAATACTAAGAGTTATCAGCATGAGCACTTTCACATACAACTTATCAAACTTCTTTTGCTTTCTAGTCTAGCAGGATGGGTCACTATTCTAGTGATGATTCCCCATAAATATTCAAATTGAATAATCGTTTGTATCTTCATCTTCCAAGTGGAAAAATTTGGCCCTTTCAAGAGCTAGGCATCTGACAATAAAAACTTGGGTGTAGATATATTTGTGTGTTTCCTTTATTTTTACAAGAAAATTACAAGCAAAATAGGATATATCGCTTCAAAATTTCAAAATCTTTATATTTTTATTTATTTACAAAGAATTGTACCATTTTAAAGGTTTGACACTATTTTCATTAACAATGGTATGTCACAGAAAGATGGGATTTGTATGCTCATGTAATCAAATATGAATGCTTGTTGGGGCATTCTTCTTCATGTTCATCATCTGCATCATAGCCTTCTTCGATCTTTTTTGCCAATCTTCTGAGCTTGACACTTCACGTCAAATAGGAAATAGCAGAGGAGGCCATGCTGTACTAGTTTATCAAGTTGAAGATTCTTGATGTCTTTGAGTGTAGCTTGTAAGGCAAAATAGAATCTAGAGGGATTCATTTAAACTTCTTATTTTGAAATTTGAAAAACTTTGAAATGTACCTTATTTGTTAGCTACTACCTTCCACAATCTCATTCTTGTCATGCTTGCATCCTTCACTCCACGTGATCTATAGATTTATTTATAATTTTTTCTTAGATCTCTCTCTTCTACGTGATATTTAGATCTATTTATAATTTAACCATTCAATCACCTCCCAGACAAATTAAAATCATGATGTCAACAACATGGATAACCATGACTCAATCAACGAAACCCTGCATAATGTGTACAACTTCCTTATCATTTGAATAAATGAATGCAACAACATGGGACATAGGATTATTCAAGGTGAGGTAGTATATATTAGAGAGTTTGTAATGATGGTTTTGTTGAACATTGTTCAATTGTAGAAACAATACTGAGCTGACACTTGTAGTCCAAAACATGTCATAGATGACTCAACATTGCATCTACTCAACACAATATATTCTTCATAAGGATTTCAAGATCAACTATGAAAAAATGGGATAGAGAATATTAAAAATAATACACAAAATTAGATTTCAATGTTTTTGGTATTTTTGATGGATGGATTTTTAGACACTTAACCCTACATACATCCACTCCTCTTCTCATTATTCTCATTACAAATACATTTTCATAAAGTTTTTCCTCATACATTTAAACTTTAAAGTCAATTTTTGGCCAAATGTATTTTTTTTATTACATTCACTTTCTTTGTGTTTAGTAGTTTTATTGTGGCATTTATGCAGGGGTTACTACTAAACACTTGATTTAAGGCTTACTAAACACTTTCAACTCCTACAATGGTGATGCTAAGCAAATAATTGAGTGGAATTTTTAAAAGTAGGATCTACTATGATTGGTGTGCTACAAAAATCATTGGCTTATGCTTATGTGGGCTATTTTCAACATGGCATTCCTTACCATGAAATCAATTGATGGAAAATAATTCCTATCAATGTTGTTTTGGTGTGGGGTTGACAATGATATCTCAAAAATATGGAAATGGGAGGGTAAATAACTTATTTATCTCCCTGTCTATTTTAGTAGGTAAATTACATGATTCCCAAGGACTTAAATTCAAATTTTGAATTAGAATGGTAACAAGTGTTATAATAGTAAATGTCATGTACACATATCCAAGCTTATAATTATATTTTTAAAATATTTTACCTTTCGCAAATAAATCCTAGAGCCTCTCTAGTAAAGTACATGTGGAGGAAAACTATTGGATAATTATTTAAAAATTAAATAATTTATTTGATGTCAAATTTTACATATTTTTTATAATAAATAAACTATATATAAAATTCTAATAATAAACAACTAGGCATTGGCACTTTGATACTATATGATTGTTATTTAACTACACTTAAAGGGCCAATCATCATTATCAATTATTGATGTTTGTTTCAATAACTCATATCTCTTGAAGCTAAAGTATTTTAAGGGGTTCATATGATTAATAATATTATCCATGATATTGAAAATTTTAATTCACTTTTGATATACTTTAAAAGGTATTTTATCTTTTTCAATACATAGAATAGGTTGGACATTTTTAAAATCCCATATGAAATGAAATGGAAAATTTTGTGTAAATTTTTAAAAACTATTTTTTCATTTGATAGGGTAAAAAACTAGGTTTTCAAAGGAAATGGATGATCCGAGCAACAATTTAGATGATAATTCGGGTGATGGGTCCACCCCAATTGATGATGAAACTTCTGGGAGCCATAACTTTTGCACCATATCTCCAATTGACTCACCGTTTGAATCGTTGGAAAGATAATAATGAGGGAAATGTCATGAGATGGAATGGAGATTTTCTATATGAATTTTCACCCCATAAAACCCAATGGAATGTCTCAAATTTCAAATTTAGTAGTGTAGTCTAAAAATATTAAGTTTCTAAAAGTAGCAATTCCTCGAATTCTATATTGTTGTAAATCGTGGAAGTTGAACCAATTAATCTCCCTCAAGATTGGTGACCTTCCACATCATCCCTACACCTTAAAAACATGTATAAATGAATATATAACCCGAAATGGAATGTAGACATCTCTTCTCAGAGATAAGCATATATTTGGGTCTGTAAATTTGATCAATAAACCATCTCTTCTCAGAGATAGCATTATTTGAATTGTTTTGTTCTTGTTTCTTAAATTATATTTCAACCAAATATTTCTAGTTTTGGATCAATGGAACCTTGTACAATAGATAAAAATATAAATCATATAATATCACATCCAATGCCTTTTCCTATGGACAAAATAATGTAATACTGAACCAACAAATAACAAGTTACCTAAACATCAAACAACACAAAAAAATGGGAAGCATAAAATAAAAAAAAATCAAGCAATCAAAGAAAAAGATATTATCTTCTGTTATCTACCCATCAATTTTTAGTAAATTTCCAACATAACCTTTTTCCTCTATTGGCTCTTTATGAGGGACATGGCCATTATTGATTCTTTCTTTCTACTTTATTCTCACCAATGTCCATTCTTTATTGTTATTTAGATTTGAATTAGGAGAGAAGAGAATAATTATTTTAATCTGACTTGAATCCTTGCTACTTCCATTTGAGATTTTATCTTTATATGGGGAGCTTAAAATTATCATGGTGTCTCCCTTCACTCTATAAGGACCCTTTCCAGCTATAATATTTTCCTTTAGGTCATGGTATTTAGGATCTTTCAAACATGAGTTAGATTATTTGCTATCAGAATTAATCCCTTCCATAGTAAGATAGATAGAGGAGAAAAATTTCCACTCAAGAGGTTTCATTCTTGATTTTTATGTTTATGCATTTTGTAGATAAGTGGTGATTCTCGAGGCAATAATGGTAGCAAAAAGCTAAACCTTCATAGTCAAGATTCTTATTCCATATTAGATGCTCAACTTCCAAGTTTATTTTTATAGGTAGATTCTTGGAAATGTGTTTTTTAATTAATATTTTGGCAATGGTAATATTGGAGAACAAATTAGTGGCTAGGTTAGTTTTTTGAAACTCTCATATGATATTACCTATTTCATTGCGATAGATGTCAAACTAGAACTGGAGAGGGAGATGAGGAAAATAAACCCAAGTGGGTTTGACATTGAATCATTCTATCAGGGGGTTGAATTATGCAAACCATGGTTTCATGACTATGGGATGGTGATCCAAAGCCCATTTTTTGTTTTTAATTGATTCATTATCCTCTAGGTGATTAAACTTTACTACAGTTTTTTTTTGCACAAGTAGAAATTTATAACTCACCTTACAAAAGAGGATCTCAAATCTCTGTGATATAAGCATGAAGAATTGGGACTCTTTTTTAGAGATTGACAAATCTAAAAAAAATGTCTTAATATGAGAACCATTCTTCATTAAAGAATTATTTATGTATCTTCCACTCCAAATTCTAAGAAATGTTTGTTGTTCCATAACACACACACACACACACACACACACACACACACACACACACACACACACACACACACACACACACACACACACACACACACACACACACACACACACACACACACACACACACACACACACACACACACACACACACACACACACACACACCATTATTTAAAAATTAAAATGGGGACCAAATATTAACTGAATATATTTATCTACGGTCATAAAAGCCTTTTAAATCCATGCAATTCGTCTTAATTTGTATAATTCTAAGTTTTTATTTGACATCAAAAGTTATAGAAATAAAAAAATTGAAAATCAAATCTTGTGCAAAAGTTTTTTACTTATAATAAATTTTGGATTCTCATAATTTTTGTTATTTGTTTGGACTAATATAATAAATGTGTTTACTCATTGTGTTTCCTATTTTTTATGTCTGTGGGACTATTAGTGAAGACTTATCAAACATTTATAGGTTGGGCCTGGATTTATTTTATCCAATAATTTAAAAAGTGGTGTTCATATGTTACTTAGAGCATTCATGACTTCATAAAAGTTTTTAATTCGTCTAATGTGACAGAGATCTAACAGTTTGATATGTGTCATTTATATGTTATAAGGAACATTTCAATTTTGTATAAATTTCTAAGTGTTCAAAAGTCTCTGAACTTCGAGTATAGGCCACAAGACATGTTTATGTAAACCTAGAACTATCAAAGATTTAAAATTAAAGTTAATAAAATAATGGTTTTAATATTATATAGTATCAAAGCAGTAAACAATTGGCACCATTTCATTACCCCAAATCTTAAGATAACAAAAGAACTAAGTTAATGACTTAATGGTCATGTGGCTCTAAGTCTCTAGATCCCTAAGGCCTCAAGATCAAACCATGTGTGAAAATTTCATCAATATATATCATTTATAGGGATAAAAATAGTTCAAAATCTTAATATGCTCATGCCTCTAAGCTTCAAAAATCCCAAGATGGCTCCATATGGCACAATCCTGTTAACTTATGGCCTCAGAGCATACAAAGTAGAATTAAAAATATAAATTCATGAGTAAATGAAAAGTGGATAAGTGTCATAATCAAGGATATGTATAGCCAAATTACAAATGAAGGAAGTATGAAAACAAAGCAAATAATTTGATAAGAGATAAGATGACAACTATCTCAAGTAGGATGAATAGACATTCAAATTTAATGAAAAGTTATAATATGGAAAACACAAACCCACTAAAATTTATCAGCACATTCAAATTGAAAGAAGAATCAATTCAAAATCCTTTAGCTACATCTAAGTCACACAAATTAAACATTCAAGGTGCATACTTTGCGAGATATATTTAAATTTTAGTTAAAATAAACTCACTTTACCATTAATCTACAAGTGAATATTATATTTTCAATCTTATGTATGATCAAAAGCCCTAGTTTTTTAGTAAACCTAAGAATTGACTTCATAGAGTTTTAAAAATAATTATACAACTAAACACATATTTCGGTTCCTTTTGCCTACTCTTGTGCAAGAAATACTTAATACATGGAGATAGTGTTTGATAAAAACACTCTCATGTTTAAGTTCTTACATTACTTGGCACTCTTGAATGTATTAAAATTTATGGCCCCATATTATAAACATGACCAATTTTTAGTGGATGAAAAGCAATACATTGATGACTTACTACACATCAAAATCATGGGACTTCAGCAAGCATTAGTAATACTAGAGGTAATGCCTTCCATCAAAATTCTTGGGGATTTATTTTTCAATGGTACTTGTTCTACATATTTTATTCATCATAGACAAGGAAATATTTCCATTGATTATATTTATAAGAGGGTATTTGAGAGGTGCCCCTAAATTTTAGGGCATGAGGTAGCCTATAACCAAGTCTTGGTCAATGTGTGGCTCGAGTATAATATCATGGAAATAAAATTAAAACAATGGTTGATGAAATTACAAAGGTTAAATCATAAGGGGGCCATTTATTCCAGTGGCATTATAAATTTTAGCATTGGGATTAGGATAGACATTGCCCTATTAAATAAATTATATGGTTATCGTAGTATCACATATTTATAAGTGGAATGGTTCTATTTGTTTGACATTATATTAACCCAAGACAAGTTTTTTTGTGTAGGGTGAGGTTATCAGTGTTAGGATAAGGTCTCAGATGGATAAAAATGAAAAAATGCCTATGAATGAAAACTTAACATGATGTCATATTTGCTAGATGCAGTCCTTGGCACAGGTCATAAGACAAAAGGATAATTGTGCAATCCTTTGGCTAAATATTTTGATAATAGATCATGTGAATATTATTTATTTATGTTTATATACAAATGCATAAATTATATCAAATGGATTTGAGCATAAATATAAATTCAAGTGTATTGAGCAATTCATGGCAATCACAAGTCTCGGCTATCTGATAACTTAAGGATAACCATTGAGAAATATGATATTACAGGTATTACCCTGACATGATATTCATCAAGATTGAAAGAATAAGGGCACCTCCTCTATTTATACCATGCCATGTTATTCAAAAAATTAAACAACAACAGTTAGTTTACCAAATTTATCACAATATAAATGAGGATCTAGGTTAGAAGCATTTGGTTCATTACTTTAAAACTCCTCTGAGTATTACCCAGATCCAATATGTGGCAAGAACCCATTTCAGTCAAGTGGGGAAAGTGAGAACCCTTTATAAATTTGATGAGACCCACTTTAGAGAGTGAGATATGAAAAGGAAAATAAGGAATTATCTCCAAATATTGAAGGATAAAAAGAGGTTAAACATTACATATGGTCACCAAGGTTCTAAGAATAATACAATTTTTATAGACGCATATGATGATTTTGAAGTATGAATTGTAATGAATAATGAACAAATGCCCATGATGATAGTTGAGGCCATCTAATATAATCTAGAGATTATAAAGGAATAAGAAAATCAAATGGTGGAATAAGCCCAAAAATCATGGATCCATCATTGGCACCCATCTCAACCTCAATACTCAGTAGGTCCAAGTCAATCTCCCCCTCCTACAACAAAAGAGATAAATTCACAAGAGTGAGAGTCCAGTAACGAAAAAGAAGAAAACCTCAAATTTAGAGAGGTGATTATTAGAGGTCTTATGGTCCACAACTAGCCTCTACACATCCATCTACAATTTCCATGATTTTGGGCACAACCACTATGGTTAATAAAGTTACATCTCTCAAGGGAAATAAGAAGATCACATTCCTTATGACACCTCTACCACCTGTCACAATAGTTACATATGTATGTCTTCTAGAGTTTCTAAAATCTTATTTCTCATCTCTTACACCCACTCCTCCATCTCATCAACTAGTTCCATCTGCATCCACTCCCACTCAATTATCATTATTCCACAATCTATTCCATCACCTCCACATATGTTATTAGTTCCTTGTGCTATGACTCCTTCGATTATTTCATCATACTGCTAACCTCATGTCTTTCCCATATCCATTTACCAGAGGAGATCCAAATTCCTTAGAGATCCCTCCATAACTCAACAACTAGATAAAAGACCATCTTTGGTTTAACCACTATGGGAGAATCCCCTAATGATGAGGAATAAAAGGAAGAATAACATAGATCGGCGATATCCTTGGTGGACTATGCCATTGATGAGAAGAAAGAAAATGTATAAATTGTGATAGAAGTAGAAGAAATAGTAAGTGAATAAGAGGGCCTCAGTGAGGAAGATGAAGGGGCTGGGCTGGAAGAGGTGAAATCTCTAAGATTATGAGGACTAAAAGAAGGAAAAATATTTTTTATTGCTCTAGACCAAGAAATCCTCATGGTAGAGCAAAATCAAAATATAAATGAGGTAGTGTCTTTTCGTATTTCTTTTGTGTCTATTATAGATATAACTACACATTTTCCCCTAGTTATTCCTAGTATTTATTTGTGTAGTACATTTCATTCTTTTACTCTTTCACATTATGCACAAATAAATACTCCTAAGAGGGTAATCCATTTTGAATATTTTGTTATTATTTTAAATTTCAATCTTAGAATGCCACCAGTCCTCTGGAAACCTTTACTTCAAATATATCCACCAATGCGATAATTTTTATCAATACAGTTAGCCACGTTGATAATTAAAAATATATTTGCTTGACAAAAATATTAGGTAAGCTTGATCCACAAAGGGATCTCTCACCATGGCATATGATTATTTACCCCCAATTTTAGTTCCCAACTCCTAACTCCACCATGATAAGAGGAAAAACTTATTTTTCCCGAATAGGTTAAATAAATATAGGGAAATAATCATGAGAGATATACTTTTATTGTCATTGAATTTCCCATAGTCTCAACCATATTTGGTAGGTAGAGTGATACAATATAGAGAGTTAGGAATAGGAAGGTAAAAAATATTGATACAAAGGAAGAAATTGAATTTGAATATAGAGAGAATATATTTCCCTTAGCTGATAAAACTAAAAATAATCATGGTAATCATAATGAATATACAAATTATTTTTATAGTTTTATTGATTATATTAAGGAGGCAATGAAGGGTATGTACAAGATCAAAGAGGCTACTTAATAGATGATTCTACCAAATTTATATTATGTGTGTTCCTTGTGAAATTATTTATAGTGTTCATAGTGCATCCATAAGGTTGTATGCTATTTTGAATAACACTCAATATTGTAGAGGTGAAAGCTAATAATAAATAAAAAGGGTACTCAAGTTGTGGGTCCAATTGAATGAATATGAGAAGATACTTAATTTTTTAATTCAATGTTCTAAGAAAAATTATGTTAATTGGTTAAACATAATGTCTAGTTAATATGCATCGTGGGCCTTAAATTATGTAATTAAATAAATATTTTTTATTTTGATACCCAAGAATCTTACTTATCTTCAAAAGATATTAAATTTCATGACCTAAAGGAAAAACGTACAGCTAGAAAGAGTCATTCTTAAGTGGAGGGAGACACCATGGTAATTTTAATCTCTTAGTCTAAGGATAAAATATCTAATGGAAATTACAAGGAATCAAGTAAAATAAAATAATTATTACCATTTCTCTTGATTCAAACCTAGATGACAAGAAACAATGGACATTGGAGATAAGGAAGTAGAAAGGAAGACTCAATAAAGGCCCTATCCCTCACAAAGGCCAATAGAGGCAAAATGCTATGTTGAATATCTATTGAATATTCATTGGTAGTTAGTGAAATATGGTAGGTTTTTGGTTGATTATTTACATTTATTCTAGTTTTTACTTATTTTTTTTGTTGTTTTGTGTTTGGGAAACTTGTTGTTTGTTAGTTCAATATTGTTTTATTTGTCCACTAGAAAAGGTATTGCATATGAGACTAAATGATTTATATTTTTATCTATTTTACAATGCTCTTAGGCCTTTCAAAAATTGGTCTTTTACCCTATAAAATTAAAATAAAAACTTTAATCTACATAAAATTTTCCATTTCATTTCATACCGGATTTTTAAAATGGCCTTATTCTATGTATTAAAAAAGTTGAAATGCATGTTAAAGTATATCAAATGTTAATGTAAATGGTAAATATCATGGATATCATTATTACTCATATGAATCCATTCAAATACTTTGGTTTGAAGAGATATGAGTTCCATAATTGAAATAAACAACAATAGTTGATGATGATGATTGGCCCTTTAAGTGCAGTCAAATGCAGATCATATATTCTCAAAGTGTCATTGCTTAGTTGTTTATTATTAAAATTTTATATACACTTTATTTATGATCAAAATTATTTAAAATTTGACATCAAATACACTATTTATTTTTAAAATAAATATCCAATAGTTTTACTACACATACACTTAACCATAGAGGCTCTAGGATTTATTCGCGAAAGGTAAATTATTTAAAAAATATAATTCTAAGATTGGATCTATGTATAAGATTTTTACTATTATAACACTTATCACTATTATAATATAAATTTATGTTTTTGAGACTCATGTAATTTACCTATTAAAATAGACAAGGATATAAATAAATTATTTACCCTCCCATTTCCATATTTCTGAGATATCCATGTCAACCCCATAATGAAACAACAATGATGATAATTTATTTCCATCAATCGATGTCGTGATAAGGAATTACACATTGAAAAAAATCCACATAAGCACAAGATGATGGTTTTTATAGTGCATCAATCATAATAGACCCTGCTCTCAACAATGCCACTCAATTGTTTGCTTAGAATCACCATGGTAGGATTTGAGACTGTGACATATTAATGGCTAAGGGAGATAATAGAAAAAAGAATCGGGGTTTAAGGTAGTAATTCAGTCCTACAATAACTAAATTTTATGGTATATTATCTCTACTTGGGAGTGAAATCATGATTGGTCACTTTCAATTTATAGTGATAGGAAGTTAGAGCAATGGGTGCTTATAATGCATTTGTGGCTCAACTCATCATCGAAATAACTTTAGTTGAATTTTTACATATATAAAATTAATTTCAATACAGTTATATTTTATAAGGCAATCTCAAGTTCAAACCTTCATGTAGTAATATCGAAAACTAACAATATAATGAGGATTTAATCTCTCTCTCTCTCTCACACACACACACGCGCGCGCGCACGCACGCACACACACGCATGTGTGCATGCGCACGCACACGCACACGCACACACACACACACACACACACACACACACACACACACACACACACACACACACACACACACACACACACACACACACACACACACACACACACACACACACACACACACACACACACACACACACACACACACACACACACACACACACACACACACACACACACACGCACGCACACGCACATGCGAACACACACACACGCACACGCACGCGTGCACACACACACACACACACACACACACACACACACACACACACACACACACACACACACACACACACACACACACACAACACACATTTTAAAAAATTTAAAATGTGGAGCCACTATTGCATAATTATCTTTATTCAGGGTCATCAAAGCCTTAGAAATTCATGACACTTGTATTAATTTGCATAACTCTAAATTTTTATTTGACATCTAAAGTTATAGAAATTTGAAATTTGAAAATCAACGTTTGAGCAGTCATTTTTTATTTATCTTAAACCTTAGGTTTTAATAATTTTCATGACTCATTTCGACTAACATAAGTAATGTATTTCATCCTAGTGTTTCATATGTTTTATATGTCTGTAGGATTATGGACAAAGACTTATCAAACATTTATGGGTCAAGCTTTGCTTTATTTTATCAAACAATTTGATAAGTGGTGTTCTCATATTACCTGAAACGTTCATGCCATTACAAATTTTTCTAATTCATCCAAAGTTCCATAGGGTTGATAGTTTGAAAGGGGCCATTCATATACATTACATGGAGATTTTTATCTTTAAATAAAATTTTATAAGGTTTCAAAAGTCTCCAAGCTCGTATAATAGACCACTAAACACATTTACATGAACCCAGAACAATCAAATATTTAAAACAAAGGTTAATCATCTAGTGGTTACAATGTTCTACATTCTTTGAGTATTTGAAAATTGGCATAATGTCATTAGCTTTGAGCTTAAAAGACCAAGAAAACTATGTTAATGGTTTAATTGTCTTGTGGATCTGATTCTTTGAATACATGAGGCATCAAGATCAAGACACATGTTGACATCTCATCAATATAGAGCATTCACAAGGATAAACATAGTTTAAATGGTTAATATGCCCATGCCCCTAAGCTCTGACAACCCTGCAATGGCTCCATGTGTCAGAATCATGTTCAATTATGGCATTGGACCATACAAATCACACTTGTAAATTTAACAGCTTGAGTAAATGAAAAGTGAATAAGTGTCATAATCCATGATATGCATATCCAAGGTATGAATTAAGGAAGTTTTATATTAAAGCAAAGAATCTACTAAACACAAAAATGACAAATGTCTCAAGTAGGGTGACTAGACATGTAAAGTTAATGAAATGTTTCCGTATGGCAAATAAAAATGAGCCAATGTTGACTAGCACATTCAAATTGAAAATAGAATCATATCAAAAGCCTTTATCCATATTCAAGTAACATGAATTAACATTAAAGGTGCATGTTTTTGGAGATATATGGAAAATATAATGAAAATTAAGTCACTTCCGCATTAATCTACAAATAAATATTGCATTTTAAAAACTATCAGTGACCAAAAGCCCTAGTATTTTAGTTAACCTATGAGGTGAATTCATACAGTCTGTAAAATAATTATATAGCTCAAAATTACCTAAATGCCTTCCACTTCAAAACAAGAACACATTCAGGTTCCTTTTACCTACTCTTGTGTAGGAAATACTGAATACGTGGATATAGCGTTTGATAAAAATCCTTTCGATTTCAAGTTCCTATACTACTCAGTACTCTGGAACGTAGTCAACTCTATGGCTCCACACTCTACACATAAATAGTTGTCCTCAGATGACAAACAATAAATTGATGACCTGTTACCCATTAAAATCATTGGACTTCATTAAGCAATGGAAAAACTAAGGGCAATGCCTTACATCAACATGATTAGGGATTTATTTTTCAATGGTACTTTTTTTGGGAAATGTTAGTACCTTAGGAAAGGAAATACTATAATTGCTTATATTTATAGGAGGGCATTTGATAGGTGCCTAAGACTTCTAGGGCTTGAGGTAGCATATAACCAAGTCTTCATCAATGTGTGGCTTGATCATAATATCATAGAAAGAAAATTGAAATAACAGTTGTTGAAATTCCTAAGGTTAAATCCCAAGGGATCCATTATTTCCATTGGTGTTATCAATTTCAAACCTATGATTAAGGTACCCATGGCCTGTTAAAAACATTGTATGGTTTTCTTAGTATCACATATGTACAAGTGGAATGGGTCCCTTTCTTGGAAATTACATTGACATAGGAAAATATTTTTCCCCTAGGTGAAGTTATCAGTGTTAGGATCATGGAAAAAATGGATAAAGATGAACAAAGGCCTATGGATGGAAAATTTTACATGATGTAATGTTGACTAGATGTAGTCCTTCACATAATTCGTAACACAAATGGATAATTTTTGAAACCCTTTGATGAATATATTTATAGTATAATATGTGAATATTATTCCTTTATGTTCATCTACAAATTCATAAATGAGATCAAAAGGATTTATGCATATGTATGACTTCAAGTGTACTAGACAATTCATGTCACTCAAATGCTTCAACTACATGATAACTTAAGGAAAACCATTAATAAATAGGGGGATTGATGATATTACCCTTATATGACATTCATGAATATTTCAATAACAATGGCACCTCCTTTATTTTTACCATGCCAAGTTATTGATAAAATTACAGAACAAGAGGTGGCTTGATAAATTTATAATAGCATAGAAGAGGAGTTAGGCCAAAAGAATTGTCCCCATTACTTAAAAACTCCTATATGTTTGGGCTAGCTCTAATACACGGTAAAATCCCATTTTATTCAAGTGAGGAAAGTGATAACCCACTATAATTTTGATGAGGCCCAGTTCAGATAATAGGATCCAAAAATTTAAATTAGGAATAATATCTAAATCTTTTGTGCAATAGGTGCCAAAGTAGAAAAAAAGAAAAGATAGTGCAGGTTTTGGATAAGATGATAGTAAACACAAAGAAAATAAGTTACATGATAGGTATTTAATACAATGGGGTGGATAAAAATAGGAAGACAACACTTAGATTACAGAATGGGAGCTGAAGAAGATTTATAAGAATAAATGGCAATAGTACAATCAAGGTAACTCACATAAGTTGAGTTGTTTTCAACCAAAGGAGAATTTTATATATATATATATATATATATATATATATATATATATATATATATATATATATATATATATATATATATATATATATATATATATATGAGGTTGAACTTCCATAGGCCATAACTTTTGATCTGTAACTCTATTTGAGCCAATCTTCATACAAAAATGACCAGCTCAAAAATTTTAATACAACCATAACCCTCCCTTTTTATTAGGAGATGTTTTAAATATTTTTTAGAGGCCATTTGTGACCATCTAAGGGTCTGAAATTATAGTTTAATTTTATTTTGCATTCTTGTAACCAAACTTGAAATTTATTTGAAATTCATCCAATAGATTAATTTTAGAATTTAATTTATTTTTAGAGATTATTAGTGCTATGTGCACTTATATGTGAAACTTACTAAAAATAGTAGTTACTAAAAACAACAAGTCAAGATTTATATATTTTTAGAGTTCTAAATTTTGCATGTCAACTCCAAATCTGAGTTGAGGATTTTATACGAATGGTTTGTAATTATTTGAGTCATTCAATATTAATAAATACTAGTTAATGTTAATAATCTAAAACTATTGGATTTTTATTTATATTTATAGTATTTTGATTCATTATATCCTCTTAAAAGTGGTCTTGCAAAATTCAATTCTGTTCAAAGCTTAATCTATCATTTCTCAAGAGAAATTTGAAGGAAATGATAAAGACAATTCAATTTTGGCTCTTTCTATTTTTCCAACTAGGATAGATAATTCAAAGGATAAAGATAAATAAACTAAAACATATAATTGGGGTCATGTATTTAGAGTTGTAGGCCCTTAGGCAAGTGGTTATTTCAAGGTTGGGATGAAAATCTTAATGATCTTCCATCCCTTCCTTTTCCATCTTTCATTGTTGCTCTTACTGATTAGTATAGTTTATGTTATATGAATCTTTTTATAGATTTTTTTTCACTATTTTTATTTGAAAATCATTTTCAATTCTATTAAGATAATGATATAAATTTTTAGCCTTGAATGCTTTGATAGTCCAAGTATGTCTCGTTTCATTAATTTTTTTATAAATAACTTTTATCTCATATTATTTTATTAATTCAATTCGAAAAGCTTTTCAACTCAAAAGAATAAATAAAATAAGAATAAGAATAACATTATATAATAAACATACATTTAAAGTTACAATAGATGAGCCACTGTAGTAAGCTTACCTACCATTCATCTGTAACAAACATTATAAAAATACATGGAAAGAGAGTGTGTCATCGGAATCCAATGTTTGTTTGGACAAAATGTGAAGAAAATAAAAATGCTTAATGAAAAATAACATTAATTGATGGGAATATAGAGAAAGTAGAAAAGCCTTCAAGGAGTGATAAAAGCATTCTCCTACTACAAAAGATTCTCTTTTCATATTTTCTAGTTTTGATCTAAAGGCCAACCTGAACTTATTAATATAGTTTTTTAATTTAATTGAAATTATATTTTAAGCTTATATATATTTTTTTATTTGATATTATATTTTAGGTTATTTCATATGAAAATGTATATATCTATATAAAATTCTGATTAAATTTGAAATATTTTAATTATTTAAATTTTATTTTTAAAAAAAATGTTAGAATGAATGTTTTTTTTTGGAATATTATGAGATAATTTTTCCTATTTAATATTTTTTTATTACATTTTATATTTTTTCATGATGATGTATTATAGATTTTGATCCAAAATGTCAAATAAAAAAAAGTCAAACATTATTATAAAAATATTTATTCAAATCTTAATAGATAGAAAGATCGAATATATATGTTTCCAATAAAGCCTAGAAAACAAAGTACAAATAACATTAACAAGAATAGTTATATAGCAGAAAAAAAACATGGATGTCAGGGGAAGTGGAGGAGATGGCAGACTTGAAGGCTTATCACCCCATCCTCCTATGGATGGAGGATTGCCATCAGTAGCTAAGGGCTCCCAACCAGAGTTTTGTTGCTCTTCCAAATTCTCATTTTGATTTCTTTCATGGGAAATAGCCAATGATACACATGTGAATTTGCCTTAGGAAGGCACAACCCAACCCCTATTTTCACCATTTTAGGATGACGAAGGAGATCCCTAACCCCTACCATCACCTTTAGAGCAGGTGGAACCACATTGAACACCATAACAAGGAGAAGGCCAATGAAGTGGTGACCATCATGGAGAATAGATCCTGCATTTGGGTCTAGATCATTGCCACCTTTGTACACATGTTGACGAAAATTTTAGTCTGAACTTGTATTTAATGTGAGTATAAATAGCTGAATAATAATAAATTATTATTGGAAGTGATTCGATATGAAAATCACATAGAGATATTAAGAGATTATAGGTTGTCAAAAATATAATGAGTTGTTAGAACAACTCAACTTTCCTAAGAGAGTGGTTATAAGACATCTCCTATTTAATATAACATCATTGCTATTAAATAAAAAATATTGATTGATTGACCCCAAAATAATCTTTGTTGTGCTTCTGCACTTTGAATCATCACTGAATATGGGTTAATTCCCATCAATGGTATCAGAGCAGGCCCATCCTGGACCACTCTAAAATTTTTGGCCTTGTTCGTCATAGAGCTGAACAGTGTAGACCACGTGTTAAAGCTCTCTCTTTTGACAGGGCTTTCATCATGCTTGATATTGAAATATCAATACGGACCATGTAATATTTTTGATATCATTCATTTCATGATAATCGTAAAATTATTTTTATACATATATTTCTATGAATATTTCTTGTAGTTCTATTTTGAAAGAAAAAGAAGAAGAATACAGAGAACATATATGTTTGTTTTGTAGTAGTTTTTCTAACAATTTGGGAAAAGCATTCGGCAGCATTTATTGGCTTCACATCAGTCTCAACATCTACAAACATCAGATCTTTCACAATGAACAGGTAGCACTACTAGGTAGCTGCATCTGACATCAAGCTCCGTGAAGAACAACATCCTCATCCCCATCTGGTATGTCAACATCGGTATAGGTCTCATTGCTATTAGTATAAAGCAGATCAAAACTTAGTTTTTTGAGTTACCTCAAAACTCAATCTTCTTGGCATTTCATCTCGACCTCAGTTCGAACCTCTACATCCTCAAAGCACGGTCCTCTCCAATGGTGGATGTACTCCTTCTACATAGATTGAAGGCTCAAATCTCCAAACTCATCTCATTCTTGCCGAGCTCAACTTAGCTACCTCACCTCTCTCCACGGCATCATCATCCAACACATCAACAGCCCACGGCCATGGGTTTCTAGCTTATCCTCCTCAGTCTTTCCCAGATCCCCTTACTCGAAGCCTCCTCTTGGCGAGCTTCATCTCTCCTCTGTTGAAGACCATCCCTGTAGCTAAAAATTTACAAAACATAAAAATAAAAATCTGCACTATAATCTGTATTTTTTCAAAATCAGATCCATCCTTTGGCAATTTATTTCTCATAAAGATTCCCATGTAGCGAGCTACCTGTACAAAGAATGAAGATCATAGCATTTATGGCGAAGGCGATATCTCCTTGGCGTGAAGATCTTCTCATACCACCTGTGCATACAACTCAATCCAAGTCGCTTTCCATTACCAAAATAGCGGCGATGACAGAAGTGTCTTAAATTTAGTTTTGATTTTTGATTTTTTATTTTTTGTGTTTAGGTGTTTAGATTCTTTATTGATATGTGGCTATTATTTATTTTTTATTTTATAACTTCATTATGATTTTTGTGTTTAATGTTTTATTTTATTATATATTGCTGTTTGTTTTGTCTTTTAGATTTATAATTATATTTGTTATTTTTTGGTTGTCAAGAGGTTTTTGAATTTCATTTTTAGGTTTTATTGTAGTATATTTTATTATTTGGTTTTGTATAAGTGATATTTGTATTAAGTTATGGTATTTTTTTTATAAATGTTTTTAGTTAGTGGGTTAAACTTTTTAAAATCAAAGTGTCAATTATTTTTTTGTCATCTTGTGTTTATAGCGAGTCGATCATTTTATATTGGAGTTAGAGTCATTTTAACAATGTCTGTACTATATGTCTTGTGTTGTAAAGTTGTAAATAAGTGTATTAAAGGCAAATTAACTTCAAAAAAGCATGGATGATGTTCAAACTTTTCATTTTAAGGTAATGGACATATTATCAGTTGAAACTAACGTCTAGAAGTTCACATTATGGGAGGGTATGTTGAGGAAAATTATAGTGTGAACTTGTATTTAATGTTAGTATAAATAGGTGAATAATAAATAAGTTATTGTTGTAAGTGATTTGATATGCAAATCACATAGAGATATTGAGAGATTATAGGTTGTGGAGAATATAGTGAGTTGTTAGAACAACTTAGCGATTCTAAGAGAGTGGTTATAAGACATCTCCTATATAATGTAACATCATTACTATTGAAAGAGAAATGTTGATTGATTGACCCCAAAATATTCTATGTTGTGCTTATGCACTTTGAATCACCACTGAATATGGGGTAATTACCATCACGACATCCTCATCCCTAGGGTGTGAAGGATTTCATGGAGGATTAGGAAGTTCTCCACTGATTCTACACTAGGCATTTCCCTAGTGATTGAGCAAATGTTGGAGGTGGTTGAGCTCTTGATGGACCTTATATGCTTGGTTTTGAATGTAAAGAGTGACATTAGAAATAATAGTAATTTTGTTAGAAACAAAAAAATTATGTTCCTATATTTGTGTATTTGAAATATAATGTCAGGTCAAAAGATGTGCCAAAATAGATTATATTTTATAGGAAGCAAAGTTGATTCCCACAAAGGATTCATCTTCCACATGAATAATTTTGGATGAAAAGGCTAGAAAAATATATGGATCCAACACCATGTAAATTTAGCATGTGGACAAAACCAAAAGATATGTTTAATTATTTCTCTTATTGACAGGTCAGGTAGATAGGGTTAGACACACCCAGATGCTTGAGCTAGTCACCCATAGGTAAGCCATGGTAAAGAAGGCACCATAAAAATTGAGCTCTTTTGGTCTCAATAGAAGAAAACCACCCTATGTTGAAATGCCTAGCCTGGATCCTATTTTGGGAATGAAGATTCCATCTGATATTGTGCATATCAACTAGAATATGTTGAAAGGATAGTAATTTATATCCAAGCTGTTGAGTGTATTGATTGAAAGGGGTGTCTATAGGCCAATCCCAATTCCTCCACCAAATAATAAGAGAATTAACTCCAATATTATACAAATATTCATCAGGTATGGAGCCTTAAATTTTTCCAATAGCCTCTACATCTGAGTTTATTATTTGATACTTGTTTTGAAGTTACTACCAAGTGAGCCAAACCTTGCTTTATTTACAAAAGAGGTCACTGATAACCTTTACACCTTTTCTGAAAAGGCATTACATTTTAACCCAAGGGACCAAGGCAAAGGGAACATTATGAAAGTTAAGACAAGGTGACCACCAAATGGATTGAGAGTTAATAGAGAGTTCATTTTCGAACCCATCACTAGTCTAGCTGAGGTGACGCTTAAGCTTCCCCCAAGCCTTCCATAAAATTTGAATAACAGAGGACCCCTTAATTTTGAGAGGCACTAGGGTGATGATCCAAGAGTGAAGCCCTTGTTCTTTCCATGCTTTCCTGCAATAGGGGAGACCCTGAGAGATACAATGACGAAGAAGAATCTTTCAGGCTTCATACATAAAAGACCTCTAATTATTCATTTGGTCTGAAGAGCCAGCGTTTAGAGCTTAATGTCGAGAAGACCCAGTCCCCCAAATTCTTTGGGATGGCATCAAATATTCTAGGCAACTATGTGGAAGCCCTTGTGCCCTTTATAATTAGACAAAGGAAAATATCTGAAATTATTTTCTAACTTGTTGTAGGCAGCATTAGAAGGGGCCCAACAAGAAGAATAGTAAACATGTGTTGCTCCGAAAACTTTAGACCAGATTTGAAAGTTACCAGCCAAAGATAGAGACTTAATTATCCAAAAGGAAATCTTTTTTTCTACTCTCTGCACCACATAGGACCATGAGTCAGCGGGAGAGGCCCAAAAGGCTAAAGGAATGCCCAAAAACTTGAACTGTACTCCTGGTAGAATCCACTGCCATTGAAATTCTTAAAGCCAAAGAGGTTTACAGCCCAGTTACTACCTATAGCATTGGGTCTTTCTCTATTGAATGGATGATCCTTAAACCAAACAAAATATGTGCAGACATTCCATAGCATTTTTAACATATTGTTCCTCCTCTTTGATAGTGAGAAAGGAGTCATCCATGAAATGGCCGTTTAGAAGATATTTATCAGATCGAGGGAGAGAAATACCTTTCACCAAAACCCTAAGAGTATAATTATCTAGAAGATAGCTAAATCCTTCCTCTGCAAGAACATATAAGGAAGTGGCTAAAAAAAATCTTACCTTACTAAAAGACTATTTTATTTTTGAAACACTTTTGTGAAATTTTATGAAACGGTTTAATTCAAGTTTTAGTGCAATTTTAATAAGAATTGTAGAAAAGAAGTGAAACAAATCACACGACGAGATTATATATAAAATGTTTAGATGGCTTGTAACACACAAACAATTATTTACATACGCCGCCTCGAAATTTTTATTATAATTGTAGTTACGACTCAAGCGTCTCTTGTGCATAATTTTTCATTACACTACGGATTATCTGGTGCTATTTCTAGGTATGTCTCCGCTTAATTTTTTCTTTTTCTGCTTCTTTTATTTGAAATGTTTAATGGAGTGTGAGAAGCGGAAGTCTGAGAATGGGGATCCACTTAACATCCGGACTTGATGTTGAGAAGGAAATTAAGAATAGTCCTCGAACCGTGCATACTGAAAGCCACACGGTCATATGCCGCGGCAGCTGCTTCGGGAGAGTTGAAGCTTCGCAGATAAATTCTGGAACCTTTCTGGTTGGGGCTTCGAATCTCTGCAGATTATTTTCTTCGACCATTAATGAACCTCACTCCTCTATAAAGTTTTTCTCCTTTTTTATTCAATGTTTCCGCTGCCTCTCCTTTTTCAGTTCCCTGCAACGCCATAGATGAGTTCAAATCGCTATCTGCAACCTTATTCGATGCGTTATCGGAAGGAATAATAGTGGAGGCGATGGGATATGCTCCCTGCGTTGCAATGGCAGAATACTGTTGCTCCTCGTCCCCAAGCAAATAGTTGCGAATTGCCTTCAACATGGTGGCTTCGTCAAGCGTTGCGCTCATGACCGCTTCCTTAATAATTTTTGTTCCGTTTTAGAACCAAATTTCTATCATTTATTAATATTTCCTAACTCGTGAGGAATCTTTCCTTTTCACATTTCGTAAGCGGATATTTATTTTCAATTTCTACCATGCGAAAAGTGGATATTTATTTTCAATTTCTACCGAAAATCACATTTTGGGAACTTACGTCGTAGGTATGTATATACTAAATCTTCTGTTTTAAAATGTTAAATAAATCTAAGCTGTAAATTTACATCGAAAATCTTAAAAAATGTTTTTTCTTTGCGGTGAAAATAATACAGTTGCATTATTTTTTTATTAAATTAAAATATTATAACATTCAAAAGAGTTTGATAAATATTTAAAAAATTTTGGGTATCGCAATGATATATATATATATTTTTTGGGGGGGCTATTACTTAAATTAAATTCTGTTAATTAATGATTTTTTATGTTTAGTGAAATAGGTAGATTCATTTGTCAATACTTCAAAGTTTGTGGTCTTCGCAATGATATCATATTTTTTTTTGGCTATCGGAGAAATTAAAATATAAAATAAAATATATTGATTTTTTATGTCTAGCAAAATAAATGGATTCATTCTCTTTTTTAGTTTCTTTTAAGATAAGATATTATAATTTTTATAGAAAGTAATTAATTTTTAAGTTAGAGAATAAAAATATTTGATTTCATTTTCTTTTTAACAATTATAAAATTTAGTTAGTAAAATTGCTTAAATGTTATTTAGATTGTTATTATAATATATTTTAAATATTTATTCATTTTTAAATTAAATTTTTATTACTAATTAAAATATATAACTTATATAAAAATATGAAATTATTTTTTATTAAATCAATAGGAAAAGAGGGTCTTGAGCCTTATACAAAACATCTTCTAGGGTAAAAAAAGCTTCAAACATACCAGTAACAACACTCAAATAGTCTAGAAATAGTTGTTCATACTAAACAATAATAGACCCTTACCTAATAGGTCTAACACCCTTAGCTCAAGTGCGAGTCTGAGAAATAAGCTTAAGAACACCTCTCTTCCTCTTTTGGACAATAGTCCAATACTCATTCTTATCTCCAATCATAGAATTGGGAGATGAAGGAGGTGAAAAACTCACAAAATCCTCAGAAGGGGGCATAGCCTAGAGAAATGCCACAATGGCATCAGACTAATCCACAAAATGCACACCAAAAACTGTGATCTTGGACTTAGCGATAGCAAAAGGGCGGATCCCTATGGTCAATCTAGTAACATTAGTAGGGGAGATAACAGGGCAAGTCTCTATTACATTTCCAACATGAGCATTCAAATACGTTGGCTCTTCATCAACAACAATGGTTGAAATCTTGGTAACAGTCCCAGCATTTTTAACAGTACCAATGACAGGGGAGGTTGCCCCAATATGGAGCTCAACCTCCTCAGAGGACTCATTCTCCTTAGATGGCCAGTCCTCTTGGGATGCACTGATAATCAACTATTCTGAAAGAGCATCCTTCAACCATGTAGCAACTCCCTTGCAGCGTGAGAGAGGACACCTAGAGGGCAAATGAGCGGTAGCAAAATAACTTCTACATCTAAAAGGGAGACCCTCATAATCTAATAGTTGTTTCTATGGCCTTTCCCCTACCAACAAAATCACATCACCATGAAGAGGTTTGGATATATCAATATCCACTAGGATACGAGTAACCATGGAGTGTCCCATGAAAGAGGTAGTAGACTCTGTGTGTAATGAAATTATTTGTAATTTAAAAAATTTAGATGTTCTTATCTATTAAATATTCTCATAGACCCTTACTGATGTATATATTTTTCTAGCTTTTCAATGATGAAAATATTGAATGCTATCATTAAATTTCCATGTAGTTTTTATAGATGAAGTCCCAAATCTATAAGAAAATGTGGCTTCCCAGTTGCTCGAGGACATGGAAGAACTTATCACAAAGATGAGATCCCATAACGCAATAAATTCATAAAAAAATCTTGGTTTACAAGTATCACTAGTGGCTATAGAAAAATAATCACTTGAGAGGGAAAAATAGCTTTTATCTGAGCTGCTTGATGGTACAAGGGAAAAAGCTATCAGCTTGGAAACTACATTGGTTGATAATACTAGAGAGGTCGATAAGTTGCACCATGCACTTCTCACACTAAGGGCTAAGAAGATGGATGCTAAAATAAAGTTTTTCAATCTACAAGATACCCATGGCTACACAAAAGAACTCTATGATGCAAGGGTGGAGACTATGTGGGCCATGCAATCAAAGAATGAAGGAATAGTTAACACATATGAGCACCAGCTGTATATTTTGAAGGTAGAGTTTGATATCTTGTTTATACAAGATAATGGGATGTCTCCCAATAGACATGGTATTCCATACATAAACAATGATAATTAGTTGTGTGCAATGACTTATATGTTCAATATTCCATGATATATGCTTATGACTTTGGATGGAAATTAGTTGAAACACATTCTTAATCACATTTAATCTACAAAATAAATGTTTATTTGCCACCATTTGCTTACTTCATCTTGTGTATATAAGTTGTTTATGAATAGATGAATTATTGTGTTCAAAATTTCTATAGGTGAATGTTAAGAGACCTAGAAAAGTATGGAAAATGGTTGTTTACCAATATATTTTGACTCTAATTCATGTATAAATGTGTTTTCATGTTATTTTATCACCATAAAATGGTTTTACAAATATTTCCAAGTGGTTGGAGGCTTTATAATGCTGAATAAATTCAATCACAAGTTGATTGTTTGTAATGATCTCAATAAGTGCTTTACGTTATTCACAAACCTCTTTAGATAACAATAGTCTTTGATCTATGTTTGGCTTGGTAATTTTTTCATACTATATTTTTTCAAAAATAACCTATGAACTCACTCTCTACTATCATATTAATGATCTTAGATGATCTTATTATACCTAGTCTATCCTCCTAGTCTAACATCATGCATTGATCAGGCACAAAGTCATATGAAGCTCATAGTCAAATTTTTGCTTGTTCCCAACTATAGTCGTGGTGTATTAAGACTTTAAAATGTTCATGGACATTTTTGGAGAGTCCAAAATGTGTTTGAAATATTGTTTTGGCATGATCAATCAAGTAATCACCTCTGAATAGCACAAGAAGGATTATGATGATAGTCAATGTTATATATACACACAATCAGTCATGAATGTGCACTTACAGGTGCCATGGAGAAAATGTCACATTAGAATATATAGTAAAACTTATTTTAAGTATGTTAGGGTCATGATTATTCATTTCAACACCTTTTAATAGGGTTGTGAACTAATGGCAAACCCATACACCATACAAACTAGTTGTCTCCATACTCACTGCCTATTTGTAAGTCCCATTAACAATAACATGAGACTAAAAATGTTGAAATCATATGTGTTGAGACTAGTTTGAACCTTTAAAAGTAAGATATGATAAATTGGTGGACCATTTTAAAAGTGTGGAGTTAATTTTATGTCCATATATTATGTAAACTAGTTGTTTCAACCACACTGCCTGTATACCTGAGATGTTCATCAACAAGTAATCGTAAACAAAGAGTTGAAGTGTTGTATAAGGATGCTCAATCTTGTTTTAATGTATTATTTAGGTTTTAAGAGGATGGAGATTCCTTAAAGTTATATTTTAAGGTCATACTCTATGAACAGTCTATATGTTACCTTCATTGCCTTATGCACTACTATGTGTACATCTACAGGCTACTAAAGAGACCTAAGCATGGTCAAGGAGGAGATTTAACATGATTCAAAACCTTATTGAGGTCTTGGGGTGTTGTAAATATCACGATAAGTATGTTTTAAATGCTATATTTAAAATAAAGTCTAAAAGGTTATATCCATAGATGGTGATTGAACTCAGAGATAGTTTCCTTAAATCTCTAAAATAGAACACTATGGTGATTCTCCACAACAATATTTCAATGAGTCTTGATGAATCCAAAATAACTCATATTGTATCCCCCATATAGAGTTATATCCCTGCAATATAAGGATTGTGTATGACTAGAGAAGAGTGGTGTTTGAGGGCATCTAATTTGAACTTTTATTCATTGTGATCATTCAGTGTATTCATCAAGATCTGAGCCTCAAAATTAACTCTATAACCAAAAAGTTTCAGTATGAAGGTATAGTTTCATATTTGTGTGATCCTATAAGGTTTAATAAGACATCAATTTTTAAAAATCATCAACCAAGGTTGTAATTTTAGGGTTTCAACCCCATCAAACACCTATAGGTGTTCTTTATCTGGGACACTAACCTATATGTGTTCTTTGTTAGTAAAAGCTGCATTCAAAGAGGTCAAAGAGAAAATAAATGATGTTACATAGAATTCAAGGTCGATGCCCACATCTAAGGCCCCTGTTTACTCCAACATAGTCAATATTAGTTGACTGTAGCTGGAAATGAGCAAGAATTTGGTGTTAAGGCTATTGATAAAACATGGGAATGATGTAGATAGATACAAATGATTAACAAGTGATCCTGGGATCCCTAATAAAGTCTATATAAATTTTTATCAAATCCTAAATCATTCAATTAGCACCTATAGGTAGGGTAAAATTAGGAAATACAACAAGTCAACCTATAGTCTTAAGTAGATCAAGATGAGAGGTGAATAATACAAGGTTTGATAAAGGATTGATGATCAGATATGAGTGAGAGACATCCAAAATGATGTATAAAATCTCAATGTAATCTTATAACTGGAGATAATAAAAAATATGGACTCAAACAATGCAACCCATAGTCATATGTCAAGACCCTACACATAGTAAACATACCTAGGAGTTTGTCTTGGTTTTTGATGCATTTGGGGGGTCTAATGAGGTGATGAAGAGCTGAAATATTTTATAGATAACCAATACCACTTGGATAAACTCCTAAAATAATTATTTATGGTGAGACATTAAGGTAAGTACCCTCTGTTTTTTCTCAAATAGAGAGTACTCCCCTAGGATGTTAACCTACAAACTTTTAAGGAAGAGGATAACTAGATGAGTTGAAAGGTGGAGAAAACCTTACATAAGGATGTAAAATTTTGATTAGGGCATGGAAAAAAATAAATAACCATCCATATATTATTGAAACACAAAATTTTAATCAAAACATGCAAAGATGCAGGCTGACCTACTTGGTCTTATTTAGGTCTAAAGCCCTAAAAGGGGTTTGATTCTATTTCTAGTGTCATATGAACATTCAAATGATTTTGGATACATTATTTGGGAGATATAAGAGGTTTTGGAGCTGTAACTCAATCACCATAGGATCATTATTATGTTATTCTCTCCAAGGACCAATATGAAATGCAATCTTTGTCTGAATAAATTGAAGAGGTCACCCCACTAGTCCCTACCAAATTTTAACCTATAGTCTTATCCAATCCTGTAACATAACACAAATATCAACATATTCATGGATTCAAGGGCCTTTAAAATACATCATTTCATTCATAATATTCCAATACTATTCAAGGACATGAAAACACATAATCACTTCTTTCTTTATTCATTTGATCATCAAAACATTACATGATCAAAACATCAAACACTATTATAGACCTGTGATAAAATATTAGCACATTCTGTATCAATATGGATACATTCAAAAGTTAAGGTAGAATTTGAACTTCAAGTAATACACACAAAAAAATATGTACTTTATTTAGCAATAAATTAAACATTTTGAAACACAACCGATTACTAAACTAAACATTGTTTATCAATATTGAGAGATATTTTTATAAAATTATTCTATTCACTTTTTAAATGATCAGTATCATTTGATGGATTGTAGTCACCATTGATTTCATCCTCTACAACATGTGTGTAAAAATATATTTTTTATATTATTGAAATACTTGAGCTTGGTTGGATGAGAGGAAAATCTATGTTTGTAGGAGATTGTGTACCTCTTCCACAATGTTACATATGGCTATGCTGGACAAAGACTAGATGTATGAAAGAGGTTATTTTTAATGTTATATAATTTAAAATTCACTTAGAATGGTATTTTTGCACCAATGAATATATTTTTTACTCGATCAGGATGTACATAGACATCTAAATCATTAGACACCTTTTTGGAAAGAACTTCTCCAAAAAGTGCCTCAGATAGGCTAGAATGGTACTATTAGTACCCCACACATTAGGCAAAATGGAGTTGTCCTTTGGCCATTCATATGACCACTATATATAGAAATCAATATCGGGCCTATCTATGAATGTCATGTACTCATAGCTTGTTATTGGAATATGGTATAAAGGATATACCATGTTGTAATTTAGGAGAAAATTCACCCATCGTAATCTATTAGGATGGATGAAATTTTTTTTGCTTCCAAGCCCCCTCCAGTTGATGGAACCGGCCACCACACATGAGATTTGGTGTAATGCTTGCCATTCCACATTTAGCTCCTCCAGTATATTTGTTTATTTTCATATGAATTCATAGAATTCCTCTCATTTCTTGACAAAATTCCCTATGTTTTATAGTATTAATTCCACCTACCACACAATTAAAA
Organism: Torreya grandis; assembly: GCA_037957365.1. Taxonomy (NCBI): domain Eukaryota; kingdom Viridiplantae; phylum Streptophyta; class Pinopsida; order Cupressales; family Taxaceae; genus Torreya; species Torreya grandis. Next base: position 620,693 of record JARHVA010004860.1, read on the forward strand.
AAATTAATTAGAAATAATTTATAAAAATAATTATTAAATTGTAGTTAATTGTTCTACATGTGGTTAATCAACATAGTAGTATGTTTTGTGGGGTTTGGTAAAAACTAATGTGTGTGGTAGGTTATTTAGGTCATAAGGTGTCTTAATAAAGAGTGGAAATTTGTCAAATGCATAAAATAATGTAAATGAAATTAAATTTCATGCATCAAGTACTTTGTAACTACCTACATACATGTAATTAACAAGTAAATAGAAGAGAATGCAAGAAAATCAGAGATGGCATGGATCTAATGGGTAGAAGTCAACTCTAAAGATTATAAGTAGGGTTAAAAACTTAAGTAAAGGAAAATAAGGATGTATTTTCTCATACACATTCAAAGCCTTAGTAAATAGTTAAGAAAGTTATCAGAGATGGTGTATGAGCGATTGAAAGAGGTTTTAAGATGTTAGTGGTATGAAGAAAAAGACAAATCAAATGCATTTTTATGTAGATTCAAATAATGTCATATTATTATGTTCTAGTAATGGTCTTGTATGGGTTTCTTATAGGGTGTGTGGGTTAAATAAAAAGATACAAGTACAATGCACAACCATGTCAAGGTAGTTGATGTAAAAAGTAGTTGTCAAAAGGTGGTTATTCAAATGTGTAAAAGATGCATGTAACATGTTTTGGATTTTTTTATATGTTAGTCTCATATGAGGAGGTTAGATAGGAGGTTTCAAAGAGGCAAGGATACAGAGGACTGGTAATGGAGTAAAAACCACAAACATTCGATCCTCTATCTAGAGTTGATCGTAATAGAAATATAAATAGAAGGAAATGATGAAATGTGATACATTTGGATGTTCATTTCTATGAATTTATATGGTTGTAATTGTGTGAAAATAATATAATGTGTTAGGGATATTAAATTTTTTGATTTATTATTTGTACTAAAAGTTTAAATGAAGATGTTGATAGAACTGTGTCTCCATTTCATGTGTATGTGCATTAAAGACTACAGGAAAAAAAAGAATGAATTATCTAGTAATAAATTAACTTGATAAGAGATCCCAGGAGATATTATCTTTGAATAAGTTATTTTCCATGAACATAGGTTTTTTCTAAAATCTAAAAAGGAATCAAAGAGCAAGACCAATCTATGTCTAACACCCTCTTTACAAGGCACAACTAAGGTAAGGAAAATGGTGTTGTATATATTTTAAAGTTAAATAAACTGATTACATCTTGAGAATAGTTATTTTATATTATAATATAATTTATAAAATTTTAAAAAAATTAGAAAGTTTGAAAAATTCAAATGAAATCATTGTAAACATTTAGGGCATGTGTGTGCTCTGGTTGTGAAACATAGTCAAAGACATTGTTTGGATAATGAAATGAATTACCGTTGAGAGATGGTCATAATGTGAAGATAAGGAATAATTATTGTGTTATTTAATAACATTGGAGGAGAGTTTCAAGAAATACTAAAATTAAAATTCACATTCAACCCTATTCTGCTTTACTCGATTGAACTATGTCGACATATTTCTTGCAAAACTATTTGTCCACATGTGAAGAGACGTTGTTAAGAGAACATAAAGTTTGTGAAAGTTGTGTTGAGGTTAGGTATAACTTATCATGTGTATTTTTATGTTTTAAAACAAGTTAAAATAAATGAAACCATAAATGAACCCTCTTGAGTTTGCATAATTTCAAGAAACCCTAGTTTTAGGGCAAAACACAAAAGTTTAAATATCTAGAAAAAGAACTAGTGAATCTTGTTAAAATTTTGTATTATGATATAATGTATTTTAAATAAATAATTTTTTAGGTTTATAAACCTATATGGCCTTTATTCATACTCATATAGGATATTGTGGGTAAATAGGGATTAAAAGGCCTAATTAGGCCTAGTCAATGGTGAGAAAAGGGGTGTAGAAGGTGAATTGAAAAGTGAAAGTTCATGGAAATATCAATAAGGATAAAGGGTGGAATATTATGTGTTTATATTTATAATATTGATATGTACAAATCTTTACAAGGCAAAATTATTCAAAAAAAAGGCTACTAGCTGTGTAGGGTGATTGAAGGTCTCAAAAGTGAAGAGGTAATTAGCAGTTGGGAGAGGGATTGAAGTGAGTCAAGACAATTTTATTTAACTATTGAGAAAATATATAAGGTGAATATTGTATTTATGATTCTTGATTAAAGAATGGAAGTGATTAAATCATTGAAGTCTAATAGAAGCTAGTGCGAGTTAGCCTAAAAGAAAACATTGAGGGTGGAAAGTATGATGTAAGTGGATTAACAAGATCTATCCAAAGACTAAGGGTGGATAAGAAAACTTCAAGAAGCCAAGAGTGAAAAATTTGATGAGAGAGAATTTATGGAAGATTTAATGTAAGAGTTGACCAAGAAGGGAAGACATACTGAATTGAATGCCTGATTGTTGTATTTTGTTGGGTGTAAGAGGTTGAATATAGCAAAGTATGAAAAAGGACTCTGAATCAAATAGCATCAAGAACAATGGAAACTAATATCCGTAATCAAGTAAAGGTTTCAAAAATGTCAACATCAACAAGATAGAGGTGAGTTATTTAGTTTGCAAACCTATTGCCTATAAATAGTTTTAGCATTCTTGGAATCAAGATATAACCCTTTGTGTAAGCACCAATAGAAAGGAAGATCTCATAGTGCCATGTTTTTGATGTTAGATATATCATAGCAGTATTCAACATTTGAAACAAGTTTGAGAATTTATATCAAAGGATCATTAACCTCTATCAATATTTATAAACCAATAATTAAAGGTATAAACCCTCAAGACAAATCCCATAAACCTTATAGACTATGTTTATGTAGGCAGAGAGACCAAGATCCTTCTTAAGAAGCTGATCATAGGAGTGTATTGAATGGACCAATGAATTGAGAACATTATCATAGGACCCATAGACCCTGAACAACCCTCATAGAGGTTAGAAACTTTGTTCAAAGTGTGTGCAAGCAATTTGAATGCTCTCGGGTCCTCACAAAGTTTATAAGCCATAATCTAGGGTTTTGGGAGAAGAATGGAGACTATGGAATATTCTTACATGATATATCCATGAATTTTTTTCATTTTATAGATATTGATATTGGCTATGAGATTTTGAAGTGTTTTGGGTGTTTTTGTACACGTTTATATAGTTAAAAGGCACCATGTGTTGAAATAGGAGTTAGATGACTAATAGGACTAAATAAGGGCCACAAGGTGACTATAAAAGTGGGTTAGGAATTAAATTAGATCACAAAACTTCTAGAGTAGATAGTAATAAATAGAGGGTACTTTCCAATATTCCTTTATACCCCTCTGTACTAGCAATAAAAGCCTTAAAAAATGCTAGAAGTATTATGTGGTAAAATAGTAGAGTTGTATAGGCTGAGAAAATGTTGATCAATAGTGTTTTTAAGGGTAAAGAGTAAGAACAAGAATCTTCTAAGAATGAACAAAGTACTGAATCTACTAACCAATTAAATGAACCTCATAACTATTGCATTCTTTATTTATATAATATCCATAACATTATTTTTTTATATAATATTTATAAATTCAATTTCTATTTAAAACAATGGCTAGCTTTACCACATTCCTCGTATTAGATTTACATATATTTAAGAAAATACTTTAAGAGATAATACATTTATGCAATATGTTACTGCATGTGGGTAGTCTAAGAGAACTATTGACCTTCAAAAAAAGGCATTTAGTTTTCATTACATGTATTTATTATTGTTGTACTATCATTGAAACCTCTAAAGGGATAAAATTAGGATTCATTATCTCTATTATCTCCACTCGTATCTTGCTTTACTGCCATGTTAAGATCGTCATCCCAAACTTGTCATTATTTATTGTTTTGAGGTAGGTTTAGAAAAAGTATGGTCTCCTATGACATGCTCTGATGTCTATGTCTATTCATATTTTCTATGAAGTCTGTCTATCTATGGGTGGAATTTTCATGCCCATCCTACCCTTTTTAGAATAAATGAGGCATTGGGTGTTGTCCATTTGATATCACCCTACTCTGCACCTTATTATAAACATGTGCCATATAGTTTTTGAAGAATGTTGTAGTTTCTATGGTTCTATCTACTGCACAACATATCTCAAATATATCTCATGCTCCACATATTAGGGCCTCAACATCATTAACTCCAGCAGTATACAATAGTTATTCATAAAGTGAAAAGCTTCCAATTATAAATGTTAACAAATATGAAAAACATATGACTGCAAGTAGTTACTAGACTTACAATATCAGCGCCACTTAGTTGGTTTTCAGTGTTATCCTCTAGATTTATCTCAATGCCTTCTAGCATACAGATTGATCCTTGTATATCCATATCTGATGCACCATGCATTTTGGTGTGCAAACCTCTAACACCCATGCCTTTTCCCTCATTTTCATTCCATTATCTTTGACTGAGTAATGAAAACGTATTACACAAAGTATAGTCACCTTGAATTTGTCAATACATACAATGTTGGGGGGAATAAAACTTATATGTTACTCAACATCAATGTTGTTAATGCTCTCATTAACACCATGCATTGTGGCTGCATCCTCTACATCTACCTAAGTTATCATTTTTCTCTTATGTTCCACCTTAACCACATGCTTACAAGTATATCCTTGGAGTGAAAATGATCAATTGCACATCGACATATAAGGTGTTATATTGAAGATGGGATAATTCAATGTATCATATTTTATACTTTGTACCCATATCGTACGAGGGCCACTATTATCAAAGGTAACATGAGAATCTAGGATTTTCAAAGCTCATACCCATGAAATATTTTCATGTATTTCTAATTTTAAGTACTTATGGAAGTAGATGTCCTTGCATAGCTATAGCCACCAATAATGTACATAAAATAATTTTGTTATCTGGTGAACCAACTAATCCACCTTATGATGTGTATAAATCCTTACTATTCCTAGGAAATGACATTTCAAATGGGAATGGTAATATTTTCTAGATGCAATGGTATCTTGCCCAACATGCAGATGTGTCTGACAACATCACAACCACATTCTAACCCTGTATATCCAATGGTGTTCCCAGTATTTGATAAAAGTGGGCTAAGAGGAGTGATATATTTCTACAAACTTTATGGACTCCCTTGTAGCTATGTCCTCATCATCACAATTATGGATTATGAAATGAAAGTCCTCAAACATCATACATCCTACATCATCATCTTTCACCTTTTATATCAAATTCTTCACCCACACACGACGAACATGCCAAATGCATAAGTATACCTCATAGTAGAATGTTTCCTTGAATAACACAATAGTTTTGAATAAGTTAATATAATAAGTTTAGGATGCTATCTATGAACATATAAATATGAAGCCCATGATGCATGTAGGAATAATGATGATAGACCTAATAGATTATATCTTTGCACTAGCATTATCAACAATGAAGGCATTAATTGTCCATTCAATACCTTGCAAGTACACTCCTGGAAGAATAATTTACATCTATTATTTTATGTTGATAGTACATAACTGAGACATAATGACCCATACAATGGGTTCACCTTCATATCAAAAATCAAATGCCAATAATATGTATAATTAGAACTGTACAAAAAAATAAAAACATTGGAACAATTATTGTTATTAAAAACATTAGAATAACTAATATTATTAACTACTCTTATAAACATTGGCATAATACCTTCATTGCATTCTTCCCCAAAATTGCATCCATCACCAATAAGCTATGCTTACCCAATCCGAAAAACCATCGTAGCTATTGTGGGAGTTGTATGCCCAAGATGATGGGGATTTCCCCATCCCCATCAGTTCTCCCCATTGTGTGCTTGATAGAAAAACCACTTGTTAGGATTTGCCAATGCCCACTCTCGAACACTTATTTTGTCATCAACATTGTACATGTATTTTTCCTCCTTTATCAATGTCTATTATATATGTCATCCTTACTCAAGAAATCATCCCACTTTATTTCACCATTAAAAAATACAAGTTTGTTATACACCATCTCCTGGTGTTTAAGGTGAATAGAATCAGTAGACATTCACAACAATAGTATCCTATGAACCCATTCATTAAGTTAGGGGCTGATATAAGGAGCAAAAAAAAATTTCTTGCCCTTGAATTGTTCATATTGTTGGCTATGGTAATAGTTACATTCATTGTTTATGTGTTCTACTTGATTATATGTCAGAAGCACATGATTGGGTCTATAGACCATGCATCATGTGTTGAAATCACAATGACAAATATACCTTATATACCTTCAACCCAACCAGATACCCTTTCTATAATTAATCATTAAATACTTGTCTTTTGACATTGCATCAATTTCTCTAAAGCCATCGGGGCCATATGAACACTAGTAGCTACATGATTTTGGTGAACAAATAAATAGTCTTGTAAAATGAAAAAAAAGTGTACATGAATGGAAAATAATAGCATCTAAATAGACACCAACTTATAATCTATAGTGTGAGGTGACATACAAGACATATTTTAAGGTGGTGGTGATCTTTCTATCCTTTCTAGAAAAATTTAAAGTTTTCTTATGATGTGAAACAAGAAAATTTGTAGGGAATAATGCCATTCTTGATTCCCCTTTGATGAAGTCATCAACCCTATCTTTCTAAACCCAAACAACCCATAACTCTTCCTCATTGACTTCAGTAAAATTGTCCCACTTGATACAACTACAATCAAATGGACCCTCACCTGTCTTCTATAGTTTAAGGCATACCCAAGTTAACTTCCTCCTACAAAAAAAGAGATATATTCACAAGAGGGAGGGTTTACTAGCTAGAGAGAAAAGAATTTACAGTTACGAAAGGAGATTATTAGATGTCTCCCTAAGCCCTAACTAGCCTCTACACATCCATATGCTATGACCATAATTTTTGGAACATCCACTAGGGTGGAGAAATCATCATCTCATAGGAGTAAGAAAATAATACATTGTTTGTGACACCTCTACCACATCTCACAACAATTACATAGGTGAGTCTTCTAGAGTTTCTAAAATATTCTTTCTCATATCTTCCATCTACTCTTCCATCCCCTTAACTAGGTCCATATACATCCACTCCCCATTTCACTATATTTATTCCATCTTCTATTCCATCACCAACACCTACAATAGAAGTACCTAATACTATGGATCTTTCAATTGTGTCATCATGCAACTCACCTCCTATCTCTTCCATAGCCACATACTAAAAGAGATCCAAAATCCTTCTAAAACCCTCCATAACTCATCAACTAAAGGAAAGACCATATTTTGGTCTAACTAAATCTTAATAATCCCCTATTGAAGAGGAAGAAAATAAATAAGAACTTGGACCGGTGATATCCTTGGTGGAATATGACATTGACAAGGAGGGAGAAAATGTAGAAATTATGATGGAAGCATAATAAAGAGTAAGTGAAGAGGATGATCTAAGTGAGGAAGATAAAGAGGTTGAGGTTGAAAAGGATAAATCTCTAAGCTTGGTAAGCCTACAACAAGTAGAAACACCTGTTGGTGATCTAGACTAGTAAGTCCTCACAACAGAGCAAAGTCAAAAGATAAGTGAGTTAGTATCTTTACTAGTTTATTTTATCTTTATTATAGATACTCCAAATATGGATTTTCTCCCTTCTATTCCTAATATTTCACTATGTAGAACAATTCATTCTTCTATTCTTTCAACTTCTTCATAAATAAAGACTCCTAAGAGGGTAGTCCACTTTGAAGATTTGGTTACTATTTAAATTTTTGATCCTAGAATGCCACCAGTCACTAGGAAACCTTCAAATCAAATAAAGATACCAATGCTACAATATTCATCAATACAATCAGACACTTTGACAATTGCAAAAACCCCTAGATTGACTAAATTTTTAACTGAGATTGATCCAAAGAGGGATCATTCACTATGATAGAGGATTGTTTACCCTTTATTATTATTTTTAATTCAAATATGTGCTTCATAAGTGTTGGTTGAATATTTTGTTTATCAGCATACTAGTAAACAAAATAGGTCTTATCAACCAAAGCAAGAAGATTAGTCATCCTAATGTGTAAGTTTATCACATCAGTAGGAGACTGCTCTCTCCTCTCATCAAGGGGAGGTTCCATGTCGATATGCTATGTATATGTATAAATAGAAAATAATAATCAAGGATAGGACCAGACATCCATCTCTCTTTCTTCAGAGATGATGTACACAAAACAAAGGAAAAACTCAAGGGAATGACAGACAGCTCTCCTCTTCTTTCAAAAGAACTATTCAACTAGCCACAAGAATACTCCTAGAAATAAAAGCAGAATGTAAATGAGAATATGGTAACTAGAAAATTGAGACAGAGCACAAAGTCTCTACCTAAAATACATAAGAGTAATATATGAAGGGCAATGAAAGCTCAAAGTCTTTTCAAAGTCCTTTACACAACACTAAAAATAAAACACACTGAAGGTTGTTATGGGGCTATAAAGTCTCTCCACAGTTGATTCTTCAAGACACGTTCCTGACTAATTTTACTAATCCTAGTTGTTAAATCAATGGAATAGAAAATAAATCAAGGAAATAACCATAAGAATAGTTTCCTCAACAACAAAAGATATCACAAGACAATGTTTGAAAAAGTCCCTTGCTTTCTTATTCCATTAATAGAATATGATAAATCAATTGAGCACAAAGTCTCAATGATGCCTCTAAATTTGGGCAGAGTTTTGTTCAGATTGTCAAAAAAGAGATCTAATTACAATGAAAGAAAGTCCCTTATATATCCACTTGAAGAAGGGATCAGGAACATTAATACATCATGATGCGTTGGGAAATGTTAGGAAGATAGGCTGGAACATTGGGGCATTTTACCCATTTGATCTTTTCAATGTAGCTAAACAAGCCATGCAATTGAAAGATTACAACTTTTAATGTCCACCTTGTGGTCTGATCTTGTCTTCATTATTCCTCCTTTCCAAATTAATTGAATCAGGCCCTGGATTCATCCATTATTCTATCTTTCCTCGCTTTCAGCTAGTTTTTGTCTTGAATTCTAGAAATGCATTCGTGTCTATAAATCAAAGGATCAACGAATATTTCACTGTCTTTAAAATTGATGTTTACATGCCCGTCAAGGTGATCTCAATGGCTATTTCACTATCCTAAATTTGACATCTTTGGGGGTGTCACCCCTTGTTCTTCTTTTGGCTTTCGACTTTACCCTTCTAGATTGGACTTGCCCTTTCGGGCCTTGAGAAATGGCCTATGTCAAGTTGGAATGATCCTTCATTTTCACCATTGAGAGTCCCCTTCAAGGGCACCTGCCCTTCGGAGTCCTTTGGTAGCCCTTTGCTTTGGCAGTTCCCGCGGACAAATCCCTAGGCTAAGGCTTCCGTGAAAGTTCCCCACTGAAATTTTCCCTGGGGAAAATTCTTGGGTGTTTTCTATTTAAGTCTCCCCCGCGGGTAATTCTCGCAGCCATTTGTTTGGGGAAAATTCCTGTGGACAATTTACCCAGGGAAAATTCCCACAGACAAAAGTCCATAGAAATTTGTTTCGTAAAGTGTTTGGCGAGTCTTTGGATTTGCGCCTATAGCCACTTGGAATTCTTTCAGACTTTTTGTTTAAAGGAATTCCTTTGGATAAAAGTCTGAAAGAGTTAAGTGTTAAGCCAATTTTCAAATGCCTTAAACAAATATGAGGAAATCTACTTAATTGTTTCTTTGAAAATAACCCTTCTGAAGGGTGTTTTGGTCGATTAAGTGTCCTCCGCAAGGGCACTTATCCTTCATGAAGTCTCCTTTTGCATTGAACCGCCACTTTGAACTTTGGCGATGAACCATTGGATCAACTTTAACATTAAACCAATCGGTTGAACCAAAAATGGTTCAAGCCAATGGTTCAATGAATGAAACAAGCTGATGAAATTGCCTTTGAACCAACAGGAACTTTGAAGTTGAACCAAAATATTGAACCAAGGCTTTGAACCAATCCATTGAACTAGTTCAATGGTTTAACAAAGCGCGTCGAGCCCCTTTAAACCAAAGGCTGATGAACTGTCCAATGAGCCAAGTGGTTAAACCAAGTGAATGAACCTGCTGTTGAACCTATTTGTTGAACCTGTTCGTTGAACCAAGACATTGAACCAAGTTTTGGTTCAATGGTTCGAACAAAGCTTTGAAAAATGTCTTTCAACCCGCTGTTGAACCTGTAGACATTGAACCAAAGGATGAACTGAAAGAATGAACCAACTGAGTGAAAATAAAGAGTTGAACCACATAGTTGAATCGAACCATTTAACTGTCCCTTTGGTTGAACCTACCATTGAACCTTGAACTCGTTGAACTTTGAACCTGTTGAACCTTTGAATGAAAGTGGTTCAATGGTTCAATGGTTTAATGGTTCAAGTCACCTTATTTTGCACTCAGATGTCTACCGATGAAGATTTTCAATTGAACCAAAGCTTTGAACCAATTTTGAAAAATGACCAAGCATTGAAAACCAATTCGTTTGACTGAAACCACTTGTAGAAGCCTTTGAACCTGTATAAATGAACCTGCCTGTAGAATTTGAAGATACAAAATCCATAGAAATCAACATGTAAAATCCATTGAACTTGACTTGCAAAGTCTGTTGATTTTCTGAGAAGCTTTTAAAATGTTAAATATGAATGTCTAAGACAAATTTTTGAAAAATGGAAGATACAATTTTGGTCTGTAAGACCAAAATAGTTCAAATTTTGTCCCAAAAATGATTGTTACATTTGGGGGACAATAGTTGGCTCCAGTTGGGGAACTTCTATCAATTGCAAATGAATTGAAAGGAGTAGAATCTAGAATCTCTAGTGTCTTCAAGTGTACCATTGGGCTTCGGAGTCATGCTACCTAGAAATGAAAGGCATAAAAAATGAAAATAAACAAAACAAAATAGAATTGAAAACTATACAAATATACATATGTACAAATGGAATGATCTAATACTTCAAGATTTGAAGTATTTCAGATGCTGCTTTTTGGGAGACAATGAAAATAATGCGCCATCTTGGTAAACCAACAAGAAGACATTTTATCTCAAGAAACGGTGATGGGGGAATGGAGCTCTCCATGAGGAAAGTAATTTTTTGCATCTTCTTGTTGACTTTTTCTTCTTCTTGCCCCATGGTAGGATGTGTTCTTCAAAATGGAAACCATAACTCCTTACTTTCTTGGTGACAGATTCCTTTCCCTGATTTTGATTTGCAGCAGCGTGGTCCACCATCATAACTTGTTGTTTTGCTAGTTCAGTCCAGCACATGATTGGATCGTCCAAGTCAAACTCTTGAGAAACTATCAAATTATCATCTCCTTTGATGTGAAGGAGTTTGACTTCTTCATCTTGAGCAATTTTCAATTTATGCAACAAAGATTCACATCCAGCTGTGTTGTTGCTACTACTGACTTGCAAGTTGCATGAAGGAAGAATATCTCTTTGAGGAGATATCAACATAGTCTCAATTCTATCATTGGTGGAAGAATTTCTATCATCATCAGATGCTGATCTCTTATCAGATTTCTCTCCATTAGAGATGGAAGATCCTTCCTTGTTTATACAATGATCTACCAATTCTTCTGAAGTCTTGTTTGGATCAATCCCTGGATTGTCAGCTACATGAATTTCATCTTTAGGAACATGAGCATCCTCTATGGTAAAGAAATAATTACCTCTACCTAAATATTCAAAAAAGATTTGAGCTTCAGGAGCTGACGTCTTGGTAACTACATACTTTGCTTCCTTTTTAGGAAGTAATATTTTCATCATGCCTTGTATAGGGATCCTTGCTTCAGATACATCCATGTTCAGTTCTCCTCCCACATATTTACAAAAATTTCATCCAAGCAAAATTCCATAAGATGTTGGGACGTCAGCCACTAATACAGTCATTTTAATCCTCTTGTCTGTAAAGGTTGTGAATGCAAATTAGGCATCTTTGATTTGCCCCAACAATGGTACTTGCTTTTTCTCCATGGAGAAACATCTCGCAAACATTTTGGTCAATGTGAGACTAAGAGACTCAGTAACTTTAGTAGGCATGACATTGTCAGATGCGCCTGAGTTTATTATACAGTTACTCAGCTTGTGGCCATTGATTAATAGGGAAACATAGAAGGGTTCTATTTTTCCAGGAGCAGCTGGAGGAGTAACAACTAGATTATTTGGAATAGGCGTATTCATTAGAGAATCAAGAATTTTTTTAGCCTTTTGTCCTACAGGGATGGTCTAATTTTTAACATATTGAACCAACTTATTCAATTGATCTAGATTAGACTACAAGTATTCAAATTTAGACATATGTATTTTTGTCTTTTTGACATGATCAATTATGTCAAATGGCTGAATTGAGCTATGTATAGAGAAATGTACTTCAAATTTTTGAGTTTTTAGAGGGATGGGAGGTGGATTGGTTTTTGAATTATAAGTAGAAGGGGAAGGCATAATGGATGTATTTACCTTTTGAGTGATTACCAGATCTTTTGGTTGAAAAGGCAGAGCTGTCCCACGCTTGACAATTGTGACTGCTGGCTGTGATTACTCTTTTGTCTTTTCTTTATCAACCTGCTAGAATGATTGGTTCTTAGACCTGGTAAATAATGCATATGATCCATCTGAAGCTTCTCCTTTGATTCCAAGTTCATCCTGGTAATTAAGGAAACCAATGTGGGAGTCATTAGCTGATTATTCTTGACTATCTTCAATGATATCAACATCATTTTATTGATTTAATTTAGGCTGATAAGAGAATTATGATTCTGCTTCAAGATATCCCATTGCTGAATTAGTTTGAGGAGCTTCTAGGGCAAGTTTCCCTTGTGGGGGAGGAAGGTGATTTTGTTGTCTTTGATATCTGGTAACATTGCCTTGATATGACTGATTTCGAAATGTCCTTTTGTATGTAGGAGTAGAAGACATTCCTTGAGCCATTTGCTTTTTGAGGGCAAGGAGCTCATTTGCTAATTTTTGCACCATTGGATTTGTGGTGCTTGTAGATACAAATTCAGAAGATGATGAAGCTAGTTTCTATTTGGATCTCTTCTTATTTTCCCTGCTAAGATGAGATCATCTTCTACTTTAGTGGCTAGAAGTTGAGCTACAGCAATATTTATTTGACCAGCACGTCTCAAGAGGAAACTAACTTCAGGTAGTTGAGAATTAATGAAAAAGCATTTGATATTCTTAGCTGTAGGTCTAGCAATTATAGGGATTCTATTTCTCAATTTGTCAAATTTAGCTATGAAGTCTCTCATAGGCTCATGAGGCTCTTTTTCATTTGTGTAAGTTGAGCCAGAAGTGTATGTGCATCTTCTATAGGTTTGAATCTAGGTTCAAACATTGCTTTAAGAGTATTCCAATCAATCACAGACCGAGCCTGTAGATGGTAAAACCAATCTGCAGCAGGACCTTGTAATGTTTCAACAAAATGCCTGACTGCTACATCTTCAAACTCTACTTCGATTACTCCACAAACTATACTGAATGCTACAATGTGTTCGTCAGGATGAACTTCACCATCACCTTAGAATTTAGGGAAATTCCTCCTAGAACTGCGGGGAAGTTCATGTAGAGGAGGATTAAGATTGAGAGGACTAAAAGCATTATCCCAGGGGCCTTAAACTACCATTATAGGATTCTGAATATGAGGGATAACAAATCTCAAAGGGGTAATTATAGCACAACTTTATCAACAACAAAAGTAGATACTTTGTCTGGTAATGGAGATCTGGCTTTAGTAAGAGGGAAGCTCTTGGTTTGTTGTAGATGAGATGGTGAAGGAAACAAATCAAAATCACTTTATTGTACCAACTTGAACACAGGATCAACGACACCTTTAGCCCTTTGGATTCATGTATACCTTGAATCTACCAGATTGTAAAACAAAAGTGGAAAAGAATTGACCTTGCTTCAGTTAAAGATTGAGGCTTTAAACTATGCGTTCTTTCCCTATGAGTGTGGAGGTGAATGAATAGGCTATAAATGGATAATGGGTATTTCCCCAGCGGGGTCGCCAAAAACTATTGGTTGAATATTTTGTCTATCAACATACTAGTAAACAAAATAGGTCTTATAAGCCAAAGCAAAAAGATTAGTCATCCTAATGTGTGAGTTTATCACATCAGGAAGAGACTGATCTCTCCTCTCATCAAGGACAGGTTCCCTTTGGATATGCTATGTATATGTATAAACAGAAAATAATACTCAGGGATAGGACCAAACATCCATCTCTCTTTCTTTAGAGATGATGTATACAAAACAAAGGAAAAACTCAAGGGAATGACAAACAGCTCTCCTCTTCTTTTAGAAGAACTATTCAGCCAGCCACAAGAATACTCCTAGAAATAAAAGCAGAATGTAACTGAGAGTATGGTAACCAACAAATTGAGATAGAGCACAAAATCTCTACCTAAAATAATTAAGTGTAATATACTAAGGGAAATCAAAGCTCAAAGTGTTTTCAAATTTCTTTACACAACAATGAAAAGAAAACACACTGAAGGTTGCTATGGGGGCACAAAGTCTCTCCACAGTTGGTTCTTCATGACACCTTCCTGACTAATTTTACTAATCCTACTTGTTAAATCAATGGAATAGAAAATAAATCATGGAAATAAACATAAGAATAATTTTTTCAACAACAAAAGATATCATAGCATAAAGTCTAAAAAAGTCCCTTGCTTTCTTATTGCATTAATAGAATATGACCAACAGACTGACTACAAAGTCTCAATGATGCCTCTCAATTTGGGCAGAGTTTCATTTAGATTGTCAAAAAAGAGATCTAATTACAATGAAAGAAAGTCCTTTATATAGCCACTTGAATAAGGGCTCGAAAATAGTAATACATCATGATGCATTGGGAAATGTTAGGAAGATAGGTTGGAACTTTGGGGCATTTTACCCATTTGATCTTTTCAATGTAGATAAACAAGCCATGCAATTGAAAGATTACAACTTTCAATGTCCACTTGGCAGTATGATCTTTTATTCATCATTCCTCCTTTCCAGATTAATTGAATCGGGCCTTGGATTCCTCCATTATTCTATCTTTCCTCGCTTTTAGCTAGATTTTGTCTTGAATTTTAGAAATACATTCATGTCTGTAAATCAAAGGATCAACGGCTATTTCTCTATCTTTAAAATTGACGTTTACATGCCCATCAATGTGATCTCAATGGCTATTTCACTATCCTAAATTTGATGTATTTGGGGGCGTCACTGCTTGGTCTTCTTTTGGCTTTTGACTTTACCTTTTCAGATTGGACTTGCTCTTTCGGGCCTTGAGAAATGGCCTGTGTCAAGTCAGAATGATCCTTCATTTTGGCCGCTGAGAGTCCCGCGCAAGGGCGCTTGCCCTTCGGGGTCTTTTGGTAGCCCTTTGCTTTGGCAGTTCTCGCAGACAAATCCCCAGGCTAAGGCTTTCGTGAAAGTTCCTAGTGGACATTTTCCCCGGGGAAAATTCTTGGGTGTTTTCTATTTGAGTCTACCCCACAGGGAATTCCTGCGAACATTTGTCCAAGGAAAATTCTCGTAGACAATTTGCCTGGGGAAAATTCCTGCTAATAAAAGTCCGTAGAAATTTGTTCTGCAAAGTGTTTAGCGAGTCTTCGGATTTGTCCCTGCAACCACTTGGAATTCTTTCAAACTTTTTTTTCAAATGAATTCCTTGAGACAAAAGTCTGAAAGAGTTAAGTGTTAAACCAATTTTCAAATGCCTGAAACAAATCCAAATAAATTTACTTAACTATTTCTTTGAAAATAACCCTTTTGAAGGGTGTTTTGGTTGATTAAGTGTCCTCCACAAGGACACTTGTCCTTCAAGAAGTCTCTTTTTGCATTAAACTACCCCTTTGAACTTTGGCAATGAACCATTGGATGAACTTTAATGTTGAACCAATCGGTTGAACAAAAATTGGTTCAAGTTGATGGTTCAATGAATGAAACAAGCCGATGAACTTGCCTTTGAACCAACAGGAAATTTGACATTGAACCAAAATATTGAACCAAGGCTTTGAACCAATCCATTGAATTGGTTTAACGGTTCAATGAAGTGCGCCGAGCCCCTTTGAACCAAAGGTCGATGAATCATCCAATGAGCCAAGTGGTTGAATTAAGTGAATGAACCTACTGTTGAACCTATTCATTGAACCAAGACATTGAACAAAGATGTTGAACCAAGTTTTGGTTCAACGGTTCAAACAAAGCTTTGAAAAATGTCTTTGAACCTACTATTGAACCTGTAGATGTTGAACCAAAGGATGAACTGAAAGAATGAAGCAACTAAGTGAAAATAAAGAGTTAAACCACTTAGTTGAATCGAGCCATTGAACTGTCCCTTTGGTTGAACCTGCCATTAAACCTTGAACTCGTTGAACTTTGAACCAAAGTGGTTCAATGGTTCAAGTCACCTTTTTTGCACTCAGATGTCTGCCAATGAAGATTTTCAATTGAACCAATTCTGGGAAATTACCAAGCATTGAAAACCAATTCTTTTGACTGAAACCACTTGCAGAAGCCTTTGAACCTGTATAAATGAACCTGCCTGTAGAATCTGAAGATACAAAGTCTGTAGAAATCAACATGTAAAATCCATTGAACTTGACTTGCAAAGTCTATAGATTTTTTGAGAAGCTTTGAAATGAGAAATCTAAATGTCTAAGACAAATTTTTGAAAAATGGAAGATACAATTTTGGTCTGTAAGACCAAAATAGTTCAAATGTTGTCCCAAAAATGACTGTTACTTTTGGGGGACAACAATAAGCACCTTCAAAATTGATTCATCCAGTAATAAATCATGCTATGTCACCTTCGCCCTTTACCTCTAAAGACCTGAGTCCATCAAGAGAAGAAGGGGAACTTATTGTTCATGAATGTGTTAGAGAAATGTAGGGAAATAGGGATCAGATACATAATTTAGATGTCACCATATTTTATAGGTAGAGTGGTAGAATAGAGAGGGTGAAGAATAGGAAGGAGATAAACATTAATACATGTGAAGAAGTTAAATTTGAACAAAGATAAAATTTATTTACCTTAGCTAAGAAAGATAAATAGAAACCTGGTGGTCCAAAAGAATATGTAAAAGATTTATATAATTTTGTGGATTCTACTAGGTAGGAAATCAAGGAGATACATAAGAGAAAAGAGGACGCACAATAGAGGCTAATGTAGAGGCAAATTATACATGATCCTTATGAAATTGTTGATAGTGTGCATAGTGCAAGCACTGAGTTGTATGACATTTTGAATAGCATTTGGCCTTTCATAGATGAAAACCAATTAAAAATAAATAAGTTACTCAAGTTGTAGCACTAATTGAAGTAAAATGAGAAGAGACATTCTCATTTCATTCAATGTTTTAAGAGCAATTCTTTTATTCAATTAAACTTAATGTCTACTCAGGATGAAACATAGGCCTTAAATTATGTAATTATAAAAAGGAATATTGTTCTCATTTGACATAACAAGATGAAGGATATGCTAGCACATATTATGAACCATGAAAAATAAGCGTTAGAAATTTTGAATAACACAAGGGTCACTAATATGTTCACCTCTACATGACAGTTGGTCAACATGCCAAATTTTGAAACTCCCCTTGAATCAAAAACAAATATATTTAAGGAGGAGGTAAAAGGAATGATATATAAAAATAAAAATGAGATTTTAAAACTAATTAATTTTGCTAAAGATCAGGTGATAAAGGTTAAATCCATTATAGAATATTTTAAGAGTACATAGGTCAAGCATACAAGGTTGATGGTTTAGGCTATCATAATATTCAAGCATACCTTGTTCAATTTTTATATTGTTAACAAAGAGTTTGAATACACTCATGCCTTATTTGAAAAACTCAAGGCTAAGGATGTAGCTTCAGGATCAACACCTAGCAAACAACCAACTATAAGTATCACAACATCATCATAGAATTCCTAATTTATCGAATAAGTAGTCATGCATACTCCCAATGGGCCAGTCTTGATCCCTTAAGGTACTACAATGGCCACTTCAATTTCAATAGTTATCACTCTACTAACTCCTTCTAGCAGTGCCACCTCAACACCCCTCTAATTATACATATGTATTTGCATGTTTGGCTATGTTAGAATACTAGTTCAAAATCTATTTTTCCGTGTATATATTTTAATTTAGTCAAAGGATTATATGTTGAGAAATTCATTTGTATATGTATTCTTTACATGAGGGTTGACACAGTTCTATTTTTGAATATTTATTTTTGGAATTTGCTTGAGAAATTATACCTTCACTATCCCATGCTTATTTATACTTATATCCTCTTATTCCAAATAAATGAGAATTATATTTGATGTGCAAATCTTGTTTCTTATCCAAATTTGTGGATTGTGTAAGAAGTTGTATCATTTCAATTTATTAGTCTTCTAGTTGTGCATGAGTTATATTATTTTCATATAGTTATTCACATTGAGTTATTACTGATTTGAATGTCTCCTGCATATTGATTATAATATTCTCTTGTAGATGTGTAAGAACAATATTAAAAATGTGGTGACCTTTGATCAAATGTGCTTTAGTTTTCTTTCTTATGGTTCCATTCAACTCTTAACTGTGTTTGATTATTGGTGTTCTACAACAACATGTGGCAGACATTGGTCCTTGGTTCCTTATCTGACCTTTAATTCAAATGTTCCCCTGGAAACACTTCATCTTATGTGGTCCAAAGGCCTTATATCCTATCTTACCTTCCCTCTTTTTGAGTTTCTTTGAATTACTACCCACCTTAAGTTAACCACTCAATTATCCACCCATCTCAAGTAGATTTAGATTTATCCATAGCTAACCCATCTGTGGTAAACAAATTGTTTCACTCATCACTATTCCACCAACAAATTGTTTACAAAATTGAATACCATGCAACTCGTGCCTTGAAAGTGGTGAAACATTAGAGGCTACGTCATAAATTTTTTGAGGTGTGAATAAAACCCACATCAACAAGGTTGTATCATGGCAAGGCAAAGTGAAATTGATTTAGATCTGGGCACTCGTTTGGGTAAGGAGAGTGCCTTAGCAAAGTATCAATCCCTTATTTTTTATGTTTTGCTTCTAATTGAAATAAGGTATTTCCTTATTCCTCCCATGGCACCTTGTTGGCTTTTTCCCCTAATCTCTTGCCCTACCAAGCTCCTTGTGTTCTCATTATCTTGCCTCCATTCTCTCGCATTTGGTTGCTCATGTTGTTCTCCATGTTGTTGAAATTGTTGGTTGTTTTCTTACCTGAGCTCTATGAATCTTTTTGCATGCAAATCTAGGTTATTTCGTTATTTTTTATCACCTTTTGCTGAATTCTCACGTCTGCATTTTCCCTGCATGTAGCAAATCTGGTAGGAGTGTCTGCAAGGTTTAAAAATTGCATGGAAAAAAATGAGAGTGTTGAGAGCATATCCAAAAATCGATTAATGACAATAGAATATTACATCACATTCCAATATAAACCACTATCATGGTGGTTATTCTTAATCAACAAAACATATTAATTGACATGAGTAGAGAAAAAAACATAATCACTATCAATTTGAATGTGAAAAAAATATTTAAGAATTATAGTTAATATATATTTAATCTTTGATGTCTTGTTCTTTAAAGATAAAAGTGTCTAGGTTTTGAAAGGAAATGATGAATAGATACCAAGCACTAGGACATTGAGACACTTGATGCTATGTAATTAAATGCAGTGGAGGGCCCATCACCATCATCAACGATGTTATTTGTTTTGATTTCATATTTCTTGATGGCAAAGTATATGAAGGGGTTATCCGGAGCAAAAGTCCATGTTTCGTTGTTTATCATGCCAATCATCACAATTACATAGAACGTTTTTGGCCGCCATAACTAAACCAAAAGTTCCAAAAAAAAAAGCCACGCGTATCAAACATACAGGTTCCGAAATCCCGCACAAAACTGCGTTGACCATCCACTGCCCACCTTCCGTCCATCGACATCGGGAGGATTCAAAGCCACAACAAGTTCCCGGCCGCATACCTTGGAATTTCTCTGCGTGTCCATTTGAAAACATAAGCCACTACGCATAGGATGCCCCGAAAATGTAGAAAAAAAATATTATATTACTATGTATTTAATGTTTAAACGGTAGCTATATTATAATATAAGTAATGTCAATGTTCCGATGGAATTGCATAGAAAAATATATGAATAATGTCAAAGTTCCGATGGAATCGCATAGAAAAAAATATGAAAAATAAAAGTTTAAATATAAAATAATTTCATATTTTTTAAGTTGTGTTTGCAGCCTAAAAGAACGTTGTTGGGAGTGATACTAACTAAAATTATTGTAAAAAAATAAACAATAAATCAAACCTATATATGAACGATGTTCCTTCAATCTTCATATTTTTATTTCCATCAAGTTTTCGCATATTTTTGTAGCGCACTTGGGTATCGTTTGTTAATAGAATAAAATTATTGCCATTAACTTATTTAATTTCTTAACGTATTTATATTTGAATTTGAAGTTATAATTCTAAATTTTAATTTTATATAAAAACTATATATAAACATTATAAATGAATACTTTTTAATATAATTGTTTGAATTTTTAGGATTAGAAAATTTTCACATAAATATATTTATAAATTTTTTTATTTTATTTTTTATTTTTAATGTAGATTATGAAAATACTATTATTTTTATATATAAATTTGTTAGATTTTATTAAAAAATATATTTGAATTGTTAATAAATTTTATTATGTCGAAAAATATTCTTACAAGGGTATCTAAAAGATATTACAAGATATTAGTGTTGTGATGTTCGTAAGTGTATTCAATTTTATTAGTTGACATAATAAAAATATTATTATATATATTTTTTGTCATTTGTAAGCTTCCATGAATATGTTGACTTTTAAAAGCCAACATAACAATTTTTTTTTTCACTCAAGACAAAATACCCACAAAATATAGACATATAAATGTTTACTTATGCTTAAAAGAGGGTTATTAGTTGTCATTTGTAGATATTATAAAAGTTAATATTTTACAAAATTAATTAAGAATTCTTATTTTATAATAACTATTAACTAGTATAGATGCTAAAGATTTAATACTTTCACAGTTATTGCAAATTAATTCACTAAGGAAATTGAATTGAAAGGGAATCTATCTTTTCTAGATGTGTTGATTTCTTAAAAAAATGGATAATTCCCTAATTAGGAAGGTTTATAGAAAAGAAACCTACACAGATATTTACCTACATGACACTTCACCCCATCATCTTATTTAAAAGGTAGGAGTGCTAAAAACTCTGGGCATTAGAGCTTTAAAATTTTGTCATGGTGACAACATTGATCAACAAATTGAGGAGTTAAAAGGGGTTTTTAGGATGAATGGTTATACATGTAATAAAGTCTCTATGGCCATTAAACAAGGTAAGGATAGTATCATAAAACATAAAGCGAAGGATCAATTAAAGGGAGGTCCATTAATGTTCTTACTGGATGTTGAATGTATTTCAAACAAGATTGATAGAATTCTAAAACACAAAATATCAATACCACCTTCATTCTTATTAATAAGATGAGAATGGCTTTAGGGTCTATAAAAGAACTTACATACTCTAGCTTGCATAGTGGTGTTTACATTGTCAAATGTTCTTGTAGAATCCCATACATCAGGGAAATGGAGATGTTGGTCTAGACTAGAATTAAGGAGCATGCAATTGATATCTATCTTGAAAGAAAAGAAAAATTAGATTTTTTTGAACACTCATGTAAACCAAACATGCTATCTGTATTGAAGATACCAGAATTGTCACCATGAAGAACTATTTTCAAAAATGTAAATTGAGATAAACATTTAATATTAATAAACACTCTACTAATCTTAACAGAGATGAAGGTTTAGAGATTGCTCATGCTTGGAAACCAATTTTTAACTATTTGTAGATTGGTTAATTTTTTTTCCCATATTTATTATTTATCAATATGTTTAACCTAATTCATACATAAACCAACTATTATAGAAATTAATTTACATTTGGTAATTTTTAATCATAATGTAACCCCCTTTTATTCCTAGAAAAGGTTTCTCCCAATACTTTAAGTTTTACATGATCTAGTATTGTTTTAGGTACAATTGGTCAAATTTTAATCAAAATTTTAACCTTTGGTGTTCCACTAATGAATCATGTTATTATAATCACCTATTATTATTATTATTATTATTATTATTATTATTATTATTATTATTATTATTATTATTATTATTATTATTATTATTATTATTATTATTATTAAATTTAGTTATTTAAAATTTTAGGTATGGTATTAGTTGTCAAAATAGAGATACAATATTGCATTAAAAGAGGGGTGAACACTTTTTACAAAAATCTATCAATAATTATCTTCTTACTTAATACCTCTTTTAACCATTATTATTTAAGAAGTGCTAGTTTTTTTTATTACACCATTAGGATTTTTATCGTAATAAAGGATCATAAGTAGTGATATGAAATAACGAGCTATAAACTGAAACATAGTTTTTCCAAAAATGTTGTGATATATATATATATATATATATATATATATATATATATAAGATGTCAAAAAATAACATTATAAAGGTACCTATATAATATTATATTTGTGACATAATATAATAGGTGTATTGAAAATAATATTTCATGACATGTTTGACATGTTGCATGTCTTTAACATTCTAATCATTCAATTTTTTCATCTTCCTACCTACGGCCACTTTGAAATCTCTAGAAGTTGATCCAAGCCCTAGGGCAGATCATGTAGAGTTGTTGTCAAAGGAAAATGCCTTCATTCTTTTTCCTAATGTTGAAAATGTTAGGACTCCTCTATAGGAAGTGACTAAGGGCCTATCGGTTCAGTAAAACCATGGCATAGGCAACAAATGGATGCATGTTTGCAAGCTATTTTTGGGTTGTCTGCATGGTGTGTATATGGAGGGTCCTTCATCTACTAAGAAGCATATGTGTTTAGATAAAAAAGGAAACCATGTGGAAAGGAATATTCAAGGTCATATTGTACCTCCTAGATTAGGGTTGTGTGGTCCTTGTAACAATAAAAAATAAAATTTCATATGTTATTACTAGACTATCACTGAGATCTATTTTAAACCAACTCAACCCTATTAGTTCAAATCCAAATTTGTTTTTAGGTGAAGAAGAGATCCAATTAGTGCTTGAAGAGGATGAATGGTTCTCCTCTAGGGGTCAAATTTATAAATTTGCTACTCTTTTGCTTAAGATCTGGGTCCTCCATGCATATATTTTTTATCACTAGCTATTATTTATGAAAGGTAGGGTAGACATTTACCCAAATGCTAAAATGTTTTTCATTGTTTTGTTTTCTTGAATTCAAGATTTTGAATAAATCCAATATTGGATATGGAGATTGTAACACCATCCATTATTTATAAAACCTTAGTTCCCTAAATTCAACCAACTCATTGAACCCTTCAACATCAAACCCATTGGAGTCAATCTTCCTCACCTATTGTTTCAATTTTGATCAATCATCTATCTTAAAGCAATAGGTAATACCATAGGTTAATTTAAAATAACTTACCATGCCTCTTTCCAATTTTATCATAACCTACATTAGAATCTTAGTTAATATTGACTCCTCCAAAGACTTACTTGATGAAATCAATCTTAAAGTTGGTGAAAATTCTTTGAGCCAACCCCTTAACTATTATGGTCTATCTTTTTAATGCTATAGTTTTTATGAGACATGCCATTTAAACAAAGACTACAGTAGCTCAAAGAGTAATAAGGATGCCACTTGGTGGAAACATTCACTTTCAAGTCATCTATTCATAGAAAATGTTGAGTCCGATTACAATGATTCATATCAAAAAATATTTATGTTGAAACAGTGCAAGCAGAGGTCATTGCCCCAAGCTCCCCTTCCAAAGCATCATGCTCACCCTGTAAATATTTATTGAAAGGTAGATACAAGGAGTCTAGACAAATCTAAACTGTCATTCCTTTCTCAGCGGATTCTAAATTGGATGGCAAGAAGGGTTGGACTATGGTACATAGGGAGAAGAGTTAAAAAAACAAAAAGCCTCGTAATTCAAAGTCTTATCCTCTCAGAGGTTCAACAATGTAGATTGACACATAGAGTCATTGCTAAAGTCTGTTGGGACATTAGAAGGTTCCAAAAGCATTTTAGATTAATTATTTGTTGGTACCTATTTGGTTTCCTTGTCCATTTTAATGTGTTTTGGATGTTTTGGACAACATATTCCTTGTTTAGTGATTTTATTTGTTGTGCTTCAGTTGTTTCCTTATTGTGGTTCAATTGTTCTTTCATTGTATGGGCTCGCATGCCTTGATAATTGTGATATAGTTTTGTGGGATCTTGACAAACCACTTGAGATTTTTTTTGTTGGATATTTTTAGTTTCTTATGTTTGTTACCTATTTTTCTAGTACAGACATTCATCAAAACCTTTCATTTGATTATTTTTCCTTATCCATTGTATTAGGTTGTGGGACTTGTCAATACGCTCATTTTCAATACATGGTTCTAGAGAAAATGTTTACCAATAATAATTTAAAAAATATTAACTTATTATTTATTGTCAATACGCTCATTTTCAATACATGGTTATAGAAAAATGTTTACCAATAATAATTTAAAAAATATTAACTTATTTTATTTATATATATATATATATATATATATATATATAAATATAATATTATATTTTTTTTGCGCATATAAGTTTCAAAGGAATAAAAACTAAGAGACCACATTTTTTAGAGTAATCTTTTCTATCCATCATTTTATTAGTTAATATATATTTTTAAAAATTCCACAATAATAAATATTAAAAGAAAATAAAAAATTGCTAAAAAGAATGACTATAATTAATAAATATTAACTATTAATAGACACTAATTCCTTCCCTGTTCTAATTCCGTTTAGAATCACATTTCTATAATTTATTAATATTTTGAACTTTCTTCCATGCGGGCGGCGTATCTCTCTTCAGATTTCGGAAGCAGATAACTTGGCAGTCGCGGTCACCTTCCGTATATCTCATATCACCTTTCCTTCAAGGTAAAACGTTAGCCAATACAAAGCATCAAAGTTGAAAGGCGTCATTGGAAACATGGGAAACATAGGTTTAGTGAGAGAAGTTTAACCAACATTCATAAATTGATTGATTTTAATTAGTTAATTAATTTAAAAAATAATTTTTAATTTTTAATTATAGATTTATATGATTAGTTGAAAGTGTGGACCTCCTTAATTAAAATATTGATTAATATGAGTGTTTCAATAATACTTCTTATATTTAATAATTTTATATTAAAAAACTTTTATTAAATAATAAATTTAATAAAAAAATAATAATTTTATTTTTAAATTGTAACAATTATTATTATTTTTTAAATATTATTTAAAATAAATTAGAAAAATGATCAATGTTTTCACTCTTCACAATAACATAAATTCTTCTTATTATTAAATAAAGAAGAACTAATACATGTGAAGTTTTTGAAGTTGAGGTTTAAGAAAGAATGTCTCAACAATTAATATAAATTTTAAGTTTAAATTGATGACAAATTGTAATTTTTAAGGAAGTATTGATGTCATGTGGGACATGTTTTATATAATTAATAAATATATATTTTTTTTAAAAGGGGGGATTAAAGCATTGTTTCAGAATAGAAGTGTTCAATTTGAAGAGATAGTCTTCTATATAAAATAAATTCTTCATCTATGTTTTATTAAAACGGAGAGGGAGGAGTCAAAGAAGAAACCAAAACATGGTCAAGGCATCACCATCAAAGTGTTGGAAGATGAGATCTTTGTAATAGGAGGTTGGTAGAGACATGGATAATACTACTTGAATTAATCTTCTAACAATTGATCAAGTCTTGTAAGTGTTGAAATTCAAAAGAATGTCATTTGCTTGAACGTGGATATGAAGATACTCATAGGTGAGCATGTAATTTTTTTATGAAAATTTTTTGAACAAAATAACTCGTTACTAAAAATAGTAGAATTGATAAAATTGTAAAACTAAACTATAATATAATTTTTTAATAAATTCTAAATAAAATAATTGTATGTTATCTATTGAGAAATTAAGAAAAAAAGATAAATTTGACCAATTCCAAGCAACAATGGAAAGTTTAAAAGAGATGTTTGAACATTTTTAACCTATCAAATGTAGGAAATTTTAGACTAATAAATCTTATATATTGATGTAGTCATTCTTCGAGAGATATGTCTTCATAAACAAATCACCACATATAGCGAGTAAACTTGACTTCCCAAATGTAGTGAAGAGAAAAGAAAATGATCCTAAATGTAAAATTCAAAATCCACTTATTGTTAAATTTGTCAGAAGCCTAAAAATATGAGTTAAGAATTATACATCCATTAAGAATGGAAATTAATTTCAATATATCAAAATTCCAATCCAAATATTTTCATTAAATGTTTGGTAAAAGATTTATAAAATTATATATTTGAAATATTTTATATTGTTAAATAAATTAAACATTTTGAAGCTATAAAATAATTAAAATCGTATTTTAAAAAAAAAAAAAATACCAAAAATAAGAATATAAATGTCATTTGACTTCACTATGAATAATAATTTGAAAAGTCTAATTAAAATTTTAAAAAAAAAAAAATGATTAAATAACATACAAAAAAAAGTTTTGACAAAAAAAATAAAAATAAAATACACTACTTTCTGGTTTAAGATAAAATTGTACCTTAAAAAACTTTCATATAAGTATTTAACTTATAATCGAAAACTCTAAAAGAATTCATGAATAAAATTATTAACTGAAATCAATATCATTATAATTTAAGTCTACAAGTTAACAGAGAATAACCAATGTAAATGAATTGGATTCATAAAATTACCAGTCATATGTAAATGCAACAGATCATATGTAACATAAAGTATGATTTTTTAAATCATATATCATAATAAATTATTGTAAATAAAATTATCAAAAACAAAAATAATATTTACATATATATGTTAATTATCATTCGGAAAGGGATGCCATTGGGGGAAAAGACATGAGCTATCTTAAATATTGTATTTCGTAATAAAATGTAACTTCATTTACAATAACACTCATGACTTCACATAGAATTAAAAAAAGGATCATATGATTTAAATTAACATTCTAATTATAAAATTAGAAGATCATTTAATGTACAATTTTTTCTTTAAACTTTCCATTCATATAACGGGATTTGGTACAAATGATGGGATAATTTCTGAATAAAGTTAATAGAAGGTAAATATAATTTTTTTTTAATAAATTTTTTATCATAAATAAATCGATTGTGATTATGAATAGGGGTTAGCGACAAAACTCATTAGCATTTGCATATGCATTGTTCAATGTGGATAACAAATATTTAGTTGAAATAAATAAATAAAATATACTGCCTAAAAATATTTAAGATATTATTTTGTAAACATGCATAATTATGAAATTCTAAACCATGAAATGTTTCATTAAATTTGTGAAAAAAAATACATTATTCTTCTCTTCATCTTGTTGTATTAATGAATATGCTAGAAATACATTTGTTTAGGTTAGAGAATATGCTAACAACAATAAAACCGTGTATAAAGTACATGTCATACAAAGAAATTTTGTCAAACATGTAAACCAAAGCAGACCAATATATGAATACAATAACCAACAAATAGATGGAAGGGTTAAGGAAAAGCAAGAATGAAATCCATTGATGAGGTTAAGTTTGTTTTAGGTTTTGAATGCAGACTTGGAGGTAATTTCTGCACTCCTAGAAAGAAAAACGCCAACAGTACATATACATTATATATATGCCATGTCCAGACATGGAGATAAACGCATATTTGTAGTCTGTTGAAAGCGCAGACGAGCTTTCTGAGTCCGTTGAAATCCTTGATTGATATGGAATGTTGTTCCGCTTGAGTTGAAACAGCTGAGAAAAAAAGAATGGTGGCGGTGTTGCTCTTGGGCTGAGTTAAAGAAAAGAAAAGAACAGAACTTGATATGGCAACCACGTTAATGCTGTTGGACGAAAAGGCTGCTACGGGAGGTTCGAACCCTGCACGTGGTGAATACAGAGGAGGTCAAAATTTGTTTGTGGCATGTTGAACGGCTTCCAGCAGATGCACCGCTCAGCGTGGAGATCAGAAGCTCGTGTAGGATGGATCCCATGCAAAACCGAATTATTATGGCCATGCTTTAAAATGCCAGCCCTCGGAAAACATATCACCGCTCATCCCTGCAACGTGAAGCCGCCACCGCTGCAAGCAGAAGGACATGATTAAGCGAAGGAAACAGAGTAAGAGTTTGATATATCCGAAGCCGGCGATAACAAGTTAATCTTTCAACCAATGAACAGGGATTAAAAATAATATTTTATATGCTCGGTTAAATATCTTACAGTTTCCTGTGGCAAAGGTTTGAACATATTTGTCGACATGCAAAACAACATAATTCGAATGGAGAGAGAAGCAAAGATTAACAACTTAATGAAAAACGAAGTATATAGTCCCTCCCTCCGGGACTAAAAATGAGATAAAATTTTAAATAGTAAAGATTTCACTTACTCTATAAGGTAAGATAATAATTAAAATGCCTATATGAGACATGGTCCTTAATAATTTGAAATCCCTTTTCGAAGATTGTACAAGCTTTAATTTTAAGACTTTATCTGAAGTTAAATTTATGCTACTAATAATTGTACCACCATAAATTATGGTTATTGCAGAAGCGTTTGTTTCAAAAAAAACATCTCCTATTCACTTGATAAAGTGTTTGATAGACATAAAAAGTTTACAATTGATAAATCAATAAAAATTCCATGAAATTTTAAAGGGGCTTTAGTGATAATAAATTTATGAAATATTGGTGCATTATAGACCTTATTGCCATAGGGAACACTTATATAAGTTCAATGTTTGATAAAAAAAATTTATGTTATAGACCTCTCAATTTTCAGAATGAGCCACTTAGCTTAGAAATTAGTAATTTATTTATGAACATTAATATTTCTCATTTCTCTTGTATTTTGAGGAAAGAAAAATCAATTTTATGAAATCTTGTGTTTGCTTAGAATAAACCAAAAAATTCCCATGAGATTTTTTAGATGAGACCCAATAAATTAAATAATAAACATGAGTACCTACCAATTTTTTAATCCATACTTAAAAATTTGTAATTAATGATAATGGTCCAGGGCTTATTATTAAATATCTTATCCTCAACCCATTAGAGAACATACTACCAAAGACTGCCAAGTGGAATTTCAAAAATTAAGTAGATGAATATAAATTTAAACTTATATCTATTCTCAATCCACTTTAAAAATTCAAAAGATTCAGTGACTTGATCATAGGCATCATACTTTTCTGATATTATTGTAGGGTGAATGAAAAAACACGGATGAAAGATGAGGCTATTTTAGAAAATAAAAAATCATTGATTACAAAGGGCGATCATTCTTTTAAAATGGGTACACACAATTTTTAAAATTAAATAGGAAACATAATTTAAAATGGTTCATTATCAAATTTAAATGGCATACACCCTTTGTAACGATAAATGGTGTACACCTTTTACACTAAAAAGGGCATGCACCCTTTGCATTATAAGGATGTATGCCTTTTAAAATAAATAAAAATATTAAAACAAAACTTAAGCCACACTTTATTCCATTGCAATTTATTTCTCATTATTGGAAACCATTGAGGAGAGAAAATTAAAAGTCGTGCATGTTGTGTCTTAAAAAATATTCTCGAAGCATCTCCACCAATCATCAATGCTTCC
This sequence comes from Torreya grandis, assembly GCA_037957365.1. NCBI lineage: Eukaryota > Viridiplantae > Streptophyta > Pinopsida > Cupressales > Taxaceae > Torreya > Torreya grandis. The sequence continues at coordinate 650,581 of JARHVA010004860.1, forward strand.
ATAATGTTCCCAAGTATGTCATTTTCTTCTTTAGGGTATGTTTAGGATTTGTAATTATATTTTGTGGCATGCATTATTTATAATAAGCACAAAACAATGGGGGCATTCAAATTGAAATTGAAATTATATCTTGAAAGCTTTTAACTACATAATATAAGTGTTTAATTTTATAATATTAGGTTGATTTTATTAATCTATTTTTTTTTTGAAGAAAATTGCCAATAACATTTTAATAAAAAAACTCAATAGTTTGATTTCGTAGAAGAAGTATTATAATTATATCATCAATATAATTTAAAATGGTAAAATATGAAAATTAACTTTAATATTTTGCATTAATATTAAAAAAATAGTGCACTTAATTCACTTGATAATACGTTATAGGCCATTTATAATGAAACACATGAAATGTCACTTCCTATCTTAATGTAATGCTACATGAAAGAGATGCATTGCAAAATTATTATTTTGATAAATTTTCAGATGAGCATACTAAAATTTAAAAAGGAAGAAGTAATAATTATATGCTTTGTTTCATATACCTAGGACCATCGAACCACCACCAAAAATTTGCAAACATGTTAGCATTAGTTGGTGTATTCATGGAGAGATTAAAAATACTTTTGGGATACGTGGTGGATGGTGTTTTTATGATCCTCCATATAATAATAATGTGGTTTCATTGTAATTTTTAAGAAAGATTTATTTTGAGTTGTCTCCAATAAATCCTAAATTATTTTTTCATGAAGGCATCCCAAGGTAGAGGAGGTGGGTCTTCATTAGTGCCAAGTAGTACCAAAACAACCAAAACCACCCCTAGAGAAATAAAATGTTCATAACACATATTGGCATCCCTACAATCCTGCATCATAATTCATAGATGGACACCCTTTGGGTAGTTATTACTCTCACACATGTTATGATTGACCATAGGATGTATACACTTAGAACCACAAAAGCTAAAAATGGTGGCACATGTAATAGTGTCCGTTTTTCTATTAGTGCTTCATGTGGTGGCACAACTAGTAGACATATTACAATTCTTGTACATCATTTCACATCATGTAGGATGAAGTATACTAGGACCACTTATTAAGGTTAGGACATATACGTGTTGCATCTACCAATCTACTAGCCAAAGATGGAGATACTCGACACACATTTGTACAAGACATTAGGATACAACAACATATGTCATCCATTATTAATTTAAATCCTCATGTTACCACCTAAGTAGATATGCATGAATTATTTGATTCACCATATTCACTTAGGTAATTAGTTATAAATTTTTCTATGTATCTAAAGGAATATTAAGTCTATCTTATAATGTTTAGTTAATTCAAGGAAAATTTTACTTACTTCATTTCTTTCTTGCATAAACAATGATCGATATCATGGGCACCATACCTAGATTAGTCTATACTTTTTAGGCTACAATTAACACTATAGTACCCTAAAATCAAGTTGGGAAATAAGATTTTCAAGTTGTTATATTATATTAATATTTTGTATACAACATAGTTTCATGTTGTGAAAGTAAATTCTCAAGTTGTAATATTGTTTTTATATTCTATATACACCATAGTTTTAGTGTGTTTTCTTGTTTGGCCTTTCCCTATACTATTGAGAGAAAGAGAGAGATAGGGAAAGAGAGGGAGAGAAATAGAGAGAACACTGCATTATCTCCCTTCTCACTCTGTCTCTTTCACTCTGTCTTGTTATCCGTATTTCTCTGTGTGTGTGTGTGTGTGTGTGTGTGTGTGTGTGTGTGTGTGTGTGTGTAGAAGGAATAATTTGAATCTATATTAAATAGGTTATGTATTTTTTTATTTCTTTTTTCTATTTAAATAGATGATGATAGATGTTCCTAGTGCCCTATATCAATTTAAAAAAATTGATGATAATACTTCAATTAGCGTTACAATTCCATAAAATTCTCTATCTCTCTTTATTTAGAAAGAATAATATAAATTTACCTTAAAATAGGTTTTATTTTGCTTATTTCATAATTTACCTCTGTAATTCATTACTTGTACATATGATGAGATATACTATGGGTACACTATTTGGATCCCAAAAACCTATGATTGTTGTTGCAGTTGTGTCCTAAGATCATGTATCTTCTCAGCACCAGTTGATTAAGAAACAAAGACTCGAGAGAACAAAGGGTAAAATTCTCCATTTTAACTTTAAGTAATGATATTTGCTATATAATATTTTTATTTATATGCACATCTCTAAACCTATGTGTATGATACATATGATTCACAACCACTGATATGTTTGAGGTCACATAGACCTAGGTAGCCATTTAGGTGGCATTTGGTGAGTCCATAATCACACTATTTTCTCTTGTACCCAAAACTCACTTTTCGAAACAAAAGTTGGTCTGTATAATACAACTTTTGAACTGCGTAGCCAATCCGTAAACTGGGTCCGCGCTCATGTCGGGATGGACGTATAAATCCAATAATGGACGTATAATTATAAAAACATGATTTGTGTTCATATTTTTATGAACAATGAATGTTTCACTAAGTATATATCAAAATTTGGAAACTTTAATATGCTATTTCATCCCGCCGGCCCTCCCCCTCCGTCTCCGCACCGCAACCCCTCCCCCCTCGGTAAAAGAGGGAAAAAAAAAATAAAAAACACCACCACTCAGCTCAACTCTTCCTATGAAATCGCTGAAGAATCCGGATTAGCTTTTATTATTAGTAAACAATTGTGTTTTTCTTTATACAATGCTTGGATAGTTGTTCCTCAAACTCTATACATTCCTTTAATCTGAAACAATTCCTATAATCTGAAAAAAACAAACTATATGAATTTAGACGATGAGAAATTGTTTTCCCAAGTGGATGTTATATCACTACATTGTAAGAATTCTCGAGAGGAAATAAATGTCTTTTGACTAGGCTACCAACCACTTAAATGATTGAAGACCCTTGATAAGGAAATGTAGAACATTTTACTCAACAAAACAGAATGTCTAGCTTTTGCGATGTTAGAAATGCACTTTTGATTGAATAAACTTTGGTAGAAATGATAGGTTATTTAGAAACTGGAATGTATTCGGCTTCCCAATGTAAAAATAATAACGCTACATGACCTCTGAGGAAGCACACAAGGTATTTCATAATTGACGTGGAGCATATGTAGCAAAACCAGGACCTTGTTTGTAACTCACCAAAAAAATTGGCGAGTGTTTAAAAATTACGTCTTTATTTGTGCATTAAAAAATTCAATTAGTAACTTAAAATATTTATAAAAATTTAAAAATATGAATTTTATCGTATAATTATTATTGGAACACATTGATATATCTATTATTAGTTAAATAATAATAAAACAAGGATGGTTAGAATAATAATTTTTTTGGTTGGTATGCACGACCTGAAATCCAAACTAATAAGAAGGTATGACTCAAAATGAAAAAATATCAACTATGCATGGCATCTCAAAATCCACAAGATTACATCAAAAAAGATAAACATCTCATATTATTAGGCACATACCATAACCCTAGAATGTGGTGGAGGTGGATAAGCAATAGAAGGATGGGTTCACCAAGCAGAAGGCTCAACTGAATGAGGATCAAGCACAACCAAACCAACCTGAGTGTATCAAGGGGGCGGGGGCAGAGAGAATGAAAAAGTGATGCCCCAAATAGAAGGTGACTGAACAATTACTATCAACTAGATCATTCCGTACATAATTTAGACCCATTTTGACGTGTTAATGGTAGACTCCTTCCACTCCACCCTTGCTCCACTCTCTAACTTCTCATCTCCCCTTACCACTAAGGAGGAACCATGGAAAATTGGTTTCCACTATGAAAGTGGCTTCACCAATGCCTATATATTTGTGACAAGGAGTAATGAGGTGGTTGGTTTAACTGGGCATTGTTCATAGTGCAAAGAACACTTCCCTATTGGTTGAGATGCTCCTACAAGAGTTGAAACTCAAGTGCCACCTTCTCAACCTGAACTTGGATCTACATAAGAGCCAAAAAGATGAAAAACAACTTTTCATAAATATAAAAAATGTGAAGATGGTTCTTCATAATTGAAAATAACTGAGTTCCTATATTCCCATACCTGAAATAAAATTATTGCTTTGACGAATTTCAATATAAAAGTGATATATCTTAGCCACTAAGCTTTATCCCCCCTGCCCCCCGCCCCCCCCCCCCCCCCCCCCCCCCCCCACCCAAAAAAAAAAAAAAAAAACCATGCACGAATAGAAGAGATCTAGTTGGAAAGTTTGGAAAAAGTTATGGATCCATTTCCATATATATTGAGCACTTGGACATGTCTAAAATGTTTATTTGAAACACGTAGGTCTAAAACAGGGTGAACATCTGTATTGACAAATTCTAATGTGCAAGAAACACTCTTGAAGAGAAAAAACTCCCAAGATTTTATGCTTTCACAAGCCATGCCATAACAAACAACTTATTTGGAGAAATTCTATCATAATTTTTTATGCTCAACCTTTCATATCATCATATGTCATAAAATATTTTACCTTTCACAAATAAATCCTAGGGCCCCCCTAGTAAAGTGCATGTGGAGGAAAACTATTGGATAATTATTTAAAAATAAAATAATGTATTTGATGTCAAATTTTACATATTTTTAATCATAAATGAAGTGTATATAAAATTTTAATAATAAACAACTAGGCATTGGCACTTTGATACAGTATGATTGTTATTTAACTACACTTAAAGGGCCAATCATCATTATCAACTATTGTTGTTTGTTTCAATAACTCGTATCTCTTGAAGCTAAAGTATTTGAAAGGGTTCATATTATTAATAATATTATCCATGATATTAAAACATTTCATTCACTTTTGATAAAATTTAAAAGGTATTTTATCTTTTTCAATACATAGAATAGGTTGGACATTTTAAAAATCCAATATGAAATGAAATGGAAAATTTTGTGTAGACTATTAAAAACTATTTTTTCATTCGATAGGGTAAAAAACTAGGTTCTCAAAGGAATTGGAACCTTGTACAATAGATAAAAATACAAATCATATAATATCACATACAATGCCTTCTCCTATGGACAAAATAATGTAATACCAAACCAACAAACAATAAGTTACCTAAACATCAAACAACATAAAAAAAATGGGAAGCATAAACTAAAAAAAATTCAAGCAATCAAAGAAAAAGATATTATCTTCTTCTGTTAACTACTCATCAATATTTAGTAAATTTCCAACATAACTTTTTTCCTCTATTGGCTCTTTATGAGGGACATGGCTATTATTGATTCTTCCTTTCTGCTTTATTCTCACCAATGTCCATTCTTTCTTGTTATTTAGATTTGAATTAGGAGAGAAGAGAATAATTATTTTAATCTAACTTGATTACTAGCTACTTCCATTTAAGATTTTATCTTTATATTGGGAGCTTAAAATTATCATGGTGTCTCCCTTCACTCTATAAGGACCCTTTCCAGCTATAAAATTTTCCTTTAGGTCATGGTATTTAGGATCTTTCAAAGATGAGTTAGATTATTTTCTATTAGAACTAATCCCTTCCATGGTAAGATGGATAGAGCGGAAAAATTTCCACTCAAGAGGTTTCTTTCTTGCTTTTTGAGTTTATGTGTTTTGTAGATAAGTGGGGATTCTCGAAGCAATAATGGTAGTAAAAATATAAACCTTCATAGTCAATATTCTTATTCCATATTTGATGCTCAACTTCCATGTTTATTTTTACAGGTAGATTCTTGGAAATGTGTTTTTTAATTAATATTTTGGCAATGGTAGTATTGGAGAACAAATTAGTGGCTAGGTTAGTTTTTTGAAACTCTCATATGAGATTACCTATTTCCTTCTGATAGATGTCAAACTAGAACTAGAGAGGGAGATGAGGAAAATAAACCCAAGTGGGTTTGACATTGAATTATTCTATTAGGGGGTTGAATTATGCAAACCATGGTTTCATGACTATGGGATGGTGATCCAAAGCCCATTATTTGTTTTTAATCAATTCATTATCCTCTATGTGATTAAATTTTACTACAATTTTTTTTGCACAAGTATAAATCTCTAACTCACCTTTAAAAAGAGGTTTTCAATTCTCTATGATATAAGCATGAAGGATTGGGACTTTTTGTTAGAGATTGACAAATCTAAAAAAAATGTCTTACTATGAGTACCATTCTTCATTATAGCATTATTTTTGTATCTTCCACTCCAAATTCTAAGAAATGTTTGGTGTGTCATACACACACACACACACACACACACACACACACACACACACACACACACACACACACACACACACACACACACACACACACACACACACACACACACACACCATTCTTTAAAAAATAAAATGGGGACCAAATATTTCCTAAATATATTTATCTAGGGTCATCAAAGCCTTTTAAATCCATGCCATTATTCTTAACTTGCATAAGTCTACATTTTTATTTGACATAAAAAGTTACAGAAATAAAAAAAATTGAAAATCAAAGCTTGTGCAAACTTTTTTTTACTTATAATAAATCTTGGATTCTCATAATTTTTTGTGATTTATTTGGACTAATATAATATATGTATTTCATCATTGTGTTTCCTATGTTTTATATGTCTTCAAAACTATTAGTGAAAACTTATCAAAAATTATAGGTTGGGCCTTGATTTATTTTATCTAATAATTTAAAAAGTGGTGTTCGTATGTTACTTAGAGCCTTCATGACTTCATAAATTTGATTAATTCATCTGATGTGACAGAGCTCTAATAGTTTGATATGTGTCATTTATATTTTATAAGGAACCTTTCAATTTTTTATAAATTTTGAAGTGTTCAAAAGTCTCTTAGCTTTGAGTATAGGCCACATGACATGTTTATGTAAACATAGAAATATCAAAGATTTAAAATTTAATTTAATAAAATAATGGTTTTGATATTATATAGTATCAAATTAGTATACAATTGGCACCATTTCATTACCCCAAATCTTAAGAGAACAAAAGAACTATGTTATGACTTAAATGTTATGTGGCTCTAAGTCTCTAGATCCCTTAGGCCTCAAGATCAAACCATGTGTCAACATTTCATAAATATAGATCATTCATAGGGATAAAAATAGTTCAAAATATTAATATGCTTATGCCTCTAAGCTTCAAAAAGCCAAAAATGGCTCCATATGGCACAATCATGTTAACTTATGGCCTTAGAGCATACAAAGTAGAATTGAAAATATAAAGTCATAAGTAAATGAAAAGTGGATAAGTGTCATAATCAAGGATATATATGTCCAAAGTAAACATGAAGGAAGTCTGAAAAAAAAGCAAATAATTTGATAAGCGATAAAATGATAACTATCTCAAGCAGGATGAATAGACATGCAAAGTTAATGAAAAGTTATAATATGGAAAACACAAACCCACCAAAATTGATTATCACATTCAAATTGAAACAATAATCAATTCAAAATCCTTTAGCTACATCTAATTCACACAAATTAAACATTCAAGGTACATAATTTGGGAGATATATGCAAATTTTAGTTAAAATAAACTCAATTCACCATTGATCTGCAAGTGAATATTATATTTTCAGTCTTATGTATGATCAAAAGCCCTAGTTTTTTAGTGATCCTAAGAAGTGGCTTCATAGAGTTTAAAAAATAATTATACAACTCAAGATTTATGAAATAGATTCATCTTCAAAGTGAACACATATTTAGGTTCTTTTTGACTACTCTTGTGCAAGAAATACTTAATACACGGAGATAGTGTTCGATAAAAACCCTCTCAAGTTTAAGTTCTTACATTACTTGCAACTCTTAAATGTAGTAAAATTTATGGCCCCATATTCCAAACATGACCAATTGTCAGTGGATGAAAATCAATACATTGATGACTTACTACACATCAATATCATGGGACTTCATCAAGCATTAGTAAAACTAGAGGTAATGCCTTCCATCAAAATTATTAGGGATTTATTTTTCAATGGTACTTTTTATACATATTTTTATACATATTTCAATTGATTATATTCATCAAATGGCATTTGAGAGGTGCCTTTAAATTCTAGGGCATGAGGTAGCCTATAACCAAGTCTTCGTCAATGTGTGGCTCGAGTATACTATCATAGAATGAAAATTAAAACAATGGTTGATGAAATTCCAAAGGTTAAGTCACAAGGGGACTATTTATTCTAATGGCATTATCAATTTTAGTATTTGGATTCGGATAGACATTGCCCTATTAAATAAATTCTATTATTTTCCTAGTATCACATATTTATAAGTGGAATGGTTATATTTGTTTAACATTCTATTAACCCAGGACAAGTTTTTTGTGTAGGGTGAGGTTATCAAGGTTAGGATAAGGTCTCAAATGGATAAGAATGAAAAAATTCCTATGAATGAAAACTTTACATGATGTCATATTTGCTAGATGCAGTCTTTGGCACAAGTCATAAGACAAAGGATAATTGTGCAATCATCTGGATAAATATTTTGATAATAGATCATGTGAATATTATTTATTTATGTTCATATAAAAATGCATAAATGATATCAAAAGGATCTAAGCATAAATATAACCTTAAGTATATTAGGTAATTCATGGAGATCACAAGTCTCAGCTATCTAATAACTTAAGGATAACCATTGAGAAATATGATATTACAGGGATTACCCTGATGTGACAATCATCAGGATTGAAAGAATAAGGGCACATCTTTTATTTATATGATGCCATGTTATTCAAAAAACTATACAATGAGAGGTAGTTTACTAAATTTATAATAATATAAATGAGGATCTAGGTTACAAGCATTTGGTTCATTACTTTAAAACTCCTCTAAGTATTACCCAATCTAATATGTGGCAAGAACCCATTTTAGTCAAGTGGGGAAAGTGAGAACCCTTTATAATTTTGATGAGACCCACTTTAGAGAGTGGGATATGAAAAGGAAAATAAGGAATTATATCCAAATATTTAAGGATAAAAATAGGTTGAACATCGCATATGGTCACTAAGGTTATGAGAATAATATAATTTTTATAAACGCATATGATGATTTAGAAGTATGAATTGTAATTAATAATGAAAAAATTCCCATGATGATAGCTAAGGCCATCTAATATAATCTAGAGATTATAAAGGAATAAGAAAATCAAATGGTGGAATAATTTGCCCAAAAATCATGGATCCATCATTGGCACCCATCTCAACCTCAAGATTCAGTAGGTCCAAGTCAATCTCCCTTTCCTACAATAAAAGAGATAAATTCACAAGAGGGAGGGTCTAGTAATGAGAAAGAAGAAAACCTCAAATTTAAACAAGATATTATTAGAGGTCTTATGGTCTACAACTAGCCTCTACACATCCATCTACTACTGCCATGATTTTGGGCACAACCACTATGGTTGATAAATTTACATCTCTCAAGGGAAATAAGAAGAACACATTATTTATGACACCTCTACCACCCATCACAAAAGTTACACAGGTATGTATTCTAGAGTTTCTGAAATCTTATTTCTCATCTCTTACACCCACTCCTCCATCTCATCAACTAGGTCCATCTACATCCACTCCCACTCCATTATCATTATTCCACATTATATTCCATCACCTCCACATATGTTATTAGTTCCTTGTGCTATGACTCCTTCAATTATTTCATTATACTACCAACCTCATGTCTCTCCCAAACCACTTACTAGAGGAGATCCAAATTCCTTAGAGATCTGTCCATAACTCAACAACTAGATAAAAGACCATCTTTAGTTTAACCACTATGGGAGAATTCCCTAATGATGAGGAAGCAAAGGAAGAATAACATAGATTCGTGATATCCTTGGTGGACTATGCCATTGATGAGAAGAAAGAAAATGCATAAATTGTGATAGAAGTAGAACAAATAGTAAGCGAATAAGAGGCCCTTAGTGAGGAAGATGAAGGGGATAGGTTGGAAGAGGTGAAATATCTAATATTATGAGAACTAAAAGAAGGAAAAATATTTTTTTGTGCTCTAGACCAACAAGTCATCACGGTAGAGCAAAATCAAAAGATAAATGAGGTAGTATCTTTTGTAATTATTTTGTGTCTATTATAGATATAACTACACATTTTTGCCTAGTTATTCCTACTATTTCTTTGTTCAGTACATTTCATTCTTATACTCTTTCACATTATGCAAAAATAAATACTCCTAAGAGGGTACTCCATTTTTAATATTTGGTTATTACTTTAAATTTCAATCTTAGAATGCCACCAGTCCTCGGGAAACGTTTAGTTCAAATATATCCACAAATGCCATAATTTTTATCAATACAGTTAGCCACTTTGATAATTAAAAATACCTTATCTTGACTAGATTTTTAGGTAAACTTGTTTCACAAAGGGAGATCTCACCATGGCATATGATTGGTTACCCCCAATTGTATTTCCCAACTCCTAACTCCATTAGTATAAGAGGAGGAACTTATTATCCCTGAATAGGTTAAATAAATACAGGGAAATAATTATGAGAGATATAATTTTGTCATTGAATTTACCATAGTCTCAACCATATCTGGTAGGTAGAGTGATACAATATAGAGGGTTAGGAATAGTAAGGTAAAAAATATTGATACAAAGGAATAAACTAAATTTGAATATAGAGAGAATATATTTCCCTTAGCTGATAAAGCTAAAAATGATCATGGTAATCATAATCAATATACAAAATATTTTTATAGTTTTATTGACTATATTCAGGAAGCAATGAAGGATATGTACAAGATCAAAGAGGATGCTTAATAGATGATACTACCAAATTTATATTATGTGTGTTCCTTGTGAAATTATTGACAGTGTGCATAGTGCATACATAAGGTTGTATGCCATTTTGAATAACACTAAATATTGTAGAGGTGAAATTTAATCATAAATAAATAAGGTACTCAAGTTGTGGCTCTAATTGAATGAATATGAGAAGATATTTAATTTTTTAATTCAATGTTCTAAGAAAAATTAGGTTAATTGGTTAAACATAATGTCTAGTAAAAATGCATCATGGGCTTTAAATTATGTAATTAAATTAATATATTTTATTTTTATACCCAAGAATCTTACTTATATTCAAAATATATTAAATTCCATGACCTAAAGGAAAAACTTATAGCTAGAAAGAGTCTTTATTAAGTAGAGGGAGATACCATGGTAATTTTAATCTTGCAGTCTAAGGATAAAATATCTAATGTAAATTAAAAGGAATAAAGTCAAATTAAAAAAATTATTACCTTTTCTCTTGATTCAAATCTAGATGACAAGAAACAATGGAGATTGGAGACAAGGAAGTAGAAAGGAAGACTCAATAAAGGCCCTATCCCTCACAAAGGCCAATAGAGGCAAAATTCTATGCTGAAGATCTAATGAATATTCATGGGTAGTTAGTGAAATATGGTAGGTTTGTGATTGATTATTTACATTTATTCTAGTTTTTGCTTATTTTTTGTTGTTGTTTTGTGTTTGGGAAACTTGTTGTTTGTCAGTTCAATATTGTTTTATTTGTCCACTAGAAAAGGTATTGTATATGAGACTAAATGATTTAAATTTTTATCTATTTAACAATTCTCTTAGGCCTTTAAAAACTTTGTCTTTTACCCTATAAAATTGAAAAAAAATTGCAATCTACATAAAATTTTCCTTTTCATTTCATACCAGATTTTAAAAATGGCCTTATTCTATGTATTAAAAAAGATAAAATGCATTTTAAAGTATATCAAATGTTAATGTAAATGGTCAATATCATGGATATAATTATTAATCATATGAATCCCTTCAAATACTTTGGTTTCAATAGATATGATGTCCATAATTGAAATAAACAACAATAGTTGATGATGACGATTGGCCCTTTAAGTGCAATTAAATGTAGATCATATAGTCTCAAAGTATCATTGCTTAGTTGTTTATTATTAAAAATTTATATACACTTTATTTATGATCAAAATTATGTAAAATTTGACATCAAATACATTATTTATTTTTTAAATAAATATCCAATAGTTTTATTACACATACACTTAACCATAGAGGCTCTAGGGTTTATTTGCAAAAGGTAAAATATTTTAAAAATATAATTTTAATATTGGAGATATATATAATATTTTTAATATTATAACACTTATCACTATTATAATATAAATTTAAATTTTTTAGACTCATGTAATTTACATATTAAAATATACAAGGATATAAATAAATTATTTACCCTCCCATTTCCATATTTCTTAGATATCCATGTCAACCCCATAATGATAATTTATTTCCATAAATTGATGTCATGATAAGGAATTACACATTGAAAAAAATCCACATAAGCACAGGATGATTGTTGTTATAGTTCATCAATCATAATAGACCCTGCTCTCAACAATGCCACTCAATTGTTTGCTTAGCATCACCATGGCAGGATTTGAGACTTTGACATATTAATGGCCAAGGGAGATAATAAAAAGAAGAATCATGGTTTAAGGTAGTAATTCATTCCTACAATAACCAATTTATAGGGTATATGATCTCAACTTTGGAGTGAAATGATGATCGGTCACTTTCAAGTTATAGTGCCAGGAAGATAGAACAATGGGTGTTTATAATGCATTTGTGGCTCAACTCATCATTGAAATAATTTTAGTTGAATTTTTACATTTATAACATTAATTTAAATACAATTAAATTTTATAAGTCAATTTCAAGTTTAAACCTTCATGTAGTAATATCCAAAACTAACAATATAGTGAGGATTTCATCACACACACACACACACACACACACACACACACACACACACACACACACACACACACACACACACACACACACACACACACACACAAAATCAATCAATGAACTCAATGTTTAATACAATATAAAGTGATCCCTTGTGGTTTGAACACCTTGGATGTTGGCACTACAGGCAATAAACCACACCATTTCACTAAAAGGTCTCCCTGATTCTAACTAATACATTTCATTTGTAATTGTGTTCATCTATTTCATTTAAACTTAAAAAATCTTATCAAAATTCTCTAGCTATCAAAATATACCCCCAATGTTGAAATAATAAATTCACTCCAAAATTTATGATAAAAATTTTACTCCCATTGAAATCAAGTAATCAAGTGGAATTATTGAGAGCATGGTATGATTTAATTAATTCCCTTTAAAAAGGCCGATCAGCTTTTTATATGTGGCATTCTTCACCATTATGTCAATTGATAGAAAAATTATGATAAAAGTTGTTCTTATGTGGGGTTGAAAAGCATATCAGATAAATTTGGAAATTGGTGGAAGGGTGGGGTTAAAATGGGGTAAATAATTTATTTATATTTTTGTCCACTTTTATAAGTAAATCAATCATGCATAGAATATTTTCTAGTGTTCATAAATTTTGGCCCATTAATTTTATTGAGGTTTTATTTTTCACTAAAATGAATATAAAGAATAGAATAATAAAATCATAATAAGATTTACTAGTTAAATATAATTTTAATTTTTTAAAGAGACATATAATATTATTTAGGAGTGAAATAACAATTTAATATTTTTAATCATGTTAAAAATTAAAAAATCAAATAATTTTGCACTCAGACTTAAATTTGGGTTGAAAATCATCCAATATCAAGAATTTAGTATATAAAGGATATTTTTATATATTTAACAACATATTAACTTGTATATAAAGTTATTAATAAAATCACTTAGGGGTAATAAACTCTAGGAAGTCTATTATTTTTTTAGATTTTTTAATTTTTCATGCAACTCCAATTTCAATTTGAGGTTTATTATATATTTTATGAAATTATTTTATTTATTCAATGTGAATCAATAAAGATTTTGGTTTCATGGAATTCTAAGTTTTATGTCTATTTAAATAATTATTATGAAATATTTTAAATATTTATTTATTTTTAAATAAATTTTTTATTACTAATTAAAATATATAACTTATTTAAAAATATACAATTATTTTTTTAACTAATATATTTCATTTATAACTATGTTCATCTATTTTTTTTTAAAACATGAAAAAAATACCTATCAAAATTCTTTAGCAATAAAAAATTAGCCCCAAGTTGAAATATTATATTCATTCCAAAATTTATGATTCAAATTTGACTCCCATGTTAATAAAGTAGTCAAGTAGAATTGTTGAGAGCAGGGAATGATTTAATTGATTCCAAAAAAAAATCAACTATGTATATGTGGCATTATTTCTTTGTGGCATTCTTTACCATGATGTCAATTGATAGAAAAAATTTCTGGTCAAAGTTTTTCTTATGTGGGGTTGAGAAGGATATCTAATAAATTTGGAAAATCAATTAGTTTTGAAGTTTATCAATTATATAGATGAAGTTTACCAATTAGTTTTTAAGGTAGAAGAAAAATAAAATATATAAAATTTTATAAAATCAACTAGGCCAAGAAGAGGAAAATCACCTCTAGGAAGGGGATGAGGTGGGTTTAATTCCATTAGAGGAGGATCTCCCTTTGGTGCATAAAATCAACAAGATAATAGATAAGGGTTTCAATTTCAACAAAGAAGAAGAGGATTTAAAAGAGGATGAGGTTATGGTGGTACTAGAGGGTGGTTTAGAAATAAATGCATGTCTTATTTTTGTTATAGATGTTGAGAAGAAGGACACAAATCATTTGAGTATTTGTAGTGTCATAAACAAAAAATGATTCAAGAGGACCACCCAAGAATGGATTTGGTTAAGGTTGAGGAAGAATAATAAAATAGATAAGTTACATAAAAAAACATTGGATAAAATATTATGATGAGGAGAACAATGATTTCTTGAAATTAAAAAAATGTGTAAAATAAGAAAGGTGGTGACGCATGGATGCAAACAAACATTTTTAGAATAAGGTACACATAGAAAGGTATGATATGAAAAGTAATTATTGATGGTGTTAGTTTTGAAAATATCGTTTCTAAAAAAATGGTAGAGAAACTAAGACTACAATGTTAAAAACAGCCTTATCCTTATCATATTTCATGGTTTAAGAAAAGAAATAAAGTTATAGTAGATAAAAGTTGTTTAATCAAGATTTCTATAGGAAAAGCTTATAGAGACGAATTATTTTGTGATGTTATTCCAATATATTCATGCCATGTGTTGTGTGGAATGCCATGTAAATATGATAGTAATTAAATTTATGATTGGATTAAAAAACATATAGTTTTTGAAAAGATGATACAAAGTTAGATTTATTACCTCTTAAACAAGAAGGGCATGCATAAAATATGTTTTTCACAAAGGAGATTATCAAAGATATGAATATAATAGGTTTTTATTTTTCATAAATAATAATTAAAGAAGATAGAATTGGTATAAATAATAGCAGAGGTAGTAAAAGTGTTTAAATAATATACAGATGTTACCAGATGGTTTACCAGTAAAGAGATAAATTCAACAGCATATTGATTTGATTTCAAGGTCAGATTTACCTAATCAAGTGTCTTATAGTATGATTCCAACATATTATGTATAAATAAATAAACATGTCATTATATTGGTGAGAAAGCCTATCGTAAGGGAGAGCATAAGTCCATATACGACATCAGCGTTGTTAACTTTAAATAAATATGAGTGATGGAAGATATGTGTGGATAATATGGAAATTAATAAAATTACCATAAAATATAGATTTCATATACCTAATTTAATGATATGATGCATGTTCTTATAGGAGAAAAATACTTTACTAAGAAATAACTAAGGAGTGGTTACTATTAGATTAGAATTCCTGAAGAAGATGAATGGAAAATAAAATTAAAGACTAGGGATAGATTATATGAGTGGATGTTGATGCCATTAAAAATATCTAATGCACCCAAAATATTTATGAGGGTTATGAACACAATGCTATATGATTATATTGATAAGTATGTGGTGATTTATTTTGAAGATATTTTATTATTTAGTAAGAATAAAGTCTAATACATAAGGCATTTATGAATGGTTTTAGGATTTCTAAGAAAAGAGAAATGCAAAAAAAAATATGAAGTATAAGTTTATGTAGAATAGTTTGGTATTTTGTGGTTTGTAGTTTAAACTCATGATGTGATAATGAATGAAGAAAGGGTAAAGGTAATTGTTGAGTGGCCTATTATAAAGATCAACACATACGTAATAAGTTTCCATGGTTTAGAAACTTTTTATAGAAATTTCATTAAAATGTTTAGTAGCCTTGTTGCACAAATAATAGATTGAATGAAAATAGAGTATTTTTAATGGAAAAAGGAAAAAACAAAAATATTTTAATTGTTGAATAAGAATATTGTATAAAAATCTATTTTTAAAATGTTTGAAGTGGATTGTGATGCTTCAAATATGGGGATTGGTGTTTTACTGAGTCAAGAGGAAAATGCCAATTGTATATTTTAGTGATAAATGGAATGAGGTAATAAATTATTATTATACATAGGATATTATATTGTATGCTATTGTACAAGCATTAAGGCATTTGAGACATTACCTAGTGCCTAAAGAGTTTATCTTATTTTCATATCATGAGGACCTAAACTATGTAAACACAAAAAATAAGTGAAATAGTTAGCATGTAAAGTGGGCCTCTTTCTTATAGTTCCATATAATTTTTGATTTGAAATATAGATAAGGAAAATAAAACCAAGTATTTGATAATTTCAGAAGGAGAGTAGTATTGTTAATTACTATGGTGAGTGAATTAGTTTGATTTGGATTTGTTAAGGGATTATATGATACCAAGCAAAATTTTAGAAAGATGGTTTATGAATACAATAATATATGAATAGGTGAGATAAGAACTATTAAGGATGACTATCTTATACATGATATTTATATCTTCGAGGTAAAATAAATATGTATTCTAGTTGGGTCTCTCAAGGATGATATTATAAGATAGTCAAATAATGGTGGTTTGGTTAGGCATTTTGTTAATACTAAGATAGTAGTTTTGGTGGATGATAGGTATTTTTGGCCAAAGATGAAGATAAACTTGGAAATGTATGTTTCAAGATTTAAGATATGATATGTGGCTAAAGACCATGCAAAAAATATAAGGTTTTACATGACATTATCAGTTTGTAGAGGACCATGGACAACTTTGAGTATAGACTTTGTGTTGAGGTTGCCAAAAAAAAGAGAGGTAATAATTCATTATTTGTTATTGTAGACATATTTTGTAAGATGGGTCATTTTAAAGCATGTATGAAAACCAATGATGCCACTAGAATTACATGATTATTTTTTAAATATGTTGTGATATTAAATGGCTTTCTAAACACCATTACATCAGATAGGGAGACAAAAATTATAATTAATTTTTGGAAGACTCTGTGGACAAATATGAGAACTACACTAAAATTTAGTAGTGCATACCACCCTAAAAAAAATGGATAGAAAAAAGTATTAATCATAATATTATAAAATTTGTTGAGATGCATAGTTGGAGAGAAAATCCAGCAAAGGGAGTTGGATTTAAAAAAAGTTAGTTTGCATATAAAAGTTTCAATAATCATTTTAGATTGTTTATGGCATAAATATTATGGGTATTTTAATTTTTCTTAAATTACCAATAATAGATTGAGTTATTAATGATGTAGAAATATTTTTAGAGAATATACAATAGAGGAATGAAGAAGTGAAAATAAATTTAAATGATAGTAATTAAGAGTATAAAGTAAAAACATATGTATTTGAAGAAGGATATTTGGTGATGGTATATTTGAAAAAATAAATATTTCTCAAATAAATGTACAACAAGTTGGAGTAAAATAAAACTTATCTATGCATAATTATAGATAAAATTTATAATAATACTAATGAGGTGAGTTTACCACAAAATTTTGATCTCTCTATAATATTTAATGTTTTAGATTTATATGAATATTTTGGAGAAGATGTTCAAGGAGAATAATATGGATATGTGGATTGGAAAAAACATGTACTAAAGAAGAAGAAATAAAATATAGTGTAGATTCCATTTAAGAAGACAAGGAGGTTATAAAAAGAAGATTGCATAATGGGATGAACTATAATAACAAGACAACACTTAGATTTAATAATGTGAGCTAATTTTTTTGAAAAGAATAAATGGTATTAATATAATTAGGGTAACACATAAGAGATGAGTTGTTTTCAATTAATAGAGAATGATGCAAACCATAACTTTTGACTCATTAACTTGATTGATCTCTTTTTTACACAAAAATGAAGATAAAAGAAATAAGAATGCATCTATAATTATTTTCATTAATTAGAAGCAATACCAAGATATTAAGATATTCATAATAGATCATCTAGGGTTTCACAATTTTATTTTAGTATTTTTAGTCATGTTAAAAATAATATAAATCAGATAACTTTGTAATAACACTTAAACTTGTGTTGAAACATGTCCAACATCATAAATTTAGTATTTAGAGGATATTTTAACTATATAGGCCCATATTCAATTGCATGTAAAATTTATTAATAAAAATAAGTTGTTATTTATAATAGGGACAATTAAATCTATGAAGTTTATTTTTTTTACATTTTTTAATTTTACATCTCAATTCTAATTTCAAGTTTAGGTTTATTTAAATAATTTTATTTAATGAGTTTATTCCTTCAAGGTGAATAGTTGAAGATTATTATTTTATAAAATCATGAGTATTATGTCTTTTGATATTGTTATTCTCAATTAGTCTATATTTTCATCATTATTTCACACAAGTCGAAAGGACTCAATTTCAGATGAGAATAGTGACAAGTGTTATAACTATAAAAATACACATAAATAGTGTCAAACTTTAAAGTAAATATTTTTTAATAATAAACACTTATATAAAACTTCAAATTATGTATTTTTAAAATATTTTTACTTTTTCAAAGAAATCCTATATCCTACATGGTAAAATTCATTTATTGGAAAACCAATGGATATAAATTTTTTTAGTTTTATTTGATGCAAACTTTTATTTACTTTTGATTCTATATAAAGTGTATATTTTTTTTAATAAAAAGAACTTTTATATAAATATTGGTGAGGATATATATTTGTAAAAATATATTATTTGAGCCCATATCACTTTTTAAATAGATTATTAATGTCGTATTAAATTATATATTTTTAAAATTCATGAATTAAATTAATAATTAAATTAAAAAATTAAACCTTCCACATTAGTCATAGTTTGATGATGATGATGATGATGATGATGATGATGACAAAGACGACGACGACGACGATGATGACGATGACGAAAATGATGACGAGGATGATGATGATGATGATGATGTCAATGACGAAGATGATTACAATGATGATGATGATGACGATGACGACGACGATGACGACGACGACGATGATGATGATGATGATGATGATGATG